>VONZ01000524.1:0-525291 GCA_012976165.1 Labeo catla
TGGAAGAACATGAAGGTGAGTAATTAATGACATAATTTTCATTTTTGGGTGAACTATCACTGTTTTCAAATATAAAACTAAAAATTCCGAAGAAAAATCTGGGCTTATAATACTTTATTTTGGTACACAGTACAGTACAGGTCTCTGTTAGTGTTAGTGTGTGTTAAATATATTTTGTAATCCTGGTAAAGCTTGACCATAGTTGTGTAATGTTGATCACATCTGAAGCTGACTGTGTTCACCCAGTGTCAGTATTTATTTAGTCAGCGCTTGCCCCCTAGCAAACACTATTCCGATTGGACAGATGAGCAGCGCGGCTGCCCGCCCAAGTTTGTTTGGACCAGGGTTGGAGTGAGTCAACAGTCAAGTCACACACAGATGCTACAAAGATGCATGGGTTTGCAGCATGACGTGAGAGCTACAATACTTAGTCCTAGTAGTGTGTCCTTGGGCCATAACACTGCCACCCACACACTGTCATTTTCATATGTCATATATTCATAGTCACTTATACTCTAATATGAGAAGAATGCATGTGCATACAGGCACTCTGCATGTGCAATTTGCATATTACCGGATTGGCACGAAGGTTGTGTGGTTGAAACTTGGTTCTAGTGTTCATTCTAGGGAACAGTAAACAAACCACACACACTGCTAGAACACAACAGGAGGCCTTGGGCGCCGTGTTGACTCTGCTCATGGATTTGTTTCCTCAGTGATGCACAGAGTAAGTCTGTTTTTGTAGGCTGGTGCGGCTGGGCAGTTAGTGCACTGGCAGGCCAGAGGCTATTTTTCAAGAGACCCTTATTTTCCATTAAGTTATGAATAACAGCGGTTCCAAAAGAAAGTGGGTATTAGAAATCGTGATTATGGAGTGCTGCAAATAATTAGATGAAAATTGATTTCATTGACACTGAGCGTGCATGCGATCCTAGTGTTCTTAAAGAGATAGTTCACCCAAAAATGAAAATGCTGTCATTAATTCATCATCGGAACACAAATTAAGATATTTCTGATGAAATCCGAGAGCTTTCTGACCCTGCATGATATATTTGTATATATTTGTATAGCACCTATAATTTAAAAGAAAAAATCAATGCAATAAGCGATTAGATATGATTATAAAAGCAATAGTGTATGGCTGCGGATGTGTGTGCGTACATGGTCCAAGGACACACAATGTGCTTTGAGCTCAAAGGCTTTTGTGTGATCTCTCCGTTTATCGTCAGCTCTGCACTCATCGCTGTGTGTGTTACAGTCACTATCTTTCTCTATCTACACAATGAGACACAAGGATTAACAACACACACAGAATGTCGTCACTTTGCCTGAGGTCTTGAATTGTGTTTGCATAACTTAATATTTTCTTTCCTGTTATGAGTAATTTTAGCCTCTGGCCCTCCCGCGCACACAGCAACCCGTAGGTCTGTTCCGACCTTTCTTTGATTGACAGCTTAGAACCTCATGGCCTTGGCTTTTTGGTTTATATTGTCACTCATTTTCACGCTAGCTCAAACAACTAGACCAGTACTGCTCGTTTTGCTCTGTTAAAAGCTGTTAGTGTTAATATTTGTAAAATACTGCTGTCAGAGCTCATAATGTGTGTCTTTATGCAGTGTAATATAAATAACCAGCCTGTAAATATACTGATTTAGGTCTCAGTTAGTTGTAAGCAGTGTGTTGGATTCTAAAAGAAACTGGCTCATTTGAATAATTTGTTAGGTAAGCAGACTACACTTGCTTTTGATTCACCAAAAAAAACCATCTAACTAAAGTAATATGTTCTGGTATCAGGCTACAGTGGTTGTGCTGTATGCATTTAGAGGCACACTTACACAAAAAAGTCATTAATTTGGGAGTCAGACTACTATCATAAGAGTCACTGGTTCAGGAATCAAACTACATTGGTTGCACTGTATGTTTTTGATTCACCAAAAAGAACTCGAGTTATTCGTTCAGAAATCGGATCGCTACACAGGTTTCTCTATATGCTATTGATTTACTAAGAACTGGCTCATAAGAGTCATTCATTTTGGAATCAGACTGCACTGGTCGTGCTGTATTCTTTTGTTTCACTAAATAGAACTGGTTCATAAGAGTCATTTGTTTTGGTTTTGGAATCAGACTACACTGGTTGTGCTGTATGCATTTGATTCACCTAAATGAACCAGCTCATATGAGTCATTTGTTTTGGAATTAGACTACGCTGGTTGTGCTGTATGCTTTTGATTCACTAAAAGAACTGGTTTGTGAGAATCATTCGTTTTGGAATCACCTGCACTGGTTGTGCTGTATGCTTTGATTCGCTAAAAAGAACCAGCTCATATGAGTCATTTGTTTTGGAATTAGACTACACTGGTTGTGCTGTATGCTTTGATTCACTAAAAGAACTGGCTATTAAGAGTAATTCGTTTTGGAATCAGACACACTAGTTGTATTGCATTTGATTCACTTAAATGAACCAGCTCATATGAGTCATTTGTTTTGGAATAAGACTACACTGGTTGTGCTGTATGCTTTTGATTCACTAAAAAGAACTGGTTCATAAGAGTCAATTGTTTTGGTTTGGAATCAGACTACACTGGATTTGTATGCATTTGATTCACCTAAATGAACCAGCTCATATGAGTCATTTGTTTAGAATTAGACTACACTGGTTGTGCTGTATGCTTTGATTCACTAAAAAGAACTGGTTCATGAGAATCATTCGTTTTGAATCATACTACACTAGTTGTGCTGTATGCTTTTGATTCGGTAAAAGAACCAGCTACGTAAGTCATTACGTTTGGAATCAGACTACACGGTTATGCTGTATGCTTTTGATTAAGCTAAAAGAACCCGGCTCATCTGAGTCATTCATTTTGGAATCAGACTACACTGGTTGTGCTGTATGTTTTTGATTCACTAAAAAGAACTGGCTCGTAAGAATCATATGTTTTGGAATCAGAATACACTGGTTGTGCTGTATTCTTTTGATTCGCTAAAAAGAACTGGCTCGTAAGAATCATATGTTTTGGAATACTACACTGGCTGTGCCTGTATGCTTTTGATTCACTTTTGATTGACTAAAAAGAACAGCTTATAAAAGGCATTGTTTGGGAATAAGACAACAGTGGTTTCTCTATATCAAAGACTTTAGATATGCAATACAGAGATTGCGGATTATGGATTAAACAGGCATGTTATTATGAATGGGAGAAAGCGCAACCCACAGTATGGCGGAAAAAAGAGGCGCCTTATAAAAAAAGAGCCAATCAGCAATTGATAGCCATTGTGTCACTGCAGCTGCTGTTAGAGACTTTGGTTGTCATAGAAACAGTCAGTGTCCTGAAATGCGCTTAGGGCTGCACAAGCACATTCGCTGGACCAACATGAAATATAAGTGTTTTAATATTATTTGATTTTTGGGACAGTTTACCCATTTAACTAGAAGGCATTCAGAGGTGCTGCAAATATGGCCATGAAGTGAACAGCCTTTCCTTGATAGGGACTCTCTGTATGTTTTTGATTAGCGCTGTTCATTCTGTAATCAGAATACACTGGTCACACTATTTGTTTTGCAATCCAATAGCTTTCTGACCCTGCACAGACAGCAACACAACTGACAAGTTCAAGGCCCAGAAAGGTAGTAAGGACATTGTTAAAATAGTCCATTTGACAGCAATGGTTGAGCCTTAATTTCATGAAGCTATGAGAGTGAAACGTGGTACTCTTGTTCAAATTATCCCATTAATGATCAAAAACACACATTTTTTATTTTACTCACAAATGGTGCACATATCTCTTTTTAATTCTAATTTCAAATAATTTGTATTCAATGCTTTCATGTTGGATTTACAGTATAGTGTTGCTGATGTAGACTTTAGCACCGTGTTTGGGGGGGATGGGTGTTTTGAGAGGCTGAGGAAGGGCATTTGAGGGGTACCATGGTTGATATGTGGCCTAATACTGCCAAGTCTCATCAGCATAGCCCACCCGTTTCTCAGTATGGGGCAGAAAATCTCAGCATGCAGTGTTGTAGATGGGCAATTCAAGTCCTTTACCCTTCAGAATGTGCCTGGGTTTAATTTATGCCCTTAATTTGAGGAAGCAGACCACCCAAATACGTCAATACTTCAGAAAGACACGTTGTCATTGTACATGAAACCAGGAAGTGTAAAATCCACAGCTTTTTACGGCAAACTTTTTGCTTTCCCTTCACTATTTTCCCCCCTCTCTTTTTATTGTGCCAGCATTTTCTTTTTTTAGTGATGTTAGGTCTTAATTTGTGGTGAAACTATGTCACATTAAAGCAATTCATGCCATACCTTATCATGCTGCTGAATGAAGCTTGGCTTTATTGTTGTGTTTTCATGGTCATGTTTTCTTTGTTTCCATTTAGTATATTCATACGGATTCTGCTCTCCATCTGTTCATCTCAGGTCAAATATTTCCAATAATAGACCAAACAGTGTGGAGCTATGAGTGGATCTCTATGTGTTGACACGATTTGGTCATGTTTGTCCCTGTTTTTCTAACTGGGTCTCTCTCGCTGTTCACAGGGCTCCTGGGTTGTAATCATTTTCGTGGAGCTGCGGTAAACTACAGCTCTTTGTTACTGGAGGATGGACCAGGGTTGTTGTATGTTGGGGCCAGAGAGGCCATTTACAAACTGGACACCACTAACATCTCTGACACCAGTACCTCTTTATCTGTGAGTTCTGCCTTTAAGTTTCAGTATGTTTCATTCCTCTACCTAATGCAGTTGAGCTGATCATAGTTGTTGTCCATATTTGTGTAACAGCTGGAATGGGCGGCATCTGCTGAACAAAAGAGGCAGTGCCTGAGCAAAGGGAAGAACAATCAGGTATTGCCATTTTTGATGTGTAGGATATCCTTCCCTAAATCCTGAAGCTTAACTCAATCTCATGTGATTGATTCCCAGGGCACATAGACTGGTAAAATGCGCTTCTGCTTTGAATAAACTTTTCTTCCAAATGGATATATAAATGAAAAAGTGCTATATAGCATCAAAATGTGTACTTTTTTGTGATAAATAGATAACCGTACAGGAAACCATATATCATATGCTCAAAAGTTCTTGTGCACAGTCGACACGAAACAAGATGAAGATTGATTTTCCTGACAAAGGCAAAACTGATGGTGGTTTTGATGCAAAGACGTGAAAGTGAGAGGAAATATAATCCAATATAATCCTAAAATGCTGCTTTATGAGAGCATAAGCTAGAATGTAACAGTAAACAGTTTTACTCACAACAATAATAAGAATCTCAAATTTTGTTTTGAAATGTTGCCTTTCCAACTAGCTTAAAATAAGTTTAAGTTTGTTTACTTAACATTTATTTTATTTCAAGTAACAAAAATGTTTTTAATTGATTTTAACTATAAGAACCCATTTTCATATGGAAGCCCATTTCTGCCACTGAATAAAAAAGAAAAAAAGGTAACTTTTTTGCAACTTTTTATCTCACAATTTGGACGTTTTTCTCTGAATTGCATGATATAAACTTGCAATTGCAAGTTTTAAAGTCAGTATTGCATGGTATAAACTCACAATTGCAAAAAAAAAACAAACTCAGAATTGGCAGATCATTATAAACTTTTTATTAATATAAAAAGTCAAAATTGTGAGTTGTGAGTCTTATACTTTCTCAGAATTGCGAGATATAAACTCACAATTTTTACTTTTTTGTCAGAATTGCGAGTTTATATCTTGCAATTCTGACTTTATAATACTATTGTGAGTTATTAAATCAGAATTTTGAGATGTAAACCCACAATTACGAGAAAAAATTTAATTGTGAGATTTAAACTCAATTCTGAGAACATATCAGTCTGTTTTTCCCCTCAGAACTATATAACTCACAACTGCAAGAAAAAAGTCAGAACTGCACATTTTTATCTTACAACTTGGACTTTATAACTTGGACTTTATAATAATGCAATATAATGCAATTCTGGGAAAAAAAAGTCAAATTACAAAAAAAAGTCAGAATTGTGAGATGTAAACTTACAACTCTGAGAATATATCCGTTTTTTTATAACTCGCAATTGTGAGAAAAAAGTCAGAATTGCAAGATATAAACTCGCAATAGCAAGAAAAGAGTTTTTATCTCACAATTCTGACTTTATAACTCTCAATTGCTAGTTTATATCATGCAATTCTGTGTAAATTTGCAATTATGAGAAAAGTCAGAATTGTGAAATGTAAACTTGCAGTTGCAAGAAAGAATTGCAAGATATAAACTCGCAATTACAAGAATTGCGAGAAAATTCAGAATTGCAACAAAAAAGAATTACAAGATATAAACTCGCAATTACGAGAAAAAAAGTCAGAATTGTGAGATATAAACTTGCAATTGCAAGAAAAAAGTCAGAATTGTGAAATATAAACTTGCAATTACAAGAATTGCGAGAAAAAAGTCTGAATTGCAAAAAAAAGAATTGCGAAATATAAACTCGCAATTACGAGAAAAAAGTCAGAATTGTGAGATATAAACTTGCAATTGCAAGAAAAACTGTAGAATTGCAAGATATAAACTCGAATTTGTGAGAAAAAGACAGAATTATGAGTTTTATCTTGCAATTCTGACTTTATACCTCAATTGCGAGTTTATGTAAAAAAGTCAGAATTGTGACAAAAATTTGCAGTTACCTTTTTTATTTTTTATTCACTGGTGGAAACGGGCTTCCATAGATTACCAATAATAAAACATTTTTGACTATTAGCAGTTTTCTCCAAAGCACAGTCTGCGTATGGTACTGCATAATGTATCTTTATTTTTTGGGAAATTGAAGTGTTTTAGCACAATTTCTTGCTTGTTCCTTCACAGACTGAATGCTACAATCATGTGCGGTTCCTGGACAGATACAATGACACTCACCTGTACACCTGCGGGACGCATGCCTTCAGACCTCGCTGTGCTTACATAGTGAGACGTTTACCTCTCTCCTTCTGTACCTCATATTGCAAAGGAATTGCGATTATGAATGTTTTATATTCTACTATAAGACAGAGCATGACGCTTATAAATCTCCATTTTGGTCAGGATGTGGCACGCTTTACTTTCGTGCGTTTTGAGGAGGGGAAGGAGAAATGTCCGTATGACCCTACAAAGGGCTACACTGGATTTATAATAGGTAAATGATTTAGATTCATAACCTTGTTTCATAACTTACATGTTTCTCCTAGTGTGACCTATAAGATTTGCTGTTACAGATGGTGAGATGTACTCTGCCTCCCAGTATGAGTTTCGCAGCATCCCTGATATACGACGCAACTTTCCTTTCCCCAACTTGCGGACAGACGATTCCCCAACAAGATGGCTGCTGGGTTAGTTGAATATTTTGTATAAATATTAGTAGACGTATTCTGAATAGTTACTTGCTGAAGCTCAGGTCCCTCTGTCTCATCGCTGTCTCATCTGCCAAACAAGAATCAAAAAGTCAAATTGTTTAGAATAGTAATAGCACAGATAGAACATTAAAAAGAACAGAGGATCCCAAAAGAGTCACTATATTTTAATCAATAAACACTGTACTTTGAAACTTCTCAGACACACAATAAAATCTGTAAGGCACATAATTGGTCCATTGTGGTGTGGGCAGCAGTTAATGCTGATGTTCTTTCTTACAGAGTCAGATTTTGTCGGCTCAGCGTTACTCAGAGAGAGCATCAACAGCTCCATCGGGGACGATGACAAACTCTACTTCTTCTTCACGGAGAAGAACATAGAACCGACAGCTTACTCCAGCCAGACCAAAGTGGCAAGGGTGGCCCGTGTGTGTAAGGTAAAGTTTGGGATATATCTTGAATAGAAACTGTTCTGTATTTTTCAAAGCTGTGTTCAAATTTGCATTAACAAGACATTTTGCTCCTAAGTACAATTCAAATGAGCTAAAATTATTCAGAGGTCCGTGACAGCGCTAGCCTGACCTCACGTCGCCACACGTTCCTGGAGGTTTTTGCGGTTTGCCACTGTTGCCGGGCAGATAAAGCCCCACTACCCGATCTCTCTCGTTCGCTTTCCTTCTCCCACACATGCTCTCCCACCTGCATTACTCTCATCTCATTTAGTGTCGTTATTGTGCTTGGATAAACCATCCCAGCTTTTTCCCCTCACCGTTATATCTTCATCTATTTTATGCCTGCATTCACTCTGCAGCTAACACTTCACAGCTCTGGGAAGCAGGTCAGGTCCCTTACTGTTTGACTTAGTGAGTTAGGAGGGGAAGAAGCTCCAGTCCAAAGTAGGCCACACTACACAAACACATCCATACGGAAGATTACACACATGTACACATTCACACGTATACACTACTGTTCAAAAGTTTGGGGTTGGTAAGATTTTTAATGTTTTTGAAAGAATGCTTAACAAGACTTGAATTAATTAGATTAGAAATATAGTAAAACTGTGATATTTTTTTTGTTTTGTTTACTGTTTTAACATATTTTGAAATGTATTTTACTATTCCTGTGATTGCAAATCTAAATTTTCAGCAGCCATTACTCCAGTCTTCAGTGTCACATGGTCTTTCAGAAATCATTTTAAAATTTTGAACATTTGAAATAGCATTACTAACATTGTAAATGTCTTTACTGTCACTTTCATCAATTTAATGCATCTTTGCTAGATGAAATAAAAGCATTAATTTCTTGAACAAAAAATGTCTTACTGAGCCCAAACATTTATACCGTAAAACTACCAGTCAAAAGTTTTTGAACAGTAAGATTTTTAATGGTTTTTTTTTTTGGAAGAAGTCTCTTCTGCTCACCATGCCTGCATTTGTTTTTATCCAAGTACAGCAAAAACAGTAAAATATAAAAATATTTTTACTATTTAAAATAACTGTTTTCTATTTGAATATATTTTAAAATACAATTTACTCTTGTGATTTCAAAGCTGAATTTTTAGCATCATTACTCCAGTCGCAAGATTCTTCAGAAATCATTCTAATATTCTGATTTGCTGCTCAATTAGCTTTTGAATTTATAATGTTACAAAAGTCTTTTTTTTTCAGATAAATGCTAATCTTTGGATCTTTCTATTCATCAAAGAATCCTGAAAACAATGTACTCAACTGTTTTAAATATTGATAATAATAATAGTAAATGTTTCTTGAACAGCAAATAAGCATATTAGAATGATTTCTAAAAAATCATGTGACACTGAAGACTGGAGTAATGATGCTGAAAATTTAGTTTGGTCACAAGAATTAATTACATTTTAAATTATATACAAATAGAAAACAGTTATTTTTAAGTAGTAAAAATATTTCACAATATTACTGTTTTTGCTGTACTTTGGATCAAATAAATGTAGGCTTGGTGAGCAGAAGAGACTTCTTTAAAAAAGTGACGTTAACCCGATTTTCATTCTCAACCAAATTGCAACAGTGCCTGCTGGGTACACTGAAGAAAATTTCAAATGTTTTATTAACTAGTCTCAATCAAAAAGAACAGTTAGAGGATGTTCTTTTAAATTAGTCTAATTTGTCTTCTAAATGTATGCAACTCTTACTTACTATACTATAAAAATCTTCTATTGACTTGCATTGCGTTGAGTGGCTGAGAAATTATTTTAATTAAGCAAGTTCACCAAGGGGAACACTAATCACCCTTACAGTGATTAGAGCACAAAACAACAGTAAAAGTTAATCAAATTACAAATTAAGTACAGGATCAAAATATTGATACTAAGTATCCCCTGTAAATCACCACACTTTGACCCTTGAGCAAAGCACTGTAGCAAATGCATGAATATTATAGTGCTTAGCCTAATTTCTACTTTGCAAAAGTTCAAGTTTCCAGAGAAAATACACAAAATAAACATTCAAATATCTATTTCACAATTAATGTCTAAATAGCAATTACATGTAAGGTGCTCTAAAGTAAATATTGCTTTTCAGTGTTTACACATCACAAATACATTCCATATTAATTAAAAAAATATTTCCAGTCAAATTAACAAACCATGCCTTGCTGTGACAGTGGGAATAATGAGCAAGAGGGAAATGATTATTCTGCCCTAGATGTCTTCTTCAGCTTTCATGAGCATATTGTACATTCTCTCTGTTTCTCTACATTTCAACTACGCTATAGTTTGTCTTACAGATTGGTAGTTTTTTTTCTACGGCCAGTATGCACACCCTGCTGGAAAAAAATAGCTAAAACCAGCCTAAGCTGGTTCGCTGGTTTTAGTTGGTCATCCAGCCTGGTCTTAGCTGGTCATAGCTGGTCAGCAGGCCAGTTTTAGAGGGGTTTCGGCCACTTCCTTAGCTGGTCAGGATGGGAGACCAGCTGGAACGACCAGCTAAAACCAGCTACTTCCGGCTTAAAGGAGAAGTCCACTTCCAAAACAAAGATTCACATATAATGTACTCACCCCCTTGTCATCCAAGATGTTCATGTCTTTCTTTCTTCAGTTGTAAAGAAATTATGTTTTTTGAAGAAAACATTTCAGCATTTTTCTCCATTTAATGGACTGATATGGTGCCTCAATTTTAAACCTCCAAAATGCAGTTTAAGTGCGGCTTCAAACGATCCCAAATGCGGTTGTAAATGATCCCAGCTGAGGAAGAAGGGTCTTATCTAGTGAAACGATTGGTTATTTTCATTTAAAAAATACAATTTAAATACTCCTGCCTTTCTCTCCCTGAACTCTGTGTATTCTGGCTCAAGACAGTTAGGGTATGTCGAAAAACTCTAATTGTATTTTCTCCCTCAACTTCAAAAATCATTTCAAAATCATCCTACATTGCTGCAGAAGTACCAACCCAGTCTTTGCAAAGTGAACATGCAAAGAAGATCAAACACCCTTAAGAAAAAAGGTAAAACAGCGATATAGGACAATTTTGAAGTTGAGGGAGAACATGAGATGAGAGTTTTTGACATACCCTAACTGTCATGACCCGGAACAAAAACAGTCCAGGCAGAGTAAGACAAGATGAGCGTTTGGCATTAAAAAAGTATATAAATTGTATTATTTTTATGGAAATAACACATCGTTACACTAGATAAGACCCTTCTTTATCAGCTGGGATTGTTTACAACCGCATTTGGGATCGTTTGAAGCCGTATTTAAACTGCATTTTGGAAGTTCAAAATCGGGGCACCATATCAGTCCATTATATGGAGAAAAATGCTAAAATGCTTTCCTTAAAAAACATAATTTCTTCACGACTGAAGAAAGAAAGACATGAACATCTTGGATGACAAGGGGGTGAGTACATTATATGTGAATCTTTGTTTTGGAAGTGGACTTCTCCTTTAAACCAGCTAAGTTTAAGCTGTTTTTTTCAGCAGGGCAGTGTGCATTTTTGGAAATCAAAAGAATGAAATTCTAATGTGAAAAACAGCCATTTTCAGTGACACAAATATCTGATACTTAGATTATGTGACAGTATTTCTAATAACTTTTGTTATGGAGAAACTGTACAAAAGGATCTATTTCCTTTACTCCTATATTTGAGCCTTCCTCAGTTCTGGTTTTTCTCGACTAAATGTGAACTGACACCGCAATTAGCCTGAAGGTTCTCGTGTTACTGCTGGAGCCTGTTTCTGAGCAGAATGCTGTTAGCACATTTAGGACAGCTTTTTGTGCCCACAACTGTGTCATTTCAAGCTGAATGTTTAATTCAGGAGAGTTTCACATACCAGTGCTTGGTGCTTTTGGCTGTGAACTACTCTCAAGGGAGTGAATATGTGAATTATGCAAAAAGGAGTGCGTTGATAGAAATTCCCCAGATAATATTTTTTTCCTTTCATAATGTACCTCTAATTTGACAGTTGACAGGGATTTGCAGTGTGATGCAAAGCTGCATAATCATAATTTATCATTCAAACTCAAAAATGTCACATCTCATTAGATTTTAAGATGGGGCGATGTTATGTTTATTATTTGTTAATATTTTTACAGCTAGTTAAGTGTGACTCATGCCCGAGGAGACATTTTCTAAGAACTGCAGACTATGCATAATACGTGTCATTTCTATTCCTCTATTGAGTTAATAAAATATGAGGCATGCTTTTATATGTAATTTGCTTTTATTTTATATCAGTTGCTTTTGTTTGTCGTTCACAGGGGGACATTGGAGGGCAGAGGACTCTTCAGAGGAAGTGGACCTCCTTTCTTAAGGCCAGACTGGTGTGCGCCATACCAGACTATGAGCTTTATTTTAACGTCCTACGCAGCATTTTCGTCATCGAGGGAAGCAATGTACACAACAGTGTCTTTTATGGTGTTTTTGGACTTGAGTGGTGAGAAAATGTACTTTTTTTACAGATTTGTTTGTGAACCTGTAAAAGGTTGTGTACCATCAGAACAGAATTGGGAATGCCTTTTGAATTATGGTAGCAAACATGAGGCAGATATGCAGATAAATAGATACACTACTAGTCAAAAGTTTTTGAACAGTAAGATTTTTAATGTTTTTTAAAGACGTTTCTTCTACTTACCAAGCCTGCATTTATTTGATCCAAAATACAGCAAAAACAGTAACATTTGAAAATATTTTTACGATTTAAAACACCTGTTTTCTAATACATTTTAAAATGTAATTTATTCCTGTGATCAAAGCTACATTTTCAGCATCATTACTCCAGTCACATGATCCTTCAGAAATCATTCTAATATTCTGATTTGCTGTTCAAAAATTTTTATTATTATTTTTATCTATATTTAAAACAGTTGAGTAAGTTTTTCAGAATTCTTTGATAAATAGAAAGATCCAAAGATCAGCATTTATCTGAAATTAAAAGCTTTTGTAACATTATACACTATACCATTCAACAGCTTGGTAGAAATTAATACTTTCATTTAGCAAGGATGATTCATATTAATCAAAAGTGATGATAAAGACATTTATAATGTTACAAAAGATTTATATTTCTGATAAATGCCGTTCTTCTGAATGTTCTGTTCATAGAAGAAACCTGAATCAATTCTACTCAGCTGTTTTCATCATAATAATAATAAATATAAATGTTTTTGAGCAGCAAATCAGAATATTAGAATGATTTCTGAAGGATCATGTGACACTGAAGACTGAGTAATGATGCTAGAAATTCAGCTTTGAAATCACAGAAATAAATTACATTTTAAACTATATTCAAATAGAAAACAGTTATTTTAAAGAGTACAAATATTTTAAAATTTTACTGTTTTGCTGTACTTTAGATCAAATAAATGTAGGCTTGGTGAGCAGAAGAAACTTCTTTAAAAAACATTCAAATCTTACTGTTCAAAAACTTTTGACTGGTAGGATAGATAGATAGATTTCTTTGTCAGTGAGCTAATTCAAAGTAGCCAAAAAATGTCATGTTATGACTTTAAGCTGTAACTTTGGCACCGCATTGATTTTGCTTGAAATTTAAGGCTGCAGTTAAACATAAGCCTTTAGTTTTAGTGGGTTGAAATGTTTTACAGTGAGAGGGGTGCTGCAGTCTCATTAAGTGTGATGTGAATAGAAGTAGCATTAATCTTCTAGCATGTGACCCTGTTATCTTCATTCTCAGAGGTTTTTTTTGAGTAAAGGATTTTAGCATGAGAGCCCATCTCTAAATATTCCCATGTGCATTCCTCGCTATAGCAGGGACACTCACAATAGGACACAGGGCACTGGGCCAGTATTTGAACTGGCAAAATCAAGAGAGAGAGAGAGAGAGAAGAGAGAGAGAGAGTATGCAGAGTCATGCTACATTAAATTGTCCTTTAAATGTCTACAAACTAGTTGAGGGCCAGATTCTCCCATCAAACCAGCAAACCTATTTCCAGGTAGTAAACAGGACAGAGCATTGAGTGGCAAACCCTTTATCGGCCTGAAGGGAGTAATAACATCAGTCTTTCATTTTGAGGCTTTCTAGTGTTGTGTCCCAGAGGCGAAAACAATGGGTTTATTTCTTATAAGCTCTATCTTTCTCCATAAGGATACAGGTTTGGGGACTGTCATTTGTAAGTTTAGACAACCCCGCTTGAAATATACTACCAGTCAAAAGTTTTTGAACAGGACGATTTTTAATGTTTTTTAAAGAAGTCTCTTTTGCTCACCAAGCTTGTATTTATTTGATCCAAAGTACAGCAAAAACAGTAAAAATGTGAAAAATTTTTACTATTTAAAATAACTGCTTTCTGTTTGTATATATTTTAAAATGTAATTTATTCCTGTGATTTCAAAGCTGAGTTTGTAGCATCATTACTCCAGTCACATGATCCTTCAGAAATCTTTATAATATAAAATATATGTATACTTGATAATATAAACACTAATAAACATATGAGCTTCACATTTCTGATTTTAATCCTTTGGAATGCCTTGCCCCATATACTTGCACTGTAAGTGTATGGCTGTAAATATGATTTTCAATCTCCTTCAATCTCTCTCTCTTTCATTCTCTTTCTCACTGCCAGGAGAAATGTTAAGATGTCTGCAGTTTGCAAGTATTCCCTCAAAGATATCCAGACAGCTTTTGATGGGCCTTACATGGAACAACAGGACACCAAATGGAAGGAATACACTGGAAAAGTTCCAGAACCAAGACCTGGCTCGGTGAGATGAAAATAGTCAAAAAATCCCATAAACAGTAGGACAGCTCTTTGGGACTTGTATTGGAGTCTTGCTTTAGGTCTATTGTCACTCTCCTCAGAAATGTTACATAACAGTGGCCTTGTTTCTCTTTAGTGTATAACTGATGAGCATCGTTCCAAGCTCATAAATTCCTCCCGGGATCTCCCTGACAACGTACTGAATTTCGCTCGGAGACACGCTTTAATGTCCAGACAGATCCAGCCAGTGGGAGGACGTCCCGTGTTGCTCCAGAGGAGCGCGGACTACACCAAGATTGCTGTAAAACAGATTGTGGGTTTGGATGGACGCGTCTATGAAATGCTCTTCATTGGAACAGGTATTTTCCTTTATTAATTATTGATTTGATATTGAGATTTTTTTGGAAAAATTAGAAATGTCTTTTAGAAATGTCATTTTGATGAGTGTGACTTTTTACTACATGCTTCACTCTTAAAAATAAAGGCTAAAAAGGGGTGTTTTTGCAGTGATGCCATAGAAGAAGCATTTTTGGTTCCCCAAAGAACCTTTTCAGTGAACAGTTTTTAAAAGAACCATTTTGAAGAACATTTTAAAAATCTAAGGAACCTTTTTCCACTATAAAGAATCTTTTCTGCATTTGAAAGGTTCCATGGATGTTCAAGGTTCTTCATGGATCCATCAATGCCAATAAAGAACCTTTATTTTTAAAGAAGTCCACTTCCAAAACAAAGATTCACATATGATGTACTCACCCCCTTGTCATCCAAGATGTCTTTCTTTCTTCAGTTGTAAAGAAATCATGTTTTTTGAGAAAAACATTTCAGCATTTTTCTCCACATAATGGATTGCTATGGTGCCCCGAATTTGAACTTCCAAAATGCAGTTTAAATGCGGCTTCAAACGATCCCAAATGCTGTTGTTAACAATCTCAGCCTAGGAAGAAGGGTATTATCTAGCGAAACAATCGAATATTTTTATTTACAGTTTAAATACTTTTTATTCTCAAACGCTCGTCTTGTCTTACTCTCCCTGAACTGTGTATTCTGGCTCAGCTGGGATTGTTAACAACAGCATTTGGGATCATTTGAAGCCGCATTTAAACTACATTTTGGAAGTTCAAAATCAAGTTCAAAATTTCTTTCTAAAGAAAGAAAGACATGAACATCTTGGATGACAAGGGGGTGAGTACATTACGTGTGAATCTTTGTTTTGGAAGTGGACTTCACCTTTAAGAGTGTTGTTTCATACCTTGAAACTTGGTTTGTGTGTTTCTCTCCAGATGAGGGCTGGTTACACAGGGCTGTGAAGATCGAAGACCGTGTTCACATCATTGAGGAGCTTCAGCTGTTCAGAACGAAACAACCAATCAATAACATGATGATATCACAAAAACAGGTACGTGATACACCTAGCACTCGTTAAAAACCAGCATAAAATCCAAGCATATAGTACAAGCACTTTTGGATCCCAAAAAAATCTAAGGATGTCCACTTTTGTTCAACAGAACAGCATCTATGTGAGCGCCGACTCTGGAGTAGTGCAAGTACCCCTGTCATCCTGTGAGCGCTACACCTCCTGTTATGACTGTGTGTTTGCACGAGATCCACACTGTGGTTGGGATGGTAGAGCGTGTACTGACATAGCAGCTTACACTAACAGGTAAAAGCAGATATCTGGTGTTTTTAATGACAGACATTTGTATATATGAACGATGCATGTTACCACAGTCCATTACTGAAATATGTAGTAGAAAACTCATGAAATATTTACGTTGTTTAAAAAATCCACATCGTTTTATGCATATTTTGGACTGTGGGGTGTGCCATTATTTTGATGATGTGAAATGGTTGTGCTCGGTGAGCTACTGCCGCTACCTGTTGCTACTTTTACCATAACAGAACTCGGAATACACAGCTCGGAAAATAAAATACTGATAGGATGACCACAGCTACTGAAAAAGCTTAAAGGTGGCGATGGATGTAGATGTAAATGCCGTACCATCGATTTTCCCCACAAGGAGTCTAAATGCCCCGGATTTCGAGAGAAAATTGATGTATGGTTTGTTAGTACAATATTTGGCCGAGATACAAGTATTTGAAAATCTGAAATCCGAAGGTTGCAAAAAAAAAAATTAAAATATCGAGAAAATCGTCTTTAAAGTTGTCCAAATGAAGTTCTTAGCAATGCATATTACTAATCAGAAATTAAGTTTTGATATATTTACGGTAGGAAATTTACCAAATATCTTCATGGAACATGATCTTTACTTAATATTCTAATGATTTTTGGCATAAAAGAAAAATTGAGAATTTTGTCCCATACAACGTATTGTTAACTGTTGCTACAAATATACCCGTGCTACTTATTACTGGTTTTGTAGTCCAGGGTCACATTTGACGTCATTGAAATAATGGCGCCCCCTATAGTCCAAAATTTGTATAAAACGATTTGGATTTTTTATAAAACAGAAATCTCTTTTGACTTTTCTACTACATATTTCAGTAAGACACATCATTTATGTTATACTAAACCATACAAGGCGTAATACCCAGGGTTCCCTTTTAGAAAAGGTACTAGGGATGCATAATATTATGTCAACATATCAGATACCAGTATTGAATTTTTTATGGCTGATATTGGATATATAATCTTTGCTTATTTTAAGATTTAAATTCAAATAGTATCCATTTTCTATAGATGTTGCATATATTTAATGCTGTATAATGTTGTGATACCTAAATTAATTAGCATACAAACGTTTTATTTTAGTTACGTTTTTATTTCAATTTTCTTTCAATTTATCATATATATAATATTTGTTTTATATGGTACTGTTTTACATTATTTTTCAAAAAATATTTTGTTCTTGTGTCAGTGTATTTAGATGTTTTTGTCTTGCATATTTATGATAAAAGAGCAAGTCATTGTGTCACCACAATTATGAGCTTAATAGAAATACACAAATAAGAAATATTGAGAAATTATTAACTTTGGGTGTTTTAAATAAACCTCTGATGGTAATTTTTCCAGTAAGATAAAAGTTGGTAGATGATGCGCATCAATAAATCAGATTATTGTTCTTAATGGTTTTAAACCATGTAATGTTAGCATTCCTAATAAAGTTACCAGCCAACTGGTAAGTAAAGTGACTTATTTTCTTGCTAAAGCCAGTTTTTACTTTCATTGGTCTCTCGATGTTCATATTCAAGCCCAATGTCCCAAAATACATTCATAGTATGTTATGCATGCTTCGATTAATGGCTTTAATAAGTGCAGCTCTGTTTCTTGTAGGTCCAGTCTCATCCAGGACATCCAGAAGGGAAAAAGAGGCTGTACTAATATAACAAGCGATGGTGCGTTACATGTAAATAACTTTTGAGCAGCCTAGTCAGGTGACTTTTAAAGGGATAGGTCACCCAAAAATGATAAATCTGTCAATTACTCACCCTCATGTCATTCCAAACAAGTAAGACATTCTTTCATCTTCGGAACACAAATTAAGATATTTTTGATGAAATCCAAAAGTTTTCTGACCTTGCATAAACAGCAATGCAACTACCACATTCAAGGCCCAGAAAGGTTGTAAGGACATTCAGCCTTCTACATTGCGAGTAAATTACTCGCATATGCGATTAAATCTTCACTCTGTGCGACTAAATGATGTCTAATATTAGCCACTGGCTAATAAATTCTCAGATTTTACTCACCAGTGTGTGAGTTGTAGGCTAAGTATAAGTTCAGCACAGATATATTTTCACTCGCTGATGAACACTCTGACCGAGCGCTTCAGAGTTTTACTCTCAGTCAAGCGTTCTGTGCTATTTCTCATTTCTTCTGAATGGATGCGCAGTGTACCTGTATTTGATGTACCATAAACTGTAGTGTGAAGGCGCACAACTCGCCGTTGCCTTGTCTCACACGCACAAAAAGAGAAAGAGAGCGAGAGAGTCTTCCATAACATGCAGAATTGATGCGCTACATATAAACGATATTCTTTGTTTTGTTTTCCTGTCAAAATAACAGCGTTGCTTTGGAATTTTTCAGCTTTTAAAAACTGTCGGTTCCTCCGGTAGTGGGAGGGGCTAATGTGCAAACAACAATCTCATTGGCTGACGCTCACCTATTTTCGCCCTTGTTTTGATTTCAGCAAATCAATTCGAGTGAGCGCACACAAACTGATTAATATTCATGAATGCAGCAGTTCATTAATCCTTAATACGTTTTATATTCTTCTTCTTCTTACTATTATCTCTAGTATTATTGTTAGTTTATATATATGTATATATATATATATATATATGTGTGTGTGTGTGTGTGTGTGTATATATATATATATATATATGTGTGTATGTGTATATATATATATATATGTGTATATGTGTGTGTGTATATATATGTATATATGTGTGTATATATATATATATATATATATATATATATATATATATATATATATATATATATATATCAGAGGTTGCGTTAGACTTTGTCTGTCATTTTGACGGACAGGTTCGTAAAAATTCTGTCATAATCTATTATTACCCGTCATTTTAATTTTCATATTTTAATAACACATTTAATTGCTTTTATTTTTGTTCACCTTTTCATTTTTAATTATGAACCTACAGAACAAGGCTTATGCATTTATTTTGAAGAGAACAGATGAACAGATGAGACTGCACAACTTTTTATGTTGGGATTCTTAAATCCCAATCGATCATTTGGTCTATGCTGTTTTCAGTTGATGAATAGTGCATCTCACATCCAATAAATCGCAATAGGCTAAGATTTATGTTACTTTTAATATAAAACAAAGTCTCAGATTTCAAGTTCTGTCCATTTCATTAGGAAATTACAGCAATAAATACCATTTTGGCACTCTTAAATGTGGCGTGATAGATAGTTTTAGCTTCTGTATACTCGCCTGTGTGTAGCAAAACATTTGTGACAGTTTCGTTTTTGTTCTGGATCCAGTGCTCTGCTGCTATACTGAAGCGCACTCGTCACCAACTGGACAGGGGTGGGAATTACAGTTAGAAGTTACAATAGATCAGATACAGGTAGATACAGGTACACTGTGCATACATTCAGAAGAAATGAGAAATAGCACAGATCATGTGACGGAGAGTAAAACTCTGAAGCGTTCATCAAAGTCACTGACGTCCTTCAGATTTTTCTGTCACTGATAAAAAAAATTTGACACAATGTCCTTACTACCTTTCTGGGCTTTGAACATTGTTACATTGTTTGTCTATTCAGGCACAAAAAGCTCTCGGATTTCATCCAAAATATCTTAATTTGTGTTCCAAAGATGAACAAAGGCCTTGAGTGTGAGTAATTAATGACAGAATTTTCATTTTTGGGTGAACTATCCATTTAAGTGTAGACTAATAACGTCTTGCATTTTGACAGGTTTCGTCATGCACCGAACACGTGCAGTGATGGCAGGAGATGATGTGCTGTTACAGTGTGAGATCCGTTCAAACCTGGCCACCCCTCACTGGACGCTAAACGGACAGGTGCTGGAAGGCTACGCCGTAGACTCTGGCTACCGCACCGGCACTGATGGCCTCCTCATCATTGGCGCTCAAAACCAGCAAAGCGGACACTACCGTTGTTACGCAGTAGAAAACGGCGTCTGGGTTCCCATTCGAAGCTACATGGTACAAATCCAACCCGTTCCGCCTCCCGCATCGCATCTCTCAGGAAGCCCGACGGCTCTACCCGAAAGTTTTTTTACTACTGCAACTGCGCCAACTCCAAGTCCCTCCAGCGGTCCTATCAAGCAGCTTCTGTCGCCCCCACCGGGCCTGTTGCCTTCTAAACCAGAGTTCCAGACCTACAGGCACATGGAGGCCATGTATATCTCTCTGGTGGCTGTTCTTGGCGGGCTTTGCCTGGTTCTAACAGTTGTCCTGCTGTACGTTAGCTTCTGCGCACGCAACTCTCCCAATGCCAGGAAGTACTCCCAACAAGCTCTAACTGCAACAACAGCAACCGAAAGAAAGAGGAGCTCGCATTTTGAGCTTAAAACCATCTCCAGCCACTGCAATGGCAGAGCGGAGGGGCGTAGCAGAGCGATGTCAAGAGATGGAGAGTTTCTACAGATCGTCCCAGTGGACATCCAGACCACGCCTAGTAAGGAGCCTCCGCCCGCACCGCCACTTCCAATGCCGCCGCCCCTGCCCGCATCGGAGTACGCAAACGGACTGTCGGCCACGTTGCCCAGCGTGCTAAGAAAGATGAACGGGAATAGCTACGTGCTCCTGCGGCAGACGGACACGGAAATGACGTCTCCGCTTTACCACTCCTTCACCGAGGAGCTCAACAGGATTCTAGAAAAGAGGAAACACACGCAGTTGGACGTCCAACCAGATGAGAGCTCTGTGTAGCACCACTACTATATTGCCCCCTTGTGGTGTGGAGGCTTACTTTTTGTATAAGAACCAAGAGAACTGTGTCGTGAAGTTCTTCATGCTATCTCGATATACAACTTCAACTTGTTTGAGAATCATCTCGTGAAAATATATTTGTGAAAATGAATTTAGTAGACGTCAGTTGTAGCTAAAGACATCTAGACTGTGGGCCTCGGAGTGTAAAAACACAAGATGAACTTTAATCAAGAACACAAAAGACTGAATTTGCTTATGTTGTTTCATTTTAAAAGAAAATTATGGGACTTCAGAACACTGTCCAAAGACTTTCTCAGCAAAGCAATGCACATTTGTACATAATCAATGTGGTATTATGCTCAAATGCAGACGTTTACAGATTTCTTGTTTTTGCCTAATTGCACCTGATGTAAATAACAATCATTTTATTATCAAAGTATAAATAGTTGAAATTTCTTCGCTCGTTCATTAATAATTCAGAAAGAGTTGGGGTTTCGAGTCTGTTGGCAACATTTCGTGTGAGGGCACATGTTTTTGAGCTTTGGACTTTTTAACAACAATTTCACACTAGATTGCAGTCAGATTACAGGAGCGGCAAGTGTTAGCACATGCATCATTGACATCTACAAATACAGAGGTGGTCATTTTCAGAGCCACTCGGCTGTGGAATTCAACGCCTCCTTCAGGGATGAGTTGTGTTTCTCTTTGGCAGTGTGTCAGAAAGAGTGAATAGATCTCAGAATGGAAGACACACTCTCTCTGATACATGAGTTCCCTGTCAAATGCTGACAAAAATGCTTTTTTAATATTTAAATGATGCAAGAGATGCTCACAAAGGGCAGTAAAAGCCAAAATGTCAGGACCTTTGAAGTTGAATGAGTTTGCATTTCATTTTCTGCATGACAATGCACCTGGTTAATTGACTGTTTTGAACTCCAGACGTAAATGTATTTCTATTAGGGCTGTCAGTTTATTATTTTCAATGACTAAATTTCATTTTAAAAATCTGATACACCACTGTTCAAAATGTTTGGGGTTGATGTTTTTGAAAAAAGTTTCTTTTGCTCACCAAGGCTGCATTTATTTGATCTAAAATACAGTAAAAACAGTAATATTGTTAACAATTTAAAGTAACTGTTTTCTATTACAGTATATTTTAAAATGTAATTTATTCCTGTGATGCAAATAATTTTCAGCATTACTCCAATCTTCAGTGGTAAATGATCCTTCTGAAATCATTCTAATATGATGATTTGGTGCTTAAGAAACATATTGTTATTATCAATGTTAAAGACAGTTGTGTTGCTTATAATTTTTTTAGTGGAAACTGTGATACATTTTTGCAGGATTCTTTGGTGCATAGAATACATTTTTAAAAGTCAGTAAAGTACAGTAAGTCATTACATTTACTCTTTTTTTGGCATTTTGCCTTTTTATTACGGACAGGACAGATCAGAAAGGACAGGGAGTGAAGTGGGAGAGAGATGGGGGGCGGGATCAGGAAAGGTCCTGGAGTCGGGATTCGAACACGAGACGCCCCGAGCACAGCAGCGCTATATGTCGGTGCGGATTTCGGATTTTGATCAATGCAATGCATCCTTGTTGAATAATTATTAATTCCTTGAAAAAAAAAAATCTTCCTGACCCCAAATTTTTGAACAGTATTGTACTTTATATTGGGGATAGTTCACACAAAAATGAAAAATCTGTTATTAATTATTCACCATCATGTCGTTCCAAACCCGTAAGACCTTCGTTCATCTTCGGAACACAAATTAAGATATTCTCGATGAAATTCAAAAGCTTTATGACCCTGCATAGACAGCAAATCCAACTGAAGCCTTCCCAGGCCCCAAACCGTGGTAAGGATATCGTTAAAACAGTCCGTGTGACATTAGTAGTTCAACCGTAATTTTATGAAGCTACGAGAATACTTTTTGTGAGCAAAGAAAACATAAACAACGACTATTCAACAGTTTTCCTCTTCCGCGTCACCATCCACCGCCATTCACAGTACCACACGGTTCATCTTAATTTAAGTTCCGAAGATGAACGAAGTGAGTACTTATGACAGAATTTTATTTTTGGATAAATTGTCCCTTTATTGTTTATTTATGGGCATTTCTCAGCAATTATTTACGTGTGAGGAACTTTAACTGAGATGAATTTAATTCAATAATCAGCGTATTGTCTTTAATTATATTACATTTAAACTGACAGGCCTGATATCTATACGGCTGTATATCTTATTTCAGCTGTGTGTATTGTGACCCTGGTTTTGTTCAGGTTTGTAAACAGTGTTATACAGAGACGTGTTGAGTCAGCTCTTGCCGTTTCTCCCTAGTGGCTTTCCCAGCTCGGGCTGCTCTGTTTGTCAGTGTTGCTGACAGGAACAGCACTGCTTAGCAAGGACTCAATCAAGATGCAGAGAGATGTGGAGTCTTTTCTTAAAGCAGCAGCAAGTGTAGGGAGAGACATGATGTGCTTGTTTTGGCCGGTAAGTCGTGAAGCTAACATAAGTGCCGTGACACTGACTCTGTGTTTTTCAGCTTCTCTCACTTTTTCCTTTCATTCAGGTGTTATTTTGCATTCACACACTTTAGCCACTTGATCTACATAACATTTTGATCAGTCTTCCATGAGACGTATTTCTGTTGCATACGTGAGCGTTAGTAAGTTTATGTTACATCAAAAATGCGATATAAATACATTACCTACCTTTTTTGTCGCGTAAGAGCGGGCGCGGACATTTGTAAATGTTCTGGGTCTGGCTTCCGGTCTCATCCTCCTCCAGCTAATTTTAGCTGTACAAAACTGCCTGTTTTGCAGTTTGATATTGAAAATTGGTGTCTTACCATATTATTTTAATGTATTATCGTAATTATGAACACACTGCTTTGTAGTGCAAACAGTTTTATGGTTTACTGCACGTTGTTTTTCTTCTCCTTATTTCCCCATAGTGGCTAATGAACCGGAAGTCTCGCCCATAAGCTTACTTCTGAGGAAAAAGGTGGATACAAGAGTAATTTTATTGGGGTTTTGGGTTGAAAAGGGTTTTTACACTGCTGTTTAAAAGTTAGGGTCAGTTTTTAAAATAAATTAATAGTTTTATTCAGCAAGGATGCATTAATTGGATCAAAAATGACAGTAAAGAAATGTTTAATAATTTATGTAATTTCTATTTTAATAAATATATTCTAATAATTAAAGAAAAAAAATCTATTAATAATCACTGTTTCCAAAAAAATATTAAGCATGATGCTTAATGTTTGCAGATTATGACAATAATAAGAACCAAAATAGCATATTAAAATTATTTCTGAAGGATCATGTGACACTTAAGACTAAGTAATGGCTGCTAAAAATTGAGCTTTGCCATCACAGGAATAAATTACACTTTAAAGTATATTACAATAGAAAACATACAAATAAATAGTTATTTGAATGGTAATAATATTTTATAATATTACTGTTTTTACTGTATTTTTGATCAAATAAATGCTAAAAAAGTTGATTCACTGGTGGAGAAGTTATTATATTTTTTGAACAACATTTTCTTTTCTTTGGAATAGTGTGCACGGATGAATTGTTCATGATATTAACATGTATTAAGAAAGTAAAGAATTTGATTTCATGTTGACTAAGTGCTGTATGCCTATGGTGTACTTCTACTCATAAACTGTGATTAATCATGACTTAAATATTAGCTGTCATTGTGCTTGTGAACATCCACTGCCTTCCCTATAATCGCACAGAACGTTTTGCACTTAATATTTTCCCAAAGTTTTTGCAATGCTTACATGTCAGTCACGGTGTGTATTCGTGTACATATTGTTTCACTGTTTTAGAGCTTATACTTACAAAATGATAACTGATGTTTACATCCTATTAAAGTATTTATTACCATTGCCACTGCTTCTGTATCTCATGAACCTCCAAGTTCAAAGATCATTTTGCATGCAAGTCCTTTGAAAAGAAACCTCTGACTAACCTGAACCTAATTTTCTGTCACAGTAGGAGATTTTAACCAGATCCCCATCTGTATCGGGCCTGTTGGTATGTCCCCCATGTATCCGTTACTTAGCAACACAGCTCTTAATTTAGAACTTTCTTTAATCCACATAATAGGTCAAGCTAGTTTTCACTAGGGAAAAAAGATGCGATCAGAGCACTAGTCTCATCTGGTTGTAATAAATGGGACATAATAAATATACTTCTCTCTTGTGAACCGATTCATTAAAACATGGCTTACATTGATTAGATGCTCAGCCGTGAGTTCTTGCTAAGTTACTACCCAGCAACCGGTTCATCTCCGTGGAAACTCAGTTGTTCTACCTTGCTGTTCAAATGACAGCCAGAAGAAAACAATTAGCTTGAAAGAAGTCAAATTGTGCAATCAGTGTCATTCATAGTGGTCAGTGACATTTTGTTCACAGAGTTTAGCCTGCTGGTTTTTGAAATGAAGTGCCAAAACTGTTGATACTGATTACAGCCAACATATTCTAATGTTCCCGCCTCCAACCCGATCGAGGTCTATGGCATACTGTGTTTATTGCTTTTTTGCCAGTAATGTGTGGGAGTGAGAAAAGCTTTTCTCGCGTGTCCGTAAGCTTTGTGTCGCTGTCACTGTAGATTAAACGCACACAATGCATGTGGGTTTCTCAGCTGCTGTAATGAACGGGACTGTTACCAACATAGATATTCTGCCTTAATATTCAAATTAATATTCAGCTGATAAGTTTCAAATGGTTTATTCTCAAATTATTACATTCAGTCACCCACAGATATGTAAATATGTGGTTACAGCCTTGCAATAACACGATTTCCTGTTTTTTTTTTTCTTGACCCAAAATTTAAGAAGTACTTATTCATTTTTATTTCAGTTTTAGTTGTTTTAGTACATCAAACAAATGTTGGCAATTAGCTGAAATAAAAAAAGTTTGTTTTTTAATATTTTCTTTCAGTTAGTAGTTGTTTCAAGTGACGTTTTGTTTACTATAATAGCTGTACTATAGTAACTACTATAATACTTTGACTTCTTACTGAAAAGTTCAAATTTATTCTGTAGTTCTCTGAGATATTAGGACTTATTAGTACAGTATTTGGGTAATAACATCAAAACAAGTGAGAAAAAAAAAGCTACAGTTACATTTACATGAGTTACATTTTCAGTTTGTTTCCCAAAGGAAACATTATATTTTTCAATAGATGGCCGTCTTATAATCGGCCAACATAACTGTAAAAAGCAATTAATGTTATTTAAGCACAATTTCATTGTAATATAAACTTTACCAAGGCAAAAATAATCTTTCATAATTTATCAAAGGACTTATTTTGAAACGTCACTGCTGAAAACGTTGAATTTGTGTTGATTTTGTGCTGTGGCAGAAGGTCAAAGGTCATTTGTGATTTTTAGTATTTTGTTAACATTTTAAATATAGTTCTTATTCATTTTTATTTCAGTTTTAGTTTTTTTAGTACATCACATTAAACTACAATAAAATGAGAAATGTTGCCCTAACTAGCTGAAATGAAAAAGGTTTAGGCTTTTTATATTTTCAGTTAATAGTTTTGTTTCAAGTACTGTTTTGTTTACTATAGTAACTACTATAATACCTTGACTTCTTGCTAACAAATTTCAAATGTACTGTCAAGAGCAGTTTTCTGAGATATTAGGACTTATTAGGGTAATATTTGTAGGGGTAAGGTAGTATTTGGGTAATAACATCAAAACAAGTGAAGAAAAAAAAAAACTTATGGAGTTATATTTTAAGTTCAAAATTTTACTTTCCAAAGGAAACATTATATTTCTCAAGAGATGGGGATCTTATTAGTGGCCAACATGATGTGAAAAGAAATGAATCTTATTTAAGCACAATTTCATTGTTATATAAGCTTTATCAAGCCACAAATAATCTTTCGTAATTCATCTACTAACAGGTCACTGCTGAAAACATGTAAAATTTGTGTTGATTTTGTGCTGCCGCAGAAAGTCAAAGGTCAGAACATCTTAAAGTCCTTATTTTGTCTGTGGGCCGACTGGATCGATGCTGGGAGGTTGATTTGTGAAGAGGTGCCACTGGCCCTGGATACTTGGACTGTCTGTGTGGAAGGGTTTACGAATGCGGATAATGTCCAGTCCTGATTGGTTGGACAGCTTAGTTATAAGTTCTGCAATTTCCTGTGATGTTTTGTTGGTGACCGTCTCCTCCTTCACATTACCATTCACTGCATAGATTAAATAGCAACAGTGAGTGCACATATATTTAATAACGTAATATTGTAAGCATTTAGTAAATACTGCAAGTAAGGACAGGTCAGACTTACAATATTCTGCTACAATCTTTGGAATTCTGCAAGACTGAGGTGAGATGTAAACCACAGTTCCTGGATTATTCTTGGCAAAGTCGACCACACCTTCTTCAATGAAATCCCTGGATGAATATGTATCATTAAAATGAAGTCATTTACAACGAGTGAAAGACAAAAAAATGCACAATGTCAAATGATCTCACTAAACTATAGCATTCAAATGACCCCAAACTACTTGTAACATCAACTGTACGTAAAAAAAAATCGAATAAATAGAATTACAAAGGTTTAAAAAGAAAATCGCATAAACCCCTACACAATAATAACGTATTATGTACTCTATTATGTTATTTTATCTCGGACATACTAACAAAATATTCATAAAATAAAACAAATAATAATTGCTAGGTCTTTATTAGACATGATCAACACAATAAACTCATACCTGACTCCTAAAGAGCCCTGGGCTTTCTTTGAGAATATCAGGGATATTCGCTTTAGCTGACAAACATAGCGACCCACTCCATTATGAAGAACGCTCTGTAAAAAACGACTCGGTGTTCCTCTAGCAGTCATGTTCACCTCTTCAAAGCTCCTACATTCAGTTCAACTCACTCTTTGATTGCTGCCAGTATTGGTTACAGTGATATCATGCACTTTGGATGATTAGATATAGAGGACAGCCGTCAGAAGACATGTGTAATGTCAAGTACGTTACAAATTGTCGACCGGGTGGAAATAGAAGCTGCGCATTAGAAGTACCTGCAGTACAGTTTTGTAACAGTCAGGAAGTTATGTAAGGACATTTGAATATGAGACAGGTTAATTATATATAAATATATGATTATTTTTATTTGAGGCTACACGGTCTAATTATCTTAGTCTTGACAGACTACGGCAAGAGTTTCGTGTTTCACACGGAAGTATTTTGGAGTGCGGACCTCATGGTCAGTAGGACGTGCAGACACATGATAACAGTTTGGCGCGCTTCTTTACAGATTAGTAAGTTTATGTATGTTTACAATATGGAATTTCAAATGTTTATGGTATATATGTTTCTCAGTTCACAGTTTTTCTTCAATAATTTCATTAATTTTACAGATACACGTACAATATGGTTGAGTAATAATGGTAAGGGTCATGCATAGACAGTGTACAGTTATTTTTGGTGACGATTTATTATTAACATTTAGTAATCGTAGGAAACATTATAATACGTCAGTAGTTCATGTACATTCTTATATGAATATGTATAAAATATATAAATGCATTTGCTACTCTTTAATTTATTTATGACCTGTTATACATTATGTAGTGTATTAATGATTGGTGCACTACCATTCAAAAGTTTTTAAACAGTAAGATTTGTAATGTTTTATTAAATAATTTAGAATTTAATAATTTAAATAATTATCTTGTGCTCTGCCAAAATACAGCAAAAGCAGTAATATTGTGAAATATTTTTACTATTTAAAATAATGGCTTTTTATTTTAAATGTAATTTCTATTTTAAAATGTAATTTATTCCTCTGATCAGAGCTAAATTTTCAACATTATTGCTCCAGTCTTCAGTGTCACATAATCCTTCAGAAATCATTCTAATATGCTGATTTGCTGTTCAAGAAACATTTATTATTATTATTATCAATATTTAAAACAGTTGAGTGCACTTTTTTTAGGATTCTTTGATGAATGGAGATCAGCATTTATCTGAAACAAAAGGCTTTTGTAACATTATACACTACCATTTAATTTTTTGGGAAAGAAATTATAGAACTTAATACTTTTATTTAGCAAGGATGCTTTAAATTGATCAAAAGTGTTGATAAAGACATTTATAATGTTACAGAAGATTTCTATTTCAGATAAATGCTGTTTTTCTGTACTTTCTATTCATCAAAAAATGTTCTACTCATTCTACTCTACTCCCTGTTTTTAACATAATAATAACAATATTTTTTTTGAGCAGCAAAAGATTTCTGAAGGAACATGTAAATGGAGTAATGATGCTAAAAATTCAGCTTTGAAATCACAGGAATAAATTACATTTTAAAATGTATTCAAATAAAAAACAGTTACTTTAAATAGTAACAATATTTCATAACTGTACTGTTTTTGCTGTACTTTGGATCAAATAAATGCAGGCTTGGTGAGCAGAAGAGACTTCTTTAAAAAACATTAAAATCTTCTTGTTCAAAAACTTTTGACTGGTAGTGTAGGTAATTTCTGTTACACTGTACATTTCATTTACATCTCCATCATAAATATCTTAATATGTTGGAATTTATCATTTTAAATATTTTTAATAAAAATATTTGAAATCTTTTCTTTTTTACATCATAATATCACAGAAAAGGTAGCAGGTAATTTCATTACTTTGTTTTTGTATTGCAATGCATGTTCCTCAAAAGCCTGATATATTATATTTGATACATTTTAATATGCTTTTTTATTATTATTATTATTATTATTGTTGATAATCAAGTAGCTAAAGTGGCTTCTGTCCAGTAAGTGTTCATCCTGTAATAT
Organism: Labeo catla; assembly: GCA_012976165.1. Lineage (NCBI taxonomy): Eukaryota > Metazoa > Chordata > Actinopteri > Cypriniformes > Cyprinidae > Labeo > Labeo catla. The sequence continues at coordinate 29,778 of VONZ01000524.1, forward strand.
TACTAACAATATAAAAATTATGCTTATTTTTACAGTAAAGAAACATCATGACATGGGTACCTTGTACCTTTACCACTTGATAGAAAGTATAAACTATAAATCAGACAACAGAAGGCATGTAACAACAGTTTTTGTCATGTTGATAATCTAGAGACCTTAGAAATTTACATATCAAATATGATACAGTTGGTTTTGTAGGGTTAGTTTACACAAAAGTGCACTGATTTTTAAAAGTTTAAAAAATACTGCACAACACAAAAGACTCATGTTTATGACAAGTTCAAAGTCACATTTTTAAACTGCATATTGTAATTGTGCTAAATTTTTTGTGATCATTGCAGGTCTGATGTGCTGAATTAACAGCAAATGTGGAGGAGCAGGTTTCTCAGGGGTGCAGGCTGTCTCTTGCAGGGGACAGGCTGTATTCCTTGTAAACCCTCTTATCTTCCTCTCTGGAGATATCTATCATTTTACCAGCCCTGCGTCAATCCAGTCCTGCAGCGTTCTTTTAGACCACCAACTTGGTATTGTTTTGAAAACCAAATAAGACCTGCGGTTGCCGTATATTTCTGCAGAACATTAAGAAAAGATGCCAAGTCTATCATCGATTTCCCTACCCAGCCCCTAACAGTGACTGATATAAAGCAGTATCTTCGTTCAAAAGATATCCCTTTCCATGATGGCTACAGCTGCTTACATGCTCCTAGTATTTTTCTGGAACCTTCACCCGAAGGATCTGGAAAAGAGAGTTACTCGCTGTTCATCGATAAAACCACCGGACAGTTTCTGTGTAAGGAGACTTTAGTGGAGGGGAGTTGGGAGGACCTCCAGGATTGCATTGAGGTGATGTTAAATGAAAATCAGACCTCTATCAGTCCTAACGTGCTGCTGGGGTTTCCTGAGAGCATGGAGGAGCAAGAAGAAAGAGAGATGGAGATGAAGGAGGTGCAGCGAATATGGAGCAGCTCTGTGCCACTCTCAGACCTCCTGGATGAAGAAGCGCAGCTTGTTAAAACCATGTTTCAAATTAGTAAACTCACCAATGCCACACTGAAGAAATTTGGGGTTAGGTTCTTCAAGCCTACCAAGAGTTTAGTGTTTCCATGGTTTAGCGGTCGTGATTTGGTCCTCCGAGGTGTTAAATTGCTTTCTGCTGCTACGAAAGGTGACGGACGTGTCGTCTACACTGAAGCTACGGTTCCTAAAATCTCCAGCTACCATAACCTCTTCGGCCTGCCTTTGATAGGACGGAAGGACGCTGAGGTTGTGCTCACCGGACGTGAGATAGACAGCATGGCGGTGAGTCAGGCTACCGGTCTTCCGTCTTTGGCCTTGCCACGTGGCGTAAGCTGTCTGCCGCCAATTCTCCTGCCTTATCTGGAGCAGTTCAAGAAAGTCACACTGTGGCTGGGAGGAGATATGCGCTCTTGGGAAGCCTCAAAAATATTCTCCAGGAAACTTGGACTGAAGCGCTCTTCTCTTATCCGGCCAGGGGACTTTCAGCCATGCCCCAGTGAGGCACTGGCCCAGGGCAGAAACTTGGCGCGAATTATCAAGGCTTCCATCCCTGCTGCCCACAAGTCCATTGTGTCCTTCAAGCAGCTCAGGGAGGACGTGTATGGGGAACTGGCTAATGTGGAGCAGGTGGCTGGAATACCGTGGTCCCGATTCCCAGAGCTTAATCGTATCCTTAAAGGTCATCGCAAGGGGGAGCTGACAGTTTTTACAGGTACAGCCATATATGTATACCCTGCCGTTTAAAAGTTTGGGATCAGTAATATTTTAATCATTTTCATTTTTCACCAAGTCTGCATTTATTTGATTAAAAATACAGAAAAAACTGTAATATTGTGAAATATTATTGCAATTTAAAATAGTGGTTTTATATTTAAATATACTTTAAAATAGAATTTATTTATGTGATGCAAAGCTGAATTTTCAGCATCATTACTCCAGTCTTCAGTGTCACATGATCCTTCAGAAATCACTCTAATATGCTGATTTATTATCAGTGTTGGAAACAGTTGTGCTGCTTAATATTTTTTTGTCACGATACTTTTATATACTTTTATCAGGATTCTTTGATGAATAAAACATTAAAAAGAACTGCATTTATTTAAAATAGAAATATTTTGTAACATATATACAATATATACATATATACAATAAATATTACTTTTTTTCTATATTTTTGATTAAATAAATGGAACTTTGATGAGCATTAGAGACTGATCCCAAACTTTAAATGGCAGTGTTTATATACTGTATAGCTTTGCTTTTCCTAATTGCATTATGTATTATAATAAATAAATAAAAGATATTAAATAATGATACAAAAAAGCACCAATTTTGTCTAACGTGTAAATATAAATATGTGCATAAAAATTACATAAAAATAGTTAATATAATAGTTTTATGTTTCTTATGCGTATATTTGTATATGCAGGTCCAACAGGCAGTGGAAAGACCACCTTCATCAGCGAGTTTGCCCTAGATCTATGCATGCATGGTGTCAACACATTATGGGGCAGCTTTGAAATCAACAATGTGCGTCTGGCCAAAATTATGCTGACCCAGTTTGCTAAGCAAAGGCTGGAGGAGAACCTGGATCAATACGACATGTGGGCTGACAAGTTTGAGGACTTGCCACTCTACTTTATGACCTTCCATGGACAGCAGAACATCAAGTAAATCATTGCCATTCCTTTTTGATTGTAAATAGGTATAATTTTTCAAGGCTATGTGATGTTTTTTATTTCATGTAGGCCATTTTTAAGGTTTTACATACAAATATATATATATATATATATATATATATATATATTTATTATTATTATTTTTTTTAATAATTGCCCTTTGCAGAGGAACCCATTTTTCCTATGATCTTTAAATATGAACTGCACTTTTTTCCTGCACAGGACTGTTTTGGATACCATGCAACACGCTGTTTACCTGTATGACATCAGTCATGTGATCATTGACAACCTGCAGTTTATGATGGGCCAGGAGAACCTGTCTGTGGACAAGTAAGACAACAATTTAAGTATGCTATTTATTTAACAGGTCCTGAAAACCTGGAAATATTGGGGAATTTCAAAACTGTAAGTTCTAGGATTGGAAAAATATAAAATTATGTAATCTTGAATAGTCATGGCAATTTTGTAGTCAATAATTATTTGTCTAGTAATGCTTAGTGATCAGTTATTTGTTGTAAGTTTGCTTAAAATTGCTTAAAAAGTAATCTATCAACCTATTTATTTATCTTTGTAAAGAATTATTCTAAAAGTATTTTTTTCTCATTTTCTCAGGTTCGCAGTACAGGACCACATCATTGGAGCTTTCAGAAAGTTTGCCACAAACAGTTGCTGTCATGTGACTTTAATTATCCACCCTCGAAAAGAAGAGGATGATAAAGAACTGCAGACAGCATCCATCTTTGGCACAGCCAAGGTTGGTAGATACAGACTGTGTCCATGTTTATTCCTTAGCTGTAAACCTGACATACAGATTTTCACATGTACATTAGGGATGGTAGGATTCAGCGATTCACATGGATGCATCTGCATAAAAGTTAATGATGCAATGCATCGATTTAAAAAAAAAATGTGCAGTGGATACAAGTATAGGTTCTAACATATTTGCATCTGTACAGTTAAAGTCAAAAGTTTTCAGAAATTTGCAAGAGGGATCATACAAAATGCATGTTATTGTTTATTTGACCTGAATAAGATATTTCACATAAAAGATGTTTACATATAGTCCACAAGAGAAAATAATAGCTGAATTTATTTAAAAAAAATAAATAAATAAATAAATGACCCTGTTCAAAAGTTTACATCCCCTTGATTTTTAAAACTGTGTTGTTACCTGAATGATCCACAGCTGTGTTTTTTTTTGTGTTCAGTGATAGTGATAGTCCCTTGTTTGTCCTGAACAGTTAAACTGTCCGCTGTTCTTCAGAAAAATCCTTCAGGTCCCACAAATTTTTTGGTTTTCCAGCATTTTTGTGTATTTAAACCGTTTCCCACAATGACTGTTTGATTTTGAGATTCATCTTTTCACACTGAGGACAACTGAGGCACTCATATGCAACTATTACAGAAGGTTCAAATGCTCACTGATGCTTTAGAAGGAAACACAATGCATTAAGAGTTGGGGGTGAAAACTTTTGGGATTTGAAGATCAGGGTAAATGTAACTTATTTTGTCTTCTAGGAAACATGTAACTATCTTTTGTAGCCTCTGAAGGGCAGTATTGAATGGAAAAAATATGTACATATCATTCTGTTCAAAAGTTTTCACCCCCGGCTCTTAATGCATCGTTTTTCCTTCTGGCGCATCAGTGAGCATTTGAACCTTCTGTAATAGAAGCATATGAGTCCCTCAGTTGTCCTCAGTGTGAAAAGATGGATCTCAAAATCATAGAGTCATTGTTGGAAAGGGTTCAAATACACAAAAATGCTGAAAATCCCAAAAATTTGTGAGACCTGAAGGATTTTTCTGAAAAACAGTAGGTAGTTTTACTGTTCAGGACAAACAAGGGACTCATGAATAACAACTATCACTAAAAAAAAAAAACACACACCTGTAGATCATTCAGGTAACAACACGGTATTAAGAATCATGTGTATGTAGACTTTTGAACAGGGTCACTTTTATAAATTCAGCTATTATTTTCTCTTGTGGACTATATGTAAACATCTTTTATGTGAAATATTGTATTCAGGTCAGTACTAAATAAAAAATAACATGCATTTTGTATGATCCCTCTTATTTTGGTAAAATAATTAACATTTTGCAAATTTCTGAAAGGGGAATGAAAACTTTTGACCTCAACTGTAAAAAAATATTTATTACATATATAATTCCTATATAATTCTTAGTTGATGTGCTATACTTTTATTATTTAGAAGGTGACCCACAGCTGCTATGTGAATGTGATGTATCACAACACTACGGAGACCGAGGCACATAAAATATAGATTAACATGGCTGTCTGTCTGAACAAAAAAAATAAAAGCAAACTATCTGTACCATATTGAATTGCACAGCATCATATTTTTTTTCTGATCGCATCTTATTACATTGAATCATGTTGTGTTTAATCGAATCAAAAACAAATTGCACTGCATCGTAATACGGGTGAATCATATCGTATCACATCGGTGGCTGCTTCAAATGTATCGAGATGCATATTGCATTGGCCTCAGTTATGAAGATGCACATCCCTACATGCTTTGTTTCTATCTATAAGGAAATCATATCTAATGTATCTGTCTATAAAAGGTCTAATGCATAATTTTTTACAATTACAGGCCAGTCAGGAGGCAGATAACGTGCTCATCCTTCAGGAGAAGAAGTTGGTGACGTGTCCAGGCCGCAGGTCCCTTCAGGTGGCCAAGAACCGCTTTGATGGAGACGTTGGGATCTTTCCTTTAGAATTTAATAAAGCCTCACTCACCTTCTCTGCGCCTGTGAAGGGAAAGCAGAAGCTTCGCAAGGTGAAAGTGGACAAGAATATCAGCACAGAGGAAATGGAGGAGACTGAACTCAAAGAAAAAAGTGAGAAAGCTCTCAAGCCTGCCAAAGCCAAGACCTCAAAGACAGCTAAGGGGTCAGCAGTATTAAAAGATACTACAGATGGAGAGGGAAATGATCCATAGCTCAGAGAATTCATTATTTGTATGAATTCAAATAAAATGATTGATACATGGTGTTTGCTGCATTTTTGCTACTGAAGAAATGAATGAATGTTCATGTTTAGTATTTTTAGAACTTCTTGTGGAGAGTTGTATGCAAAGTTTTATACATATACTGTACTTATATGCACTTATATCCAACAAACTATTTTTTACTGTATCAGTTATAAACAAGTATTTGATCATTTAAAGAAGGTTTAATTACAGAACCTTAGAGCTGCATTTGTAGAAATCCTGCTATAAATTTTAAATGTAAATATATTTTGTCCAAAAATTAAATGTGATCTTTTTGGTTGTAATTGTTACTGTAGGAGAAAAGTGTCAAATAAGCTATTTATAGGAGGCTGTGAAAAGTGTTAATAAAGTGTTTTGTATGATTTTATATCTAATACATATCTATGTTGTGTGTGTTTTGATTTCTGACAATTAAATTTATTTTGTTTCTAAACTATTGAAATTGTCTGCTTTGATATACTTTAAAGTTGAAAGAATGACAATTTAATAGATTTTAATCACAAAGCACAGAAGTCAAGCTAACAAATCCAAATAATTTATTCTAGCACACTGGGTTATTTAAGTGCTTTAGGTATCGTAAATAAGCATTTTATTAAGAAATATTACTGACAATCATATTTAATACAATAAAAACTGAAATTAAAAATGTAATTCGTAAATGCATATTCTGAAAATATTACCCTCATTGCATGTATTTAAAATGAAGCTTTCCTAATATTCTTATTCATAATTATTTAATTTTCGTTTTGCTGTTTTTTATTTATATGTCTATGCACTTGTTATAATTCGATCTGTAAAACGAGTCTGTAATGATAATGTAATTGATATTTACCTTTTTGTTATTTAGTCACTGTATTTGAGCAGGACCTTGACACACTGCAGCATGTTGTGAAACGTGTCACATGACTGTTGGCACCAATCAGGATCCTTGTATGTGTAGGAAGTATCTGAGTTACTGGTTTCTGTTCCTTTACATAAACTTAATGGATTAAATGAATTTTATTCAACTTTTTTTAATTGGCCTCTGTAAATGAGTCGGTCGGTGATTTAAGCTGAATGTCTACAGCTACTATTAATCTGTCGAACACTTAGTTATTTTTGTAAAGTAACTGCAACATTACGCCACAATGGCCAACATTTGTAAAATTAAAAATGTTGCAGATTTAGTCTCTGAAGCTCGTCGTGTGTACCGGGAAACGTTTGACGGAGATGATGCAAATGTTGCAGTTTGTGCTCCAGGACGTGTGAATTTAATCGGAGAACACACAGATTATAATGAAGGATTTGTCCTGCCAATGGTAATGACTCTTTTTTGACACTTAAATCCCATTAGTCAGCAAGTGCTGGTTAAGTTAATTTAGAAATGTAATAAATATGTTGTAAAATAAATTTGTGGGGGCGTGTTTACGGCATTCTTTTGACGCAAAGTAGTGATATTTGATTCGTGCTCGAATCGTTCTTTCGAGTCGAATCTTATAAATGAATCATTTGAAACGATTCACAAAACTGAACGATTTCTGTACGAATTGGATTAATTAATCCGTCTAGTTCTCGAGCCAATGTTGACCGAGAATCAAGGATTTGAGTATGTTGCTAAAACGTAAAGGAACTATATTTAGGACTTGGAAATTTAGGACTAAAAATTGAAAAAAAACATTTTTTAGTCAAGAGATTGAATTTAGTTAATTTTAGGCTAATGACACTTTTTGGCACTATTAAATTCCATTAATCAGCAAGTGCTGTTAAAGTTAAAAAATGTTATTAATATGTTAAAAAAAATAAATAAAATATGTAATAGGTTGTAAAATAATTTTGAGGAGTCACATTTACCTCATTCTTTTGACGCGAAGTAGCGATATTTGATTCGTGCTCGATTCGTTATATCGAATCGAATTTTAGAAATGAATCAATTGAAACGATTCACAAAACAGTTCTGAACCATTTCTTCGCGAAGCGTATTAATTGATCCGTCCAGTTCTCGAGCCAGTAATTCATTAGTTAAACCGATAATCAAGGATTTGAGTATAAGGAATGTTGCTAAAACTTATAGGAACTATGTTTAGTACTTATGACAGTTAATTTTTAAATCTTTTTAAACACATTTTAAAACATTAAAAAACTTTTTCAGTCAAGATAATAAATTTTATTAATTTTAGGATAAAGACACATTTTTACACTATTAAATCCCATTGATCAGCAAGTGCTGGTAAAGTTAAAAAAATGTTATTAATATGTTAATATGTAGTATGTTGTAAAATACTTTTGTGGTGGCATGTTGACTGCATTCTTTTGACGCAATGTAGAGATTTTGAATCGAGCTCGATTCGTTCTTTCGAATCGAATCTTATAAATGAATCAGATGAAATGATTCACAAAACAATTCTGACGATTTCTTCACGAATTGGATTAATTATACGTCAAGTTCTCAAGCCAATAACTCATTATTGAACCGGGAATCAAGGAATTGACCGTCAAGTATAAGGATTGTTTCTAAAACGTACAGTTTACGACTTAATTATGACAAATTGCATTTTAGTAAAACTTTTAGTTTAAAGGAATATGACAATTATAAAATTATAGTAGCCATAAATGACCAGAGCACATGAAGTTGCAACACCTTTATTTTAAAAAAGCTCGTTTTGAAGTTTCTGATGACGTTGTGATGACGTCATAACATAAAATAAGCATTATTATTATTATTATTATTATTTTGATACCAAACCATTTGAAAGAGCTGATTCCCGTAAATAAATCAGTCTTAATCAGTGTTACGTCAATTTTATGACTTAATGTTTCTTTGTCCGGTATGCAAAATGCTATATCTTGCAGAACTGATATCTGAACAATGGATGGATTGTCCTTTCACATCCTTGATGATATTTTTTATTGCAACAGATTGCAAACGTGTTCAGTTTACACATTCTCATCTGTCCTTATAAATAGGAAATAATGATAGGAACAGATCATCTTCTCAAATGAAAACATGCTCAATTATGCACTGACAATCTCTTATAATGTTTGTTTGAATGATTACAGGCCTTGCCGATGGTGACCGTCATAGTGGGCAGCAAAATCTCTGGCCAAAAGTGCTGTGTTGTAACTCTGACTGAAGCTGCCGATGAGCCCAGGGTGGTTGACTTTGATCTCCCAAATGAACTGACCCCACTTTTAAGAGGGCAGCCAAACTGGGCCAATTATGTAAAGGGTGTTGTACAGCACTACAGAGGTAATCTTTTGCTATCATTTTTGCCTATCTGGCAAAAAAAGGGAAGTAATGAGGAAGTGTACATTTAGTCTGCCTCTAGCACGAAATGTGACCCTAGGGACCCATGCTCGAGAACTCATCTGTGGACTAACTTTTTTAATGCATCGTTTCCAATAACCATACTTGCAATACTTACAGAATAATTGCTGAGCACATGTTCACTGTTGTCGTACTCTAAAAGTAAATATAGATTGAATATGTGCTTCGAATGGAGTACGTATTAATCTCATGCATGTACTCTGTTTCCACAGCTCAGCCCATTCCTGGCTTCAGAGCTGTAATAACCAGTAGTGTGCCACTAGGAGGCGGACTCTCCAGCTCAGCTTCACTTGAAGTGGCTACCTACACCTTCCTGCAGCAGTTGTGTCCAGGTAAGAATTTCTGTCTGTCTGTCACACTTATTTTAAATAGTTTTGGTCTGGTAGTAAAACCAGAATCTAACCTTCTACTGTTTTCTGGCTCTCCACAGATGATGGGGATCAGGTAGCGAAGGCAGTGGCCTGTCAGCAGGCTGAACACACTCATGCTGCTGTGCCCTGTGGCATTATGGACCAGTTTGTGTCCGTTTTGGGTAAAGAGGGCCACGCTTTGCTCATCGACTGTCGGTAATTAGATTTTCCACTTCAAATTCTTCTGTCAGATTAGAAATAATCAGTTATGCTTAGTTACTAATTTGTAGAGTTCAGGTCAAAAGTTTACGTACACCTTGCAGAATCTGCAAAGTGTTAAATATTTGACAAAAATAAGAGGGATCATACAAAATGCATGTTATTTTTTATTTAGTACTGACCTGAATAAGATATTGCACATAAAATATGTTTACATATAGTCCACAAGAGAAAATAATAGTTGAATTTATAAAAATGACCCTGTTAAAAAGTTTACATATGCTTGATTCTTAATACTGTGTTGTTTCCTGAATGATCCACAGCTGTGTTTTTTTGTTTAGTGATAGTTGTTCATGAGTCACTTGTTTGTCCTGAACAGTTAAACTGCTCACAAAAAATGCTCACTGATGCTCCAGACGGAAACACAATGCATTAAGAGCTGGGGGTGAAAACTTTTGGAAATTGAATGTCAGGGTAAATTTAACTTATTTTGTCTTCTGGGAAACATGCAAGTATCTTCTGTAGCTTCTGAACGGCGGTACTAAATAATAATAATAAAAAAAGGCATTTGGGCAAAATAACAAAAATGTACACATCTTCATTCCGTTCAAAAGTTTTCACCCCCGGCTCTTAATGCATCGTTTTTCCATCTGAAGTGAGCGTTTGATCCTTCTGTAATAGTTGCATATGAGTCTCTCAGTTGTTCTCAGTGTGAAAAGATGGATCTAAAAATCATACAGTCATTGTTGGAAAGGGTTCAAATACACAAAAATACTGAAAAAACAGAATTTGTGGGACCTGAAGGATTTTTCTGAAGAATAGCGAGCAGTTAAACTTTTCAGGACAAACAAGGTACTCATGAACAACTATCACTAAATTAAAAAAAAACAGCCAGGATCATTCAAGTAACAACATAGTATTAAGAATCAAGTGTATGTAAACTTTTGAACAGGGTCATTTTTATAAATTCCACTATTATTTTCTTTTGTGGGCTATATGTAGACATCTTTTATGTGAAATATCTTATTCAGGTCAAAACTAAACAAAAAATAACATGCATTTTTGTATGATCCCTCTTATTAAATATAATCTTTTTAGGTCTTTGGAAGCCACTGCTGTCCCTTTGGCTGACCCTGGACTTGTAATCCTGATCACTAATTCCAACGTTAGACATACGCTCACAGGAAGCGAGTATCCCACCAGACGAAAACAATGTGAGGAGGCAGCAGCCATTTTGGGAAAGAAAAGTCTAAGAGAGGCTACTTTGCAAGATTTGGACGGTAAGTCTTTTAATTAAGGTCATTTAAAAATAAAATATACATATTTTGATAAAATCTGAATTTATTCATAGCTGCCAAGGATCGATTGGACGGTGTGACGTACCGTCGGGCACGTCATGTGATCGAGGAGATTGAACGTACAGCCCAAGCTGCCGAAGGACTCAAGAAAGGGGATTACAAAGAGTTTGGGAGGCTGATGGTGGAGAGCCACAATTCTCTTAGGTAAACATCTATAATCGAAGCAAGATTATCATGTTGGAAGACATACAGAAGTCAACTCCTTTTAAACATCCCAGGATTAGAAGTGCATTTCAGTGTCTGAGATGTTGTTTGCTTAACCCATTTATTGAATAGATGGGGTTAAATATCAGATAAATGGCTTTTAATTATGCATTCTTGGCATGGGGGTAATATTGTTTGTCTTAGGGATAATTACGAGGTCAGTTGTCCAGAATTGGATGAGCTGGTGGCGGCAGCACTTGAGGTGGATGGAGTGTTTGGGAGTCGGATGACAGGGGGAGGATTCGGTGGATGCACAGTTACTTTGCTTCAGGCTCATGCCACGGAGAAAGCAGTCAAACACATTCAGGTTTTTACAAGTTTAAGATACTCTGTATAAAAGAAATGTCTAAACTGAATATTCTGGATGTTGATTATTCCTATAGAATTTCTAACTGAGTACCTGCTCTTGTATTTTCCATGATATTGTCTATGAATTAAGCCAACAAGTATTAGACAGGAATTCAGGTCAAGATATTAAAATTTTTCTGTTTCTTTACAGGAGAAATATCATGGATCTCCAACTTTCTTCATAACTACCCCATCAGAAGGAGCTCATGCTCTCAGTTTTTGATTTTTACCAGTGTTAGACCAGTGATTTTTTTTTTCAAATGACTTGAATTTTACTGTGATAAACATTTTTATGACTAATCAGTATACTCTAATCAGAATATATTATATATATATATATACTCAATCTGTACTTTCTGTGCAGTCTTGCATTGAGAAACCCAATTCCCACAATGATTAACAAGGAACATTTTCAATAAAGGTGATTTATGTAACAAAGAAGTTGTGTTTGCTTTTATTGACTTAAAGGAGAAGTTCACTTCCAGAATGAAAATTTCCTGATAATGTACTCACCCGCTTGTCATCCAAGATGTTCATGTCTTTCTTTTTTCAGTCAAAAAGAATTTAATGATTTTGAGAAAAACATTCCAGCATTTTTCTCCATATAATGGACTTTAATGGTAGCCAGTGGGTTGAATGTCCAAGTTACAGTTTCAGTGCAGCTTAAAAGGGCTCTACACGATCCCAGCCGATGAATAAGGGTCTTATCTAGCGAAACGATTGTTTTTTTTTGTTTTTTAAATTAACATTTATATACTTTTTAACCACAAATACTTCTATTGCATTTGCTCTGCAATGTACATGAGGTAGGTAGGGTAGAGTGAAAAACTCCATCTAATTTTCTCCAACTTCAAAATCCTCTTACATTGCGTGTTTGCTTTGTAAACACTGAGTTGGTACTTCTGCCTACGTCATGTGTGCGTGAATGCGTAATGCGTGAGGACGAGCTACTGCAAGACGAGCATTTGTGATTAAAAAAGTATAGAAATTTGTATTTTTCTTAGAAAATGGCAGATTGTTTCGCTAAATAAGACCTTTATTCCTTGGCTGGGATTGTGTAGAGCCCTTTGAAGCTACATTGAAACATTGAATTGGACCTGTTGGCCACCATTGAAGTCCACTATATGGAGAAAAATCCTGGAATGTTTTCCTCAAAAGCCTTAATTTCTTTTTCGACTAAAGAAAGACAGACATGAACATCTTGGATAACATGGGGGTGAGTAAATGATCAAGAAATATTAAAATAACAAAGTACGAAATTTTAGTATATTAAAATAAATAATGTGAAGATGAAGAGTGTTTTATTGTTTTGTTTATATATATACTGTACAGTAAGCATAAGCATTGCATACATTTATATAATGTAGATAATGAAATTTCCAAAATAAAACATTTGCACTGTGAAGATAAAGAGCATTTTATGACAGTAGTAATATTTTTAATAATTTAGTTTAAATATTATTTAAGCTTTTTTGAATTTCCCCCTTATTCTCAGTGGTGATTTTATTTAGGCTTTTGTGAATGTAATACAGTATTTTGAAAATTTTACAGCACAACTTTATATATTACAGCATAACTTAACAAGTATGATGTGTACTACCTAGAATCAAACCAAAAATTATTCAGACACTAGATACAATTATTATTATTTTTTTTTACTAGAGGGTGACACTATAGTTCATTTATGTAAGTGAGGATAGCAAAATAAAGTAAACTGTGACATATTATATCCAAAAATTCTTCATATAATGGACTACCAGTACAATTTGGGACCAAAAATTATTCAGACACTTTGACTTGATCATGTTTTGCTTAAGTGTTTTTCTTTAATTGCTAATGCGACATTTATACTCCACAGATTGAACGAAATTAAACATTGCTTGGTAAATGGTCAACAAAGTATTGATTGTAGTGTAAATATTGTCACACTAACAGTTGTATGAATTTTTGGTTGATTGTAATCCATAACATACCTTTTTAATCAAAGTTATCTGACATTATCAAGATGAATATGTTCTGAGTTCTTGTCATATTTTATTGCCATTTTCTAAACGATAGCGAATAAACTATGATAATGTGAGAAATGTTGAAGGTGTTTGGTTTCACTGTGTATCTAATGAGTTCTTTAGCGTGTGCGCTCCCTGCTGGCCGCGCGCTGAATTGTCCCGGAAGGCGTTTTTTCAGGGAGGAGCCAGAGCGCAAATCAGCAGTGAGCGCAGCAGGAAACACTTCACTGATAATCCTCAACCACTGTGTCCATACACAGACCAAGAAGGCGAGGTAAACACAATTCGAGCCTGCTCTTCTTCACTGCCCGGTGTGGGTTTTCTCTTCACCTCAGGATAATTGAGCAAAACCCGCTTGAATCGTGGACAGTGCCGGGACATCAGGCCGCGGTGAATCAGGTGAGTCCTGCCCGGGCCCGTCGACTGCTGCCCGGCCACAGGTGTTTCCACTCTCCGACTCTATGGATGTGTCTCAAAACGCATTGAACTCTTTCGATAGCGAGCAAATATTCATATATTCATATTAAACATACAAATACTGTCTAGCTAGGAAGCTCAGTAAGTGTTGAGACAACCAATGAATTCTAACTTACAGCTCTGTATGAACTTAACATATGTTTTTGTAATGTGTTACTTACTGTCTGTTTGCAGATTAATCTATTGTTTAATGTCGTATATTGCGTTTTGACTGTTGTCCAGCTAACTAATAAATAACGTTCAGGCTAAAACGAAACTAACACCTAGTCCTGACCTTGTTTCCCACTGTTGCCCGCACTATCATGAAACTACACCTTACTGAATGAAAGAACAGAGAATGTATTGTTTCTTCGATCAGCAGCTGTAAAGCAAATATCTGTCCCGTACTGTGAACATACTGTCTCATACTGATTCTTTCAAGTGCTTTAAGTGCATTTACCTCAATTATTTTGTTGGTTGCACCAAAAAAAAGTTGTCCCACTGTGTCCAGATGGAGACTGAGATGTCAAACTGAATCTAAGTATGACAAACTGATTTTTTTGTTAGCTATTTTTGCACAAGAACTAATCATTAGACTACTAAATGTTTAGTTTACAAGCCATATATGTGACCTTGGACCACAATACCAGTCATAAGTAGCACGGGTATATTTGTAGCAATAGCCAACAATACATTGTATGGGTCAAAATGATCAATTTTTCCTTAATGCGAAAAATCATTAAGATACTAAGGATCATGTTCCATGAAGATATTTTGTAAATTTCCTACCGTAAATATATATCAACTTAATTTTTGATTAGTCATATGCATTGCTAAGAACTTCATTTGGACAGCAGAAGTGATTTTTCTATATAATATATATATATATATATATATATATATATATATATATATATATATATATATATATATATATATATATATATATTTTTTTTTTTTTTTTTGTTTGTTTGTTTGTTTTTTGGCACCCTCAGATTCAAGATTTTCCAATAGTTGTGTCTCGGCCAAATATTGTCCTATCCTAACAAACTATACATCATAGAAAACTTATTTATTCAGCTTTCAGATGATTGACTGACCCATATGGTTTTGTTGTCCAGGGTCACACATACACATATATATAGTTTCTAAATGGTTCTGTCTTGGGCTCTAACTGTTAAACTAAGTTACTTGACCTGTGAATACCATTATGTGACCCGCCAAATGGTTGTATTATTAGCAGGTTGGTTAATAAAGAACCGGTTGAATTAAAAGGTGTGGATATTTGCAGGAATACTTTGGTCAGCATGATTATTCTTCTCTTTCAGATCAGAGACTATGGTGTTGCACCTGGCTTTGAGTATAAAGTTAAAGTGCTTTGGTTGAGACTGGGGAATTGGTTGTCCTTGGCATAGATTGGTTGATAGCTGTCCCACCGGTCTGACAGGTTGAGAATCGAGAATGATAAAGCCTCCGCCTCTCAGACTCTCATGTTGCTTCACACTTAGCCATGTTCCTGCTGTCATGTTTCTCTGCTTAGTAAAGCGAATAAAGTTGAGTCATTAGCCTTTATAGTTCAGTTGTGGATTAAACGTATTGTTACCAACCTCGGCTAACATTTGTGTGATAGACAATAGTGTGCGATTAGGACTGTTGGTGTCATGCGTAATTAATCTTGGGTCATTTCATTCAGAAGCTTTCTGTGATGTATGGCCAGATTGAGCTTTGCCCCTGTGGAGAGCCAATGCAAAGTACTTGTACAGTGTGATCTCAAATAACACATTTAAAATTGTTAATGTACCTGACAAACTAGACTAGAACGAAACATTTCAAACCCGTCATGCTTGTGTTGACACAAGGATTGACCTGAAATACGTGTCAGAGAAGGATGTTTTTGTAAAACAAGACATGCAAAAAAATTGAATCTACCATGATGTCTTAAAATTGTTGCTGAAAATAGTTATGCATAATTGTTTGTTTTTTAAAACAAAAATGAATACATTTATTGAGCAAGGATGCATTCAAAACAAAGATAAATTAATTTTTAAAATGTATTGAAAGAGAAAGTAGTCATTTTAAATTAAAACTATTTTACAATATTACAGTTTTACAGTGTTTTTTTCAAATAAATGCAGCCTTGGTGAGCATACAAGGCTTCATTTTTATAAAAGTGTTAATGTTTTTGCTCATTCACATGTCTAACGTTTTATATTTTATGTTCCTGAGGTCCAGGGAACTTGGACTTGTTGCCATCAGTTAATGAAGTGTTGCAGATAGACGATGACTGTTTACAAAAGACGTTTGTAGGTGTGGTGGCACTCCATCTCTGCGTTTACCTTTTATTAGATGTCCCATATCAACTGCAACCATTCTGATGTATCAGTTTGAGACGTTTGGGTGTAAATGTGGTTTTTATTCATACTTTGTGGGCTCTCTCAGAGAAGACAGGAAAGGCTTGAGTCTGGGGACTGACATCCTGTGGCGGACACACCCCATAGTCACAGACAAGATCTTATTTTTACATTTTTACTGAGAGGAAGAGAAGGTAAACAAAGGCTTCTCACTTCCACAGAAACAAACAGTTAGCATGGGTGATAGCATGTAGGGAGAGATCTGCTTTACAATGACCAGTAAGAATGAGAGGAAGTTCATCCAATACTTCCTCATCCTCTCCAGCTGTTCTTTTTTTAAGCGCTATGAACTTTTTTCTGCTAGAGGTCTGACTGGGTTGGACAGTTTTGATCAAACAAAAACGGCTAACGTCTGTGATCTTACCACTGGTCATAAGTTACTCATTATGGACTTTGTTATATTGTGTAGATGCAATATCTTTTATGACCGTATGTCAGAATACACAGGTTTTTAATATTGGTGTAATTTTTGAACGGTTATTCTGCTGCATAAATTCCAGCTAATATTGCAAATAAATAAAATGAACAAATGAACAAAATACCTTAGTTTTAAATATTGTTGCTAATACATTACCAGTCAAACAGTATGATTTTTAATGGGTTTTTTTTTTTTTTAAGAAGTTTCTTCTGCTCACCAAGACTGCATTTATTTGATCCAAAATACAGCAGAAGCAGTAATATTGTGAAATATTTTACTATGTAAAATAACTGCTTTCTATTTGAATATATTTTAAAATATAATTTATTTCTCCGTTGCAACGCATCATTACTTTTTAATTTTCAGCATCATTACTCCAGTCTTCAGTGTTACATGATCCTTCAGAAATCATTCTAATGTGCTGATTTATTATTAATGTTGGAAACAGTTGTGCTGCTTAATATTTTTTTTTTTTTTTGGAGCCTGTGGTGCTTTTTTTAGCATTCATTCTAACAATATAAGTTTTTACTATTAAGTTTAGCAATTTAACACATCCTTGCTGAATAAAAGTATTAATTTCTTTCAAAAAAAGAAAGACCATTGTTTCCAATATTGATAATAAATCAACATATTTGATTTCTGAAGGATCGTTTGACACTGAAGACTGGAGTAATGTTGCTGAAAATTCAGCTTTGCATTACAGAAATAAATTCTATTTTAAAGTATATTAAAATAAAAAAACACTATTTTAAGTTGCAGCAAAATTTCACAATATTGCTGTTTTTTTTTCCTTTATTTACATCAAATAAATGCAGCCTCGATAAGCAGAATTTTAAATTTTTTTTTAAATGGTTTGTAAAGAACTGTTAACAATTATTTAAATGGTTTCATTAAAGCATTTTTTTACATTTAAAAAATAATTTAATATTTTTATTCAGCAATTGCATGTTACAGTTTATCAAAAGTGACAGTGAAGTCTGTAAAGTAACCTTTTATAATGTTACAAAATATTTCTTTTTGAACTTTTTTCATCCAAAATTTCATTCCATGAAAATATTATTTTCATCACAGCAATAAATTACATTTTTAATTATTTTAATTTGCAATAGTGTTTTATAATATTTTTTACTGCATTTTTGATCAAATAAATGCAGCCTTAATGGGGGGGGGAAGAGACTTCTTTCAAAAATCCTAACAACCTAACCTTTTGAACAGAAATGTACATGTACGTGTGTCTAAACATAATATGTTTTTTTTTTTTTTTGGTTTTGTTTTAAACATTGAAAAATGCATATTTGAACTACTGCAGAAACACAATTTTTATTGTGGTAACACTTTACAATAAGGTTCATTAGTTAACTACATTAACATGAGCTAAGAATGAACAATACTTATACAGTATTTATTATTCTTAGTTAATGTTAATTTCAGCATTTACTAATGCATTTTTAAAATCACATTGTGTATGTTAACATTTGTTAACGCACTGTGAACTAACATGAACAAACGATGAACGACGGTTTGTTTTTGTTTTTACTAACATTAACATTATGGTTTACCCCTGATGCATGAGTGTCAGTGTTTGTTTCACAGTAAGAACCTGCTGGCTTCTGGTATATCCTAAAATAAAGGCCTTTCCAATCCTATACTCACTCTATCCGTGTTGTCATCTCGTGGCGGTTGAACAGGTTTTCATTGTGTTTGCATAGTGTGTTCTCCCTTAATCAGGGTGTAGCTGATGATTTTTGCAGAGCTTGACCTATTTGCACTTGAGTGCCTTTCTCTTGACCTCAACTATCATTTAGTTGATTCTTTGTTGCCCTTTTATCCATACTGAGTCTAAAAATGGGATAAGCAATTCCTCAATTTCCCAGAATGACCGGCATGACATATTTAACGTGCCGTATGAAACCAGGTTATGCAGCTGAGGGAGAATGTCTGTGGTGAGAGTTCACTGACAGTTCCACGCTCATGTCAAGGCAGGTCTGCCACTCTTGCCTTCTCTTCTGATCTGTGTTTCCTGTGGGATGCTATGCTGAGAATGTAGTGATGTCACTGGTGATGCGTTAACAGGGACAGTTTGCGGTCAAACTGACTGTTTAGTTAAAACTCTTAATTTGATTATATAAAAAGTATTTCAAAAATTAAAGAAAAAGTAGGTTAAAGTGTAACTTTTTATTTATTCATTAATAATAGGAAACATTTCTTCTGTTGTCACAGTTGTGATTTTTTTTTTTTTCTTAGGATTTGGTGAATGGAAAGTTCAAAATAACTTTTTTTATATAATGATGTAAAAGCCTACTATCAATTTTGATCAGTTCAGTGAATCCTTGCTGAATAAAAGTATTTTTAAATAGAAAAACAATCTTACTGAACTTTTAAATAGTAGTATAAATAAAAAGCAAGCTGAACTTGCTTGTCTGAAAATTTATTTTTTTTTAAGCTATTTTCATTTCAATTTTAATGTCTTTGAGTTTTGATTTTAGCTGCAGGTTTGTTGTTGTGAACTCTCGTTCTCTAAAAGTATTGTTTTTAACAGGACCGTCTTTGTGATGGAGTGAAATCATGGAGAAGAGGAACCTGCTCTGAAACTGGCCATCAAAAACTGAAGTTTAACACCTGAAATTACATCTGAATTGTTGCTTCTCTTTTTAACCATTGCTTTGTGCAACCAGTAATAAAAGTAGGCTATAGGAGAAGCACATGTAGTTGCCTCCCGTAATAATAGTCGTCGAGTTAGGTGGGACGGTTTGGTTCTGGCAGCATGGCTCAGTTTGTGTTGTGCTGTGTCATGAAATGAGAGAGCGATGTTGGTCTCGAATTTACTGTGGGCTTGCACAGGCTGTTTTTAAACTAAAAAGCAGTTGACCTCTCCTGACCATAGGGTGCTATTTTCTGGCTGCTCTCCTGAGGGCATGAGGCAGAGTCCTGGCTAGTAACACTTCAATGGGTTAGTCGTCAAACATGTTGACGTGTTTGCGTAATATGATGTCACCCTCACCATGACCTTTAGTAGAGGAATCTCTAAGCATATGGATTCTTCAGCAGTGTTACTGTTTACTGCAGGGCTTTCAGAACTGGTTCTCCTAAAAAAGATTTTTGTGCTTTAGTAATTTAGCTTCCTGACAACCATACAAGGCGCTAAATTTAGTTAAAAATTGAGCTCCTTGTATGGTGTGGATATTTAAACAAACCCATAACCCTACGTATAGGAGTGGGCAGAACACACACTTTTTGTGCTTTTCAAATACTCCGCATAGAAAAGCACAAAAATAATAAAAATAAAAATTGAGATGCAGTCAGTAACTACTGCATAGTTTGTAACTACCTTTATGTGAAAATAGTGTTTCCATTTTTAATTGTTTTGAGAGGTAGGTGTGTGTGTGTGTGTGTGTGTGTGTATGTATGTATGTATGTATGTATATATAATATAATATAATATAATATAATATTTTATATATATATATATATATATATATATATATTATTATTTTTTTTTTTAACACTATTTTGATGTTGTGCACATAGAGACTTAGTGAGGGTATACATAATAATCTATGTATTGCGTTTATAATATTTTATAAACAAACTTATTTTGGATGTGATTAATTGATTTGATAGCACTTATGTAGTGAGTGTATATATAAAAAGACAATAAATTAGTGCTGTAACTAATGATTATTTTGGTAATCAAGTAATCATTCAGTTATTCTGACGATTAATCGAGTACTCAGATAATTATAATTAAGTTTTTGTGGTAATGAACACAAGCGAGCAAAAGACTAAATTACTGAAAATAAGCAATGGGGCAATAATTATTAGTTCAAATAAAGTATCAAAAGCACATAATTACATGGGTTTTATTGAACAAAACAAAAAAATACATAATGTGTTATAAACAATAGAACTAATTATGCATTATAACAAATTACTGCAGAGGCCGTCAATGGCCTGACGATTGTTTTTACACTTCCTCATTTAATATTGACTAAACAACATTTAATTCAAATAATCACTTAATATTTAATATTTGCCACTTTAAATTCATATACACTAACCTCCAAAGGTTTGGAAACACCCCTGGCAAAGTGTGGTTTTGGACGATATCAGCATAAATCCTTATTTTTTTGGTGCAAATAATTTAAAGGAACTTGACATTATCATTGAAGACCAGCAATATTAATTTGATTTTGATTACATAATAATAGCAATATATACATGTCAAAGTCAGACATGCCCCTTTGCCAGCTGTGATGCCTGGTTACTGGTTTAAACTTGGCCCAGGTTTTTAAAAGATTTCTGGGTCAGCACACCTTAATAGCTTCAACAATTGATTGCCAATTAAGTTTAGAATACAATGAATTTAGTTCCAGATTATGTAGAGCTGTAATAGCTGCTAATGGTGGATATTTTGATGAATCGTTAATTTAAGATTTTTCTATGTTTAAAATGTTTATGTAATAAAATGTTGTCGTAGTTTGTGTTGTCCCTTATCAGTGAAAAATTATCACAAATTAAAAAGGATTCATACCAATATTGTCCAAAACCCCACTTTTCTAGGGCATTTCCAAACTTTTGGAGGGCAGTGTAGTTCTGCCTTAGTTTGTGTATTCTTTATGTATCAAAAAATGGATGTCTTCATGTTTTAGAGCTGCAGTTTAATCAATACTTCCTCTGCTAATGCACCATGTCATTTTGTATTCCACTGCCATGAATCTGTCGTCTATATGGTTGAGCTGATTATACCAAGCAATTCTTTAGCGGCTGCTTAGTTCCACATACCATTTCTCCTTAAAGTCTGTGAATTCTCCACGCAGGCCTCCCACCTCTAATTTAGACGAGCTAGAGCCACTACTCCCACATTAATGCCCTCACATGCGCCTCCGCCATAATTCCTCCCAGCAGGATTCAAAACAAACTGCAGTTTGTTTTTTCTACCTCTAATTAACTTGGGATTAAACGGATGGAGGTGTAATATTGATCTCTGAGAGCAAAATTCTCTGAAGCTGCTTCACGCAAGAGACTCCGTGATCAATATGGTTTTCAGAGATTGTTTTGGACTTTCTGGCCTCTTTAGTTGTGAATGAATCGCGTCTTTTCTCCCGTCTTCAGCTCTCCTGCTGAGAGTTTTCCCTCATAAAACCAAGCTCACTCTTAAGTAGAAGACCTCCCACTTTACCATTGTCTCTTAAGCTAAGCTTTACAGACTCTCTCTTTTCATTTTGTTTAGCATGGTGACTGGTTCCTTCAGGGTCCTGTAATCCTTGGATTTCTGGTCCTGAAAATAAGGAAACGGGAGCTCTTTTCCTTCTCTGGAAGCGTTTGTAGCACATGCTTGATGACTAAACGTTCTTGGCTAATAATGGCGATAATCACAGAAATATGTGTCTGAGTGGGTCAACTGACTCACTGGGAAGGTTATGCTTGGAAAGGATTGATTGGGGCTGGAAAAAAGGTCCCTTTTCCTGTTGATATGCTGATGTGATTAGCCTGGAGAGAGTGTGATAAATTATGAGGGCATTCTTGTCTAGACACGCTCTCAGGGGAGTTCTAGTGTGATGTGACGTTAATGCTACCTGGATATGTCACTCTAAATGCTGTTATTATTGTCAATAATCAGTGTCGTAGACTCTGACCCAGTGTTTGTTTTCTTTATATTTTCCTGGCTACATCCTGGTAGCCTCACTCTTTTCCTTAAGAATCTCTCTTTGCATGTGGATATGTATGTGTGTGTTTTATACACCCATTTGCATACAGAACGTTAGAAATACTTCCCCTTATTAACACGTGCCATGGTAACCATAATTACTGCCAAATTTCTGTGGGGTTTTTTTGGGTATTGTACAGGCAAGCTACAGTTCAATGTTTTGTGGTTAGGAAGTGTTTTTCTCACGCTCACAACAGCATACATTTGATTAAAAAGTACAGTAAAAACTAGGGCTGCACGGTAAATCGCATGCGATTTGTGAGGCGTGTCAAGCTACGCAAAATCACGCTCATAATCGCAGATAAATCGCATTTGATTATGAGCGCAATTTTGCGTAGCTTGTCAGCGATTTACAGCTCTGTGTATTAATTGCCGCTCCAGCTGAACGCATGTGATGAAGATTTACTACTAATCAAAGTACCGGCTTTACTGACTAAACGCGCCTCACAGTCGCATGCGATTTATCGTGCAGCCCTAGTAAAAACCATAATAGTGTGATTAGTGCTGGCTAAAAATATAGATTTCTCGGTTTTAATTGGATTCTCATTTTTATGCAACAATATCAATTCTCAAGTCTCGATTAGTGTAGCCTGTTTTCATTTAATAAAGGGAGCATTGTAGCGCACCTCTCATCCAATAAATCGCAATAAACTTAGTGCTTTGTTACTTTTGACATGAAACAAAATCTCAGATTGCAAATTCTGTCCATTTTAGTACAGTATTCAAAGAATAAATATTTTGGCGCTGTTTAATGTGGAATGACCGATCGCTGTAGCACCTCAGTTCAGAGAAGCAGCAGCACAGAGCACATGTGAACTGATCATCTCCTCTGATTTAATACAAGTTGTAGCACAAAATAAACATGAAGAGTTATATTGAAAGAGTTGTCAGTGTTTCAACCGCGCAAAGACACCAGTATAACGGCTTCTAAACAATGTCACGCACACATTTACCTCAGGAAACACATATTCAGTGACCATAAACTCCTTAGTCAGCTAGAAAAATAAACTATAGAGAGTAGCATTTTGCTAAATATATGCACCATGTAATGTGCATTATCATTTTTACTGTTCTTCAGCGTTTAATTTATGTTTTAATAAATCTGTCAAGTTTTACATGTTTGTATTCAAAAAATGAGTTGGAGTAGAAACATAATTATGTAACGTTAGTATTATAACTTTATTATTACAAAAACTTCATTGAGTGTAATTAAAGTGTTGTATACAAATGTATATTTTACAGCTTTTACAGATTTTTTTTTTTCCTTGAAAATTTGCCATGTACTGTACCTGATATATATCCAAAATATTTAATACTGAATCAAATCAAGTGTTGAGAATTGTGAACAGAAACTAAATTGAATCGTGAAATTTGTCAATACCGAGTCCTATGAAATATAATTACAATTTAAAAGAACTGTATTCTATTTTAATACTTTTTAATGTAAATTATTCTTCTGATAGCAAAGCTGAATTTTCAGCAGATTTGGTACTCAAGACACATTTCTTATTATAAATGTTGAAAACAGCTTAATATTTTTGTGGAAAAAGTGTGTGTGTGTTTGTTTCTAAAATAAAAATAAAAAACAGCTTTTATTTGAAAAAGAAAAAAATGTATAACATTATGAATATCTTTGCTATCACTTTTAAACTCGTATTAACTTCTTAAACACACACACACTGATCGCAAATATTTGGTAGTGTTTTGTGTAGAAAATCTATGAAATCCATTTTATTTTTCTCCAAATTCCATTTTTTTTTTCAGTTATATTTTTCTGGATTCAGTGTTTTTCCGTTTTAATTTTTCTAGACTGTTTTAATGGTTAAATTACATTTTATTAATCAAAAAGCAATTAATTAAAATCATGAAAGTTACACAATTTAACATAACTTTATTAAAAGTTTAACAAAAATGTAATTTTAAGGCCATTTCATTTAAAATTAATGAAATGTGTGTGTGTTTTTGTTTTTTTTTTTTTGTTTTTTTTCTCAAATTCATTTTTTGTTTGTTTGTTTACGGAATTCTGTGTTTTCCATTAATTATCTGGATTGCATTTTAATGGTTTCATGAAATTTTAATAATCGAAAGCATCTAATTAATTGATTTTATAGAAAAATTGCCATAAAACTGTGCTAACTTTATATTTGCTGATAACTGAACCTCAGCTGAACCTAGTTATTGAACCTAAAGGGAAAGGTGGGTTGTGCTTGCATGTGCAAAATTTTCTGTCGCAATGCTATGGTATTGTGGTTTCCAGGGTGTTGCTATCGTGTTCTGAGTAGTTACTGTGGTAGGTAATAATGTATTGGACTTTTTTCTCACAACGCTCTTTATTAACAAGCCACATGGTTTGAGGCATGAACAATATCTGTAGCACAAATGGTATGGGCTGAGTTATGTTCTGAAGTTTAATACATAAATTGTATAATAATTTTCGATGCTCCCATTTGTTACCATTGCAAAATGTTTTTAACAGTCATTAAATGGCGGAAAATAGCCAGTGGCGACTTTCTATTTCCACCCACAACAAGTACAAACCGTTTCAAGCTTCAGGTGAAAGAAACTGCCATCCATTTACAGGTTATTGTGTATTGTTACAGTCTGAGTGGTCTCTTTAATGGATAGCAGGTAGCACCCCTCCTTTCCCTGTCCATTTGAAAGAGGCTCTTTCTGATTCGGCTTCCCCAGAGCAACAGGTGTTTTCATCAGGTGCTGTTTGCTCAAATGAAGGGAGGGCCTGTGATAGCGTTCAGCTCTGAACAAAAGCTGCTTCAGTCAGGACTGCAGAGATCTGCAATCTTCCCGCGGGGGCTGGGCAGAGAGAGAGCGAAAGAGAGGAATCAGGGTGGTGAGGGGGGTGTAGTTTCAGTCAAACAGCCCACAACTCCTTCCTTGGAATTCTTGATCCTATCAGATCCATTGTTTTTCTTTTTTTGCTGGAATACACTTTACAGAGTCTGGTTGAGTTGTGCAACCTTTACAGTGCTTCAGTTTTTCTTTTTAAAAGGATAGTTCCTAAACTGTATGAATTTGTTGCATGAGACACAATAGGTGATGCATGCATGCATGCAATGAATATGAATGGTGACCACAGCTGTAAAGAGCATTCAGTTATGGGTGAACTTTGACTTTAAGTCCTGATTATTCCTTTTTGTTGTTGTCTTGCTATTCGTAAGTGTGATGTTTTTACACTAATGGTTTTATTTTTGTCTAAAAAAAGCCTGCATTAACCGTGTACCCCTATTCTCTTGTCAGGTGGCTGAGGAGAGAGCGTGAGAGAGGGCAGCGTGAGGTCCCTGCTTGTCCAGGGACGATGAAGAGGTTTAGGCGTCATGGGCATGAGTCTCAGAGGGACAAGCACAAACAGGATCTCTATCAGTTCAACAAGGTGATCAAGCCCACATCTTTTGTAGAAAGTTTGTTTATGTTGTTATACATGCACAAGACTGGTTTTGTGCTATTTTTATAGGAGCTCTCTTGATGACTGGTTTGATTTATATGATTTATATGGTTTTAAATTATAATTTTCTGGCATTTAATGTATTTTATGTATTTTCTTGTCAGCGTTTCTGTTACTTTCCTTGCCATTTTGATAGGGCTGGACAATTTGCAATTTAAAAATAGTGGCTTTCTATTTTAATATACTTTAAAATAGAATTTATTCCTGTGATGCAAAGCTGAATTTTCAGCATCATTGCTACAGTCTTCAGTGTCACATGATCCTTCAGAAATTATTCTTATATGCTGTTTTATTATCAATGTTGGAAACTGTTGTGCTGCTTAATATTTTTTGCAACCTGTGACACTTTTTTCAGGATTCTCTGAATAAAATGTAAAAAAAAAACAAAAAAAACAGCATTATTTAAAATGTACATTTTTTTTTTGTAGTAATATAAACTACCATTTAAAAGTTTGTGGTTAATGTTTATTTTATTTTATTTTTTTTAAAGAAATTAATACTTTTATTCAGCAAGGATTTGTTAAATTGATAAAAGGTGATAGCAAAGACTTATATTGTTAGAAAAATCTATTTTGAATAAATGCTTTTCTTTATAACTTTTTATTCATCAAAGAATTCTAAAAAAATAATCACAGGTTTCAAAAAATATATATTAGGCAGCACAACCGTTTCCAACATTGACAATAAAAGTAATAAATCGGTATATTAGAATGATTTCCGAAGTATCATGTGACACTGAAGACTGGAGTAATGACTGATGAATAGAGGTCGACCGATTGGCGGAGCTATCGGTTATGGGCAAAAATCCATGCCGATAGTTTTTCCGGGTCGGGTCCGTTGCTGGAGCGGCTCAGAATTTCCTCATTATACAACAAAGTCCCTATAGTCTTTGTTATACAGCACGGATGCAGCCTCTAGTGGCGGAAATCACTGACAGCACGTGCCGTTTGTTTAGACACGTGACACTGCGCGCTGCACAGAGCGGGACACTTCAAAGGCGGATTTAAAACGTTGACAACGAAACGGTGTGTACAGTATAGTGTAGTGCATGTTTTCATGTCATTACAAAGTGTTGAATTTGTTGACTAGATGCTGCATTAGTGGAGAAAAGACAGCAGTATACTTTTGCCCGTTTGGTGATCAAATAAAGTCTTGTAGACCGCCGCTTGAACTGAATGCGACGCGTCCAGTGTGTGTGATACCGGATAGCTGCGAGTTCTTCTAGATGGCGCTGCACTTTTACCCATTGTGTGACTAATTATTTTAATATTTGAATTAGATAACCACAAATGTTCTAGAATAGAAGCAGTTAAATTGTGAAAGTACACAATATCCATATGTATGCAGTTTCAATACTGTGTACCTTGTATAGATATTTAAAGATGGCCATCTTTAGCTTGATTGTTGATGTAATGGTAACACTTTACAATATGAGTCCATTTGTAACATTAAGATTGATTAAAAAGCTGTAGAATAGAAGTATTTTTCCTTAAGTGTGTTAATTTCAACATTTACTGATATATTAAAAAAATGTTAGTTGTTTTTGTTAATATTAATGAACAATTAACTAACGATAATGATCAATATATAATTAATCATAATATTTTTTATTAATTTACAAAGTATGGTTCAGTAGGCTACTTTTTTTTTTTTAATTGTAGAGCACTATTTATTTTCCGTTCAGTATCCATTTTAAAAACTATCGGTCAATTAATCGGTATCGGCCAGTGTGGTCCAACCTAGTTATCGGTATCGGTAAAATCCAATATCGGTCGACCTCTACTGATGAAGATTCAGGTTTGCATCACAGGAATAAATTATATATTAAAATAGAAAACCATTATTTTAAACTTTTATAATATTTCACAATATTACTGTTTTTTCTGTATTTTGATCAAGTAAATGCAGACTTGTTGAGCATCAGAGACTACTTAAAAAAAAAAAAAAACAAAAAAAAAACATTAAAAATCATACTAATCCCAAACTTTTGTACGGCAGTGTATATTTATGTCTGTCTTTATTAATTTATTTCTTAATTTTAAAATGTTAAACCATTAAGCTTTTATGTTGACAGAAAAAAACACAAGGAAGGCCTTAAAGCTTGAGAGTGCTTAAAGCTTAAGAGCAGTGTTTTTGTGGAGCAGCGTTTACTGTAAACAGAGATGCTCTGAGACTGTAGGTGCGTTTCCATTACAGATTTGTGGCAATATTTTATAAATGTTCGTTAACAAAGTAATGCAAAGTGACAGCATTTTCATTAAGCGATGTAACGCGTCAATTTGTTTTTCTTCTCGCGATAAGTCACGTCAACAGATTTTGGTGGGATTTTTGGCTATATTTAATTGAAGGCGTATGCATGTATCTTTCCAGAAGCAGCGCAGGGAGATGCTTCTGAAACTTGCGTAAGGCAGCTGGTATAAACACAAGCATTTAATAGAGTGGCAGCGATCAGCTCCGGTGGCCGTGTCAGAGCTGTAATGCACCACAGATGTGTGCAGTGTAAATTGTCTAAGCATTAATTGCAGGGAAAGCCCCTTATACTCGAAAGCGGCCATGTATGAAGTGTTGCAGGTTATAGTACATTGAAGAGTGATCATATGACTTTTTACATGCACCATGTGACCTGTAAATAAAAAAAAAAATTTCCATTGCAATTTTACGAAAAATTCCTTTTTCAAATTGCCCGAAAAACCACCTCATGTGAGCGTAAGATCTTTTTTTTTATTATATGGGAGTTTTTTTTAATTTGACGCGTTTCCATTAGGTATAATTTCAATTTGCACAATTTGAAGGGCAGTGGAAATATAGCTCCTGAAAACACTGGATCATGAGCTGCTCACGTGTAAAAGAGCACAGTGCTGTATTAAAAAAAAGAGCACAGTAGTGCAAGTATTAATTTTAACAATTAAATCACAGCCTTTCCGATTTGATAATTGCACTAAACCATTTTTGATTAATCATGCAGCCCTACAATTTCATTGCAGTATAACATAGAATTGCGTTTCCTGTGAAGGATGCTGCCTTTTAATTTGCCCAAAATGAGGCATCTTTAAATGCAGCATAATTGTATATGTTTCATTTTGGAACAGACTTTGAAACTATAACTATGATGCTTTTAAAAAGTAAGCTGCCCATAAAGTCTGTGAATACCAGAGCCATTGTATATAATGTAACATTTCACACTCTCATTTCTTCCCTCTCTGCTTTAGACTGTAGAGCATGGCTTTCCCCATCAGCCCAGCGCTCTGGGTTTCAGCCCCAGCCTGGAGCTCCTGGCCATCGGTACCAGATCAGGAGCAATCAAACTGTATCCTTCACCAAACAGATGACATTTTTCACACTTTGGCTTATTTGATCTGTGTATAATGTAACTCTTGACTAGAATGATCACATTCCATTCCCCTGTCTCTGAATCCCGAGGGCAGAGTGACTACAATGTGATACGATGATAATGTGCTGAGATTTCCTGTAGCTCATCTCGTGGTTGTTCTAGTGGCTCAATGATACACACCCATCATACAGGTATTTTAAAAGGCGGAACAGTTTATATTAGTGCGTAGCGGTGAGAACGCATGTCCATGTAACATTTTTTTTTTCCCCATACTGTTGCGTAATTTTCTTTGTTAGTCATTTACAGAAAAGGAAATAGAAATGAATAACTTATGTGGCCATTACGTGTCTGGATATTTAATAGTTTTGGAAAAAAAAAATTTTTTTTGGGGGATTTAATGTAATTTGTCTTTTTTTTTTCCCCCCTCTTACCACAAAAACAAGGTGCTTGTGTAAATGGTTGCCAAATCTTTCCTTAACCAGTTCTCAGGTATGGAACTCCAGGTGTGGAGTTCATGGGACTTCATGATGAGAATGCGGCAGTTACACAGGTGCACTTCCTGCCAAACCAGGTAATACCAGGAACTTCAATCCTGATGCCTTTTGATCTCACCTGGATTTTTTTTTTGGCATGTCAATTTCCATTCCATTCAATCTTTGGGATTCGGTTTTCAGTGAATCATCAGTGGTTTTGGGCGAGGTTTTTAAAAAAAAATTATTACAAAAAGTTACGCACAAATCAACTTTTTCATTATACGCATAGATTAAAAATAGGGTGGTGTATCAGTAAAATATTATGCAATGGTGTGAGTTTATTTTACATAACATTAGCTGTATATATCATTTCATCAAAAAATAATGGATGAATAGATTTAAATAAAATTATACACTACCATTTAAAAGTTTTTCAATGGTAAGATTTTTATGGTTTTAAATATTGATAATAATAATAATAATAATAATAATAATAAATGTTTCTTGAACTGCAAATCAGAATATTCGAATATTTCTGAAGGATCACGTGACTTGGGTAATGATGCAGAAAATTCAGCTTTGATCACAAGAATAAATTACATTTTAAAATATATTCAAGTAGAAAACAGTTATTTTAAATAGTAAAAATATTTTTAAATTTTGCTGTTTTTTGCTGTACTTTGGATCAAATAAATGCAGGCTTGCTGAGCAGAAGAGACTTTTTCAAAAAAATTAAAAATCTTACTGTTCAAAAACTTTTGACAGGTAGTGTAAGTAATCTGTAGCAATATACATTTTTAGATAATTCCCAATGTATTAAATACATTAATTATATTTTCTTTTTATTTGGATAAGTTGATTTTAATTTTTCTGTCTTTTTTTTTTCTTCTTGTAGGTGGAGTTGGTAACATTACTGGACGACAACAGTCTGCACATGTGGACGCTTCGGGCTCATAATGGCATGTCCGAGTTGCTTGAGATTGGACGTTTCACTCTCTCTGGTCCACCTGGGTGAGTCAGAAACACACACCTACAGACTCACCTCAGTCTAATATTATCATGCTAGAAGATTTTGAACCTGCTGGGATGCTCATGCGCACACACCCAAATAATGAGACATGAGTACTGACTCACACTGACCCAGACGTGACTGATACTCACTTGTGCTCTGAATCCATACATAGATGTACACATACAGTCAGCTGACTTCAGTGATTCAAAGTAGGTTTTTTGCAGCCTGTGATGTCATATCCTATCCTTCCATGAATGATTATCCTTCCTAATACTTTTCTTATTATTATGCAACAAGTGACAGGACATTTTGATCTCTTGGGCTGCATCTGAAATACTGCATACTCTTTGAGGAGGTTTTTCTAGTATGAATATAGTCTAGGTGTACTGCATTCATTGTCTCATGACCTACCAGTGTCAATTGCGTCATTTCACTGCCATTCATAAATCCTGTCCTGTTGCATCATTTGATGGTAAAGTTTACATCAAATGTGCACTTCATTTTGCGCTTTCATTTTGACCCCTTGTGATGTGATACATTGACAGTGCTCCTCCCAGTGTGACACGGGTCACGGCGGTCCTGGCACACTCATCAGGTGAGCTGCTGCTGCTGGGCACAGAAGGAGGACACGTGTTTGTTGTGGAAGTGCCAGGCTTCAGAGAGCTGGAGGAGAACAACATCAGCGTGGAGGACGTACAGACCAGGTCGGACATTATGTTGATTTGAATTATGAATTTTAGTGAAATCCAAGCTGTTACAAATTCTGGCAAAATTCAAGGACCATTCTTGCATTATTATGTAATATTTTTTTAGAAAGAACACCCAGCTGGCTTTAAAATATGGAAACTTGTTTCTGCCACTTAATAAACAATAGAAAAAGGTTGTTGTGACTTTTTCTGACTTTTTTCTACAGAATTGTGTGATGCAAACTCGCAATCCTGACTTTTTTTCTCAAAATTGTGTGATATAAACTTGCAATTGTGAGTTATACGAAAAAGGTCACAATTTTGAGATATAAATTCACAATACTAAGAAAAAAAGTCAGAACTGTGAATTTATATCTCATAATTCACAGAAAAAAAGTCAGAATTGAGAGTTTGTATCACGCAGTTCTGAGAAAAAAAGTTAGAATTGTGTGCTGTAAACTCACAACTGCAAGTGGGGGAAAAAAAGGCAGAATTGTGAGAGAAGTTGCAAAATTATTATTTATTTTTTTTTTTTTTTTTCCCCAGTGGCGGAAACAGCTTCCATATTAAAGTGATAGTTTACCCAAAAATAAAATTTCTATCATACACTCACCCTTGTTTTCTTCCAGTCCTGTATGAGTTTCTTTCTTCTGTTAAACACAAAAGAAAATACTTTGAAGAATGTTGGTAACAAAACAGTTGAGGGTAACCATTGACTTCCATAGTATTTTATTTTTTCTATACTATGGAAGTCAGTGGCTACCAGCAACTGTTTTGTCAGCATTCTTCAAGATATCTTTTGTGTTTAACGGAAGATAGAAACACAGGATACAGGATTGGAGCAACATAAGGAAAAGTAAACGACAAAATTTTCACTTTTGGTTGGACAACCACTTTTTGTTGGGTTTGTACATATTAAAGTACATTTGTGTTTGAGCCTTACATCTTTTGCAAAATAAGTTGTTTAATCATAAATGTTTGGTCACTTTGGTACATGTAAACACTGTATTTAAAGGCAAGACCTTAAAATTAGCATATTTAATAGTCTTATCTTTAACCTATGTCCTTCAGTTCTAAATTCTCCCAATTCATTTTGCCTGTATACACATACAGCGTACATTCTTTAAATAGTTTCAGTGAAATGGTATTATGCAACGGTTTCACATGCCAACTGTTACAGTTACTCTTTGTGATCGCTGAACTGCTCACCGCTACCTTTTCACAGAATTCCAGAGGATTATGTTGGCCGCAGGAATCTGGAGTGTGTTGAAGCTCTGCACGAGAACCCGCTCAACCCACGGCAGGTGCTGATCGGCTACAGCCGAGGCCTGATGGTGCTGTGGGATCTGGACCGGCGGCGTCCCATCCAACACTTTCTCAGCACACAGGTACCATATACTACAGTGTTGGCATTTAAGCTCAGAACATCAAAACAAGGCTTGTAATGGTGTCTTTCTGTGTCTGCTGTCTCTGCAGCAACTAGAGAGTGTTTGGTGGATGGAGGACGGTGCAAACATACTCAGTTCTCATAGTGATGGAAGCTACTGCCAGTGGACGGTGACCGGCGAGGATCCACAGACGGAGCCTGAGAAACAGGAGACGCCTTATGGTGAGACCACATTACCGAAATGACTTGTTTTCGGTTGCAGCTGTAAACATGTTCCATAACATATGCTGTGCCTGAAATTGTGTGCGTTTGTCTAACGTACTATATTTAAAGAAATAGTTCACCCAAAAATCATCCCAAACCTGTGAGAACACAAATTAAGATATTATTGATAAAATCTGATACGTTCAAGGCCCAGAAAGGTAGTTAGGACATTTTTAATATAGTCCAAGCGACATCAGTGGTTCAAATGTAATGCTATGATGCTACAAGAATACTTTTTGTGCACAAAGAAAATAAAAATAATGACTTTAATCAACAATTTCATTCCTTCCATGTCAGTCTTTTGACTCCTGCCTACAAAGTTTGCATCCTAATTGTCAAAAGGTGGAACAATGTCGATTAATCTTTTAGTGCCTAAAATGCAGCACATTAGGTTTTGGAACAAAGCCTCTGTTATTCACATGTAAAATGTATTACTACTTTTAATGAACAATATCTCCACACAGGTGCCTTCCCCTGCAAGGCCATATCTAAAATTATACAGCTGCCATCAAAACAAGGGTGAGTATATTCTTTATTAGACAATACTGTGAGTGTTCACTCGCTGATGCTGAGACAGGTGTGTTTGCTTGTGGTGTCATTAACCCAGAGCGCTTCATGCTATGACTCACACCGTCTGGTTAATATTTAAACCTTCCATAGATGTTCATATGTTCTGCTCCACAGTAAGATCCTCCATCTGACTTTTCTTTTAGTGCTAATCTCTAGCCTACTTTATCATATTGTTCCTATAATTTCCTGTTGCTTTATTGTTGTTCTTCTTCGAAATATTTGAAACCACTGATTTGAAAAGTTCTGAATGAGCCAAGGGAAGTTTGTCATTTAGTAAACACTTCCCTCTTCTATCCCCTCGTCCCCCAGTCCCCCATTCCTCATCTTCAGCGGAGGGATGCCGAGAGCCAGTTACGGGGACAGACACTGCATCTCCGTCATCCACAGCAAAACCCACGAGGCGCTGGACTTCACTTCACGCATTATCGACTTCTTCGTCATTCGCGAGGGAGAGAACCACAGAGGTAGAGGGAGATGCTTCCAAACTCACGATTTTGCTTCCTTTAGATGGTTTCTTCCACATTTTTACCCATGTTGTTTCAAACCCATAAGACCTTCGTTCATCTTCAGAACACAAATTAAGATATTCTGATGAAATCCGAGAGCTTTCTGACCCTGCATAGACAGCAATACAACTGATACGTTCAAGGGCCAGAAAGGTAGTAAGGACATCGTTAAAATAGTCCATGTGACATCAGTGGTTCAACCTTAATTTTATGAAGCTACGAGAACTTTTTGTGCACAAAGAAAACAACTTAATTCAACAATTTTAGTCTTCGATGTGCGTTCACAAGAGTACCACGACACATGCTCTTAAATGGTCTAAATGTGTGTCTGTGCAATAGGTGAGCCAAGCGCTCTTGTGGTTTTGGTGGAGGAGGAGCTAGTTGTGGTGGATCTGCAGACTGAGGGGTGGCCTGTCATCCAGACGCCCTACCTGGTGCCATTACACTGTTCAGCCATCACCTGCTCGCACCACGTCTCCTCCATCCCGCTCAAACTGTGGGAGAGAGTGCAAGCTGCGGGAGCCCAGCAGAATACACACTACTCCAGGAAGGTATGAAACTGTATATTCACACACAAATACAGAAATACTAAGCTCAGATCACAAGTAGCCCAATAAAACCGTTTACCAGAAAGAGAGTTGGTTGCTGGGTTAAATGTTAACTACTGTTGGCCTGAGAACACTTCAACAACTGTGTCAAGTGTTGTCATGATGATTTGTGCTTAGCAGCACCACAGTGCACCACAGACTTTAATCACTGACCTTGATTTTATTGAGCTGTTCAATTCTTGTTTTTGTCAATCTGTCTTTTTGTAGCCTTGGCCTATAAATGGAGGCCAGAATCTTGCCCCAGACCCTCCCCAGAGAGACCTGCTCTTGACAGGGTGAGTAGGCTTGTGTAAGCTAATGCTGTCAATCTTCGTGTGTTTTTGAATTCACTGGTTTCCAGGGTTTCCACTGATCCTTAAAGTCATAAATTTAGTTGTATCAAATGTAAAACCATAAAAAGAAATTTGTGGAAGAAAAAAAATTGTGCAAAAAAGTCTTAATTATGATTTCAAGATGTGTTAAATTTTGGGGACAGAAAGACCAGAATTGCAATATGGGTTAATGTGATGATTAAACTTCAAAAGGCTTTGATTTCATTGAATATGAGCACTGCACGTTTCATAGTTAGGTGCTGCGCTGCTTTGTGTACTGTTGTTACTGGAGAAACAGTGTTATTTATGCCGTTCCTAAAGCGCCACCTGCTGGCAGAGAATGAATGTGGATTTTCTATAAGCCTGTTGTTTTCGTTTAAACCTATTCGAAAATCAACCCATGTTTTTACCCTGAAAACACGCAGAGCTGTAAATGTGAACTGGTGGATTGATAAGATGATAATGCATTATAAAAATCTAAAC
Organism: Labeo catla; assembly: GCA_012976165.1. NCBI lineage: Eukaryota > Metazoa > Chordata > Actinopteri > Cypriniformes > Cyprinidae > Labeo > Labeo catla. The sequence continues at coordinate 65,363 of VONZ01000524.1, forward strand.
TGTAAATTGTATATATGTGATTTAATTAATATAATAAATTATTGATAATAATTAAGTTAATATAATAACTAATACTCAGTTATTAATAATTAATACTTTTGACAAAATAGTTTAAAGGCTGAAATGTGAAGTTTATCATTTAAAACTTTTTTTGTTTTTGTGAAAACAATCATAATCAACAATCAACATATCTGAACTGTAAATCATGTTTTTTACAGTCATTTTACTATTTAATGTTACCATAGACATTGCCCTACCCCGCTTATAAAGTATTAATTTTATGTAATTTTATTTGTGTAGGTCTTACATTTTCAGTAGCCTTTACTCAATCTTCAGTGAAGATGTCCTTCAGAAATCTAATATGCTGATTTGCTGCCCTGGAAACATTTCTTCTTCTTATAATTAAGCAATGTAAAAAAAAAAACAAAAAAAACCTCTGTGCTGCCTAACACTTTTTTTTTTTTTGGAAACTTTTTTTTTCACTCACATCACTTCCGTAAGATAATAAAAACAGGAAAGTTCAGGTTCTTGTTCTTATTTGACATGGATTATTTTGCAGTTACTAAAAATTCAAACCTAGTTGTTGATGAAACAACCTTGGCAACCTGTTTAAAATATGTTTGCTCTATACAGTTGGGTTTTTCCCTTCTCGTGAAAACCAGGTGAATAACAAGGAAAAATATTCAGTTAAGATGCTTTGAATATAGGGAATGAGGAACTGATGGATTTTTACCTTTCACGTTAAATATTTTGTATCAATCTTCCTTTTCAAAGGCATGAAGACGGCACTGTACGTTTCTGGGACGCCTCGGGGGTCTGTCTTTTCCCCATGTACAAGCTCAGCACAGCGGGGGTCTTTCTCACGGACGCCGACCCAAATGACAACATGAACCAGGGCAGTGAAGGAGAGTGGCCTCCATTCCGCAAGGTCTGGTTTGACTGACACTTGTACAAGTATTATCACTCACTCTTAACTTCTGATTTTATCAGACATTTGATTTAGTGTATTTAATGTTTTTCAAAATATCAGGTGGGCTGCTTCGACCCATATAGCGACGACCCTCGACTTGGCATTCAGAAGATCCACCTGTGTAAATACAGCGGATATCTCACAGTGGCCGGAACTGCAGGACAAGTGAGTGTTAATGTGCGAGTTTAAAGGGATAGTTCACCCAAAAATGAAAATTGCTACATGATTTACTCACCCTCAAACCATCCTAGATGTATGTGACTTTATTCTTTCAGACAAATACAATTGGAGTTATATAAAAATGTTCTGGCTCTTCGAATCTTTATAATGGCAGTGAATAGCTGTTGAGATTTTGAAGGTTAATAAAGTGCATCCATCCATCATAAAAAGTGCTCCACACATCTCCAGGGAGTTAAAAAAGGCCTTCTGAAGTTAATCGATGCGTTTGTGTACGAAAAACATCCATATTTAAAACTTATAAACCACAATCTCTAGCTTTCGCTAACTGTCGTGCGCGTGTACACGTGTTGTGTGGGGTACTTTTTATAATGGATAGACACACTTTGTTGGACTTCAAAATCTCAACAGCCATTCACTGCCTTTATAAAGTTCGGAAGAGCCAGTGCATTTTTTAAAATAACTGATTGTATCGGTCTGAAAGAAGAAAGTCACATACACCTAGGATGCTTGAGGGTCAGTAAATCATGGGGAAATTTTCTTTTTTGGGTGAACTATCCCTTTAAGAAAAGACAGTTTACACATATCAATAAAGCAAGTAATATTAAAATGGTACCTTTTGTTCAGTCGTTACATGAACTACTACATATACTCAACAAGACTGCATTTATGTGAATAAGATACCATAAAAACAGTAATATTGTGAAATGTTTAACATGTTATTTATTACTGTGATCAAAGCTGAATTTTCAGAATCATTACTTCAGTCTTCAGTATCACATGATCCTTTAAAAATGATTGTAATATGCTGATTTGGTGCTCAAGAAACATTTAATCGATGTTGAAAACAGTTTTACTGCATAATATTTTTGTAATCCACAAAGATAAAGTTTCAGAAGATTCAGATTTATTTCACATGAAATGTATTTTCAGTCGCTTTCGATCAATTGAATGCATCAGTGCTTACTAAATGTATTATTACTTTCTTCTTACTATCTTTAAGCCCAGTGTAAGTTTGTGAAAACATTGATTGTCCCTCATGGAGCTGTATCTCTATAAACATATTCTTTCTTGTTTGTGCTGAAATCTGAACCCTTTTCCAGCACACCCAGTTCTCAGACTTTTTACTGGCTGCTGATAATTAATCATGAGAGAGAACTTGACTGAAGCCCTCTGATTTAGCTGATTATTAACAGTCCACTTCACATCATGTCTGCCGTTTGGAAACGAGTTGAGCTTGGTAAAAAGCCACTCTACAGGATCAGTCTCTCTCCTTTTGTCCTTTCACTGAACTACTGAAAGGTGTTAGTGCAATTATGCTGATGTACACGCAGAACAGTACCCAAAGTTCTTAAGCTGGCTACATGCTATATTATGCTGTAAGGGCCAAAAAAAGTGCATACTCTGTTCTACAGCTCTGGTGAGAGAAAATGTTTGTACAGAAGTGAGATACTGCTGTTTTATTTTCATCTGCTCGTGTCAAAGTGTATTAAATAAAACATAAAACATTTCTCTCTTTGTCTTCCTCCCACTCAGATTCTGGTTTTGGAGCTGAATGATGAGGCTGCCGAACAGATGGTTGAAGCTACAGTGGTGGACCTGCTGCAGGGTCAGGAGGGCTTCCGCTGGAAGGGCCAGGCGCGTCTAGACGTGCGGGAGGAGCCGGTGCTGTTCCCTCCAGGCTTCCAGCCCTTCGCTCTAGTGCAGTGCCAGCCGCCCGCTGTGGTCACAGCAATCGCTCTGCATTCAGAGTGGAAATTGGTGGCCTTCGGTACCAGCCACGGCTTTGGTCTCTATGACTACCACCAAAGGAATAACATCTTAGTCAAGTGAGAAGAATAACATTTTAAATAGCATACCAATTGTATTAGTTTAAAAGATCGATCTGTAACTATTAAAACAAGCTGTTAGGGTATCACAAATTAACATGAAGGACTGACCTGATATATAAAGCACATAAGACTAATGCTTTTCTTTTTTTAGCTGGTTCACGGTGATGTGAGTGACAATACATGTGATGATGTGTTCATCACAGTAGTCTAATTAAAGAAATGTTCCTTTCAAAAAGGGAAGTCTTTATTATAGCTACAGCTACAGTGCTACTTTATCATGGTAAATGTGAAAAAATATTATAAATGTGGTTAAGAAGTGGAAAAAACACTTCTAGCCTGATTCACATATCATATGATAGACTGGCTTTTCATTCAGATCATTTATTTTAAATATGCTAAATAATAAACCATATTGTTTTATCCATATTTTTAGGCAATACAATTCAAATGTAATATTTTCCATATTTATAATAATAGAAATATAATTTCTCAAATGTAAATTATTCATGTGATAGCAAAGCTGAATTTTCAGTCTTTAGTGTCACATGATCCTTCAGAAATCATTTTAATATACTGATTTAAGCCTTAAGAAATATTTCTTATTATCAAAACAGTTGTGCTGCTTAATATTTTTGTGAAAACTATGATGCATGTTTTTTCCAGGATTTATTTGAAATAGTTTTTTTTGTAGTATTATTGTTTACCGTCACTTTTATTCAGCAAGGATGCATGAAAATAATCTAAAGTATGAATTTCTTTAAACCATATGGTTTGTATTTATATTTTTACCCAATACAATTCAAATGTAATATTTTCCACATTTATAATAATAGAAAAGTCATAAAAAATATTGATCAAAACGCAGGCCAACCAAACGGTTTCTCTTTTAATATACACTCTCAAATATATTCCTGTGATGCAAATCTGAATTTTCTGTTTCTTATTATCATTGAAAACAGTTGCACTGCTTAATATTTTTGTGAAAACTGATACATTTTTCCAGGATTTTTTTGAAATAGTTTTTTTTTTGTAGTATTATTGTATTTACTGTCACTTTTTTTTCAGCAAAGATGCATTAAAATGAACAAAAGTATGAATTTCTTTAAAAAAAAAAAAGTTCTGTCATATGTATTTTAGGGTCTTTGAAATTGCAACTTTTGACTTATCCATCAATTTTAAAGAAAATGTAAATTCTACTTACATTTTACTCTTTTAGCTTTTAAAAAAGAAGCTTTTAGTCAGTCATTTCAAGCCTTTTATTTGTAAGTGCAAGTGTTTCAATTAAGCACTCAGGATTGAGATAATAAATATTAATATTAATAAATTCTATTAGTTATATTTTTCCTGCAGACTTTGAGTATGCTAATGGTTGATTGCTGTCCATTTGCAGGTGCACTCTAAACCCCAGTGACCAGATGGCCATGGAGGGGCCGCTCTCGCGTGTCAAGTCCATCAAGAAGTCCCTGCGTCAGTCCTTCCGCAGGATTCGTCGCAGTCGAGTCTCCATGCGAAAACACCACACTAACAACGCAGCCAAGGTACTCATCAGCTCTCTTTTTCTCTAATTCTGCAGTATTTATTTACCCAAATTAACTAAACACGGGACTAGACATTATGCATGCCGTTTTTTCAGCAGCGGTTAGCATTGCATACTTCAGAGTTGTTAAAAGGGTGTTGATGGCTTGATAGTGAATATCAGGAATGTTTCTGCAGCTGCAAGAAATCAACGCCAGGCTGGAGGCTGAAGCTCTACAGGAGATGGAGCTGGCACCGGTACAGAGAAAGATTGAAGCCCGTTCCTCTGACGACTCCTTCACAGGCCTTGTCAGAACACTCTACTTCGCAGATACGTTCGTCAGTGATAGTGAGTTACCACAGTGTGTCTAATCACTAAGTATTAAATATAAGGATTATCATCAGTCTTATTCCCATTTTATGCTCTCAGATTGCATGCGTGCGACAGGCAATCATCTAGTCATCTAATCATCTAATCGACTAGTGTGACCTCAATCATCTTTCTCTTCTTCTTAGGTTCTCACAGTACGCCCTCACTGTGGGCAGGAACCAATGGTGGAGCTGTTTTTGCCTACGTCCTCCGTGTCCCCTCACTGGAACGAAGGGCAGAGGAGCAGGTGGTGGCTCATGCAGGTAAAAAGAAAATTAAATGACACAAACTTTTTTTTTTTTTTTAAACCCACTATATTTGTTTGTTTTCAAAGAAAGTAATACTTAATTAATACTTTTTTTATTATTAATACCCTTTATTTTAAATAATCCTGTTCCTTTCCTATTAATCAAAGAATCCTAAAAAAAAAAAAGTATCCATAAAAATATTAATCAGCACAATCAGCATATCATAATGGTTTTTGAAGGATCAAGGACACTAAAGAGTGCAAATTCAGCTTTGTCATCACAGGAATAAATTAAAAAATATATTTAAAAATGTATTTAAAATATTATAAGATAGAAAAATGGCTATTACTTTTTTAAATATATTAAAATAGAAAAACAGCTATTTTTCAAATTGTAAAAAGAAAGAAAGATTAAAGATTGTTGTGTAATTTGTTTTACATTTTGGTCAGTACATAATGTATCGTTTTGTTTTTTTTTAAAGGGAACCCCGGGTATTAAGACTTCTATGGCTTAATATAACGTAAATGATGTCTTTTACTGATATATGTAGTGGAAAACACATGAAAGATTTACGTTATTTAAAAAATCCACATCATTTTATGCATATTTTGGACTTTTTTCGATGACGTGAAATGGTTGCACTCGGTGAGCTGCTGACACTACGTTTCCCTTTTACCGCCCCACAACTCGGAAAATTAAATACTGATACAATGACCACAGCTGCTGAAAAAGCGTACAGCTGCTGATGGATATAAGTGTACGCTTAAATCAAATGCCATATCATCGATTTTTCGAGAAACTGCTTCAGTGGCTGCAATGTCATAACAAGCATCGGCATCCTGCCAGGATGGCATCTAGCGTTTCTTGTCTCTGCCGTTTGTAAGCTCTTTCAGTAGCTGTGGTCTATTAAAAGCCTCAAAGGCATCAGGGCTAAAGTGGAGAGAACAAAGACGCTGGTCTTTAGGAAGTTTTATTTGTCCGCAGGCATCTTCCCATTTCTCTTCTTCTTATCGCTAGGAAAAGCAGTGAAGACTTACAGTACGCTGCTCTTGTTGCCTTTCAACTGAAAATTACAACCAAAAGCCTTACAATGTGGCATTGTATCAGTATTATATTTTCTGAGTTGTTATCAGTGGAAAATATTAACAAAGTACGAATATGCATATTTGACTTGTATGAATCTCAAGGTTTTAAACCGTAGTGAACACAAAACCTGTCATATAAAGTAGTCAAATGTTTACATAAACAGTTCTTCTCTAAAAAGTGCTTCTCCGTTACCAGCTAAAGAGATTCAGTTGATGCATCGTGCTCCAGTCGTTGGATTGGTGGTCTTGGATGGCAAGGGTGCCCCTCTGCCCGAGCCTCTTGAGGTGGCCCACGATTTGGCGCGCAGTCCTGAAATGCACGGTTCTCACCATCTGTTGGTTGTGTCAGAGGAGCAATTTAAGGTGAGATTTTACACCACACAAATTATTTATTTTCAGCATGCCAAAGTAGATTGTGTCTCACCATATTTGTGTGTACACAGCTGTTTACACTGCCTAAAGTGAGCAGTAAGTCAAAGCTGAAGCTGACAGCGGTCGACGGCTCTCGCGTTCGCCGTGTCGGCGTGGCTTGGTTTGGCTCTCGGACCGACGAACAGCTGGAGAGCAGCCTGGTGGTGCTGACCAATCAGGGTGAGCTACATGTCATCTCTTTGCCCTCCATCAAAATGATGGTCCACTATCCTTGCATACGAAGAGAAGACGTCAGTGGAATCGCATCCTGTGTGTTCACCAAATATGGCCAAGGTAGGAAACGCTTTTACACACAGTGCATTTACTCAGGTAAAAGCATGAATCTCCTCTGAAACGGTTTTGTTTCTTTTAGGGTTCTACCTGATGTCTCCATCTGAGTTTGAACGGTTTTCTCTCTCCACCCGCTGGGTGGTGGAACCACGCTGTCTGGTTGAGGCTCCCCTCCAGATGAGGCCCAAGAACCCATCAAGTCCCATTCACAGGGACCAGCAGGATGGAGTACCTACTGAACACAGGTGTGTGTATGTATAGTTGTGTAATAGTTTAGAATCCATGATTCCTTTCCTTGCCAAAAGTGTTTTATATTGTTGTTTGTTTGTTCTGTTTTTCTAGAAATTTCAAAAGGGAGAGTGAAGGATATGGTGAGATTCAGTGGGCTTTTTCTAGATCTGTGTGAATTGTGCAAACTAAGCATCCAATACTAAAAAAATGCATGTTCTTAGTGCTTTGTTGAATGCTTCCCCATGTTATTCCCAAAAGTCACTCATACAGAAGACTTTACAATCCGTAATTGATGAAACAGTGCCACATTAATACTTTTCTAATACATTTCTGCTGTAAAGAAATGGACAAATATTAAAGATTAAGTGAACATTTGAATTAAATGTTGTTTAACCAATATTAAACAAGGATTAGGTGTAATCCTGAATGCTGAAAAAGTGTAAAATAGTGTAAAAAAGTACTTTATTTGAACAAATTATTATTGCCTCTTTGCTAATGTGTATTTTAAGTACTTTTAAAGGCTATTGTTTGCTTAGATCTATTTTTATTACCACAAAAAAGTATATATATATATATAAAGAAAATACTATAATAATCAGATTACTCAATTAATCGTCAAAATAATCAACTGATTACCAAAATAATTGCTAGTGACAGCTTTAATTAATATTAATTCATCTATTAATTTGGGGACACTTGTTTTACACATGCTTGTGGCCAAGTGTTGTTATTGTTAACTAAAACTATTAAAAATATATTTTGTTAATTTAAATAAATTACAAATTAAAAATGAAAAAAAAAAAAAATGTAAGTACTGAAATGACTACAATTAAAAATGAAAAACTAAATTAAAAAAATGAATAATTATTATATTCATGAAACAAAATGACTAAAAAATAATTTAAATTTAAATTAAAATGATAGCACAAAACATTAAAATAAAAGCTAATTCAAAATATTAATGAACACTATTATAGTACATAAACTAAATAGTAAAACATTTAAAAAGTGAAACAAATTACTAAAAATTAAATGAAAACAAAATATTAAAATTAACTGTCAAACGGTTGCAATTGCAATTAATCACATCCAAAATAAGTTTTTGTTTACATAATGTGTGTAATCTATATATTATATATATATTTATGTATATATAAGTATACACACATACAGTATATATTTTGAAAATTTTTACATGTATTTTTATTCCTCTAATTAATATTATATATAAATATATTAAATATATAAACATATATTTTTCTTAAATATATTTATGCATGTGTGTGTATTTATTTATTTATATATATATATATATATATATATATATATATATATATAAATAGATAATAAATATACACAGTACACACAAATATATTATGTAAACAAAAACGTTTCGTTCATTTTTCGATGCGATTAATCGTTTGACAGCACTAAAAATCTTAATTTAAAATATTAATAAATACTATTCTAGTCTATAAATAAAACTAAAATAATACTGCTGTGGCTTGCTAGCTGCATCAATTATGAATTGTATTCATAACTCCCCCTCAGAGTGTTTGCAAGCTTTCGCCTGACTGATCAATGTGCTTGTGTGTTCCAGAGAATTCTGCTAGACAAGTAATGGAGCATGCTTTGCTCAACGATGAGAGTGAGTACATAAGGATCAGCAGTTAGATAAGATATTACGAAGTAGTTCAGAAGAGCAGTAGAGCAGTATCAGATTGTATCTCTGCTTGCTGTGTATGTGACATGCAGATGACATGCAAATGGCTTAAAACAATGATCTAAACATGCTGTGTTTTCAGTAATCGTGGCCTGGTCTGTGCAGTCATGTGTGTGCATGATCTGTAACACTTCCATTTGCCTGCACAATAAAACTGTTCATGTTCATATTAATATGTAAAGAACTACATGCAGTTCCATTGAGGACGGTGTTTGCTCGATTAGTTTTATAACATTTTGGTCATTTGCAGGAAAGTCTTTGAGTATTTGTTTGATTCACATCTTGCTCTAACACAGGAGTGCTTCAGGAGATCCAGAAGTCTCTAGAAGGGGATCAAACGTAAGAAGGTTTAATATAGATCTTATTACTGTATTAATATGCATTAATACGCATACAGTTTGAATAATCTGCCAATTGTTTGTTTAAAGGACGTTCCTAGAGAACAATCTGAAGACTAAGCCAAAAGCAGGCAACGTGCTAAGCAATGGAGGTAATTATTTTCTGTTCCTAATTAGCATAAATTGTTCTGCATTATAATGGAAATATCATTGCCTTCAAAAGAAGGGAATTTTTCATCAGTGTTTTTAAATGCAGATCTTCCTGTACCTCTTTCAGTGCAGTAGTGTTATATAAGCACTCCAAATGTTTTAAGGTGCTGAGTGCTGTTCACTTGGTTCAGGTGGTTGCATATTGTGCATAATAAGTGTTTTCTTGCTTTCTGCTGTGTCCACAGACTGAGCCTTTTATTTCCAGTGCCTGAACGATTCTGGATGCGCTCTTCATTCCAGACTTGCTTACGATCTGAACACTACTGCTAGTACCACTACTGAACCATGAGAAAGCCTTGCCCTGGAGAGAAACCTCCCACTCAAGAGCTTCTACACCCAGAGAGAGGAGAGCGAGGGACCACCACCTGTGCCTGCTAAGACCAAACACTGTATCTCCACTAAAATCCATTACATGCTGACCAACCGCCGTTCACACCACCAGCGTCTGCGTCCGCGCGATTCACTGCAGCAACCCGAGCAAAAGCAGTGGCATTTGAAAGACTGGCCATTGAGACCATTTTGTTTTTAACTTAATTTTAAATGCATGATTTTTCTTTTATACCAGATTGAAGACCTCAGATTTTGCATAGATGGTGTATAATACCTGGATAAAGATGCCATTAGAGCTGTTGCTAACGAATTAGGGTAGGACGACAAGGCAACGTTAGCACTAGATGCTAATAAACCACATCCACATTTAAAACCCTACAGAGTATTCCACAAGAAGTAGTGTTGCCTTTCCCCGTCCACGCCAATGAGAACAGTGGCTAGATAAAAGTTCTTATAGGTACTTGTACACTACTGTGTAGTTCATATGCTGTAGTTTCTAGGGTGTACAGCTTTCTGAGGGGCTAGGTTTTTATTTCCTGTTGTTTTTTTTGTTTTTTTTAATGTAAAACTTTGTTATGCCAATAATGAATGATGTAATTTAGGAATGTAATTTTAAAATATTGTAGTAAAATGTTTTAATATATGTGTATATGAAAATCTGTACCTGTTTTGACGCTGGGTTTCTTTTACGGAGGGCTGTATTTTCTGATCTAAGGAAATATTTTGGTACTGTCTCCTGAAATGCTTTTAGTGTTTTCTTTGGGGGGAGTCTAGAATATATTTTTGTAGAAACATGATTATGTATGAGAACACTAATTATTATGCTTTGTAACTTCACACTACAGTCTTCTCAGTAAAACTTTTTCACACAAACAGTCTAATGTCATTTTTGCATTTTTGAAGAATGTTATTTAGTTAAAGCCAGTTGTTTTTGCACTTAATCTGACTTTGTAGCATCTCATTTTTCCTTACTGAAATGTAAATTGTGCATTTTAGAATAATAACAGCAATCCTCTTTTCAGGACAAAGGAATATTGATATGGACCGACTTATGTGATGTAGGTTGTGCAAAATTGTGATAACATTGACAAAATGTGTGTGTATATATATATATATATATATATATATATATATATATGTGTGTGTGTGTGTGTGTGTGTGTGTGTATATATATATATGTATGTGTGTATAGATATATATTTAAATTTATATTTTATATATATATATATATATATAGGGCAAAGTGTATGTACTTAAAACAGGGTAACAATATGAATATTCACAGAGCTGAAACAAACGAAATTTGAAATAGAGGGAAATAGTGACTTTCGTCACGATTTGGTCAGTTACCCGGATGCGCGACCATACTCGGATGTAAACAACAGCATGGATTGCACCGTTAATTAACTACGTCGTTCTGCTAATTTATGCTGTCTAACCCATGGAAAAAACTCGTGGAAGCTAAATCACAAAGAAGGACTTAGTAAGCAAGAAAAGGGTGCAATATTTTGAGAAACTAAAGTAAATAGGTAGTAAAGATACGAGCAGATACGAGGAAAGGTAGGAGCAATATTAATTAAAATATTAGCCTAATATTTCACCTTACCTGAACGGAAATAGTGAGAACACGAGTGTTGTCATGATTTTTGCTCTGGAAATCCTGGTTCAGTTTGGTCAACCACAAATGCTGCCTGTTCCTCAGTTTTTTTGCACTCTTCTGCTTTATTCGTTACAACTTTTGTCAGTCTATAGTAAGTTACTCCAAATGTTTTGTCCCGGTCCGACCGATTAGTACAGCCCAAAACATGACAATAATTGACCATTTTCAGCAGGAATAATCAGCAAAATATGCGAGTTTGGATCGGTTCAGTGGCATTGTTGACGTTCAGTACCCAAATATGGCCTACTGATAAGGCTTCCTGAAAACACTACACCTACTATGCTGTCTTTGGTTTCATGTGTATGATTGCATGGTAAGTTTGAAATAAGCCTAAAAATTCCTTAGCCGAGAATGTTAAGCAATTATTGTAAACATAAACAAGATGAAGTGTATTTATATTTGAAAAACGTAAAATTATATTAAGTAGTGATTAAGTTCGTTTGGTTTGGTTCGTAATGTCAGTTTTGTTTTTTTTTTTAAAGAGAGAAGGGGTGAAAGATTTATAAACGTGAACATGACTCGTTATCTTTTTTTCTAAGCAAACCACAGCTGTACCTCTGTCAAATCAATTTATGGCTGCTTATAAAGGTTGTAGCTTTTGAAAACATTTGATAAGGAAACTCCCTTTGGTCAGATCAGCTGTCATACACACTCAGCCAAGAGTTTTGATCATCTATTATTGAGAGATGCTTTGTTCCCTAATCGCAGTAGCTCAGATGTTTGCCTGATATTGGACACCACCTCTTGAAGAATCCTGGAGATTAGACGTTTACACCATTGTGTCACACAGCACAAGCAAGAAAATTTAAATGAATAAATAAATTATTATAATAGATCTATTATAATAGATCTATCTATTTATCTATCTATTTTTTTGACTGATTTTTATTTAACATATTTAAACCACCACTTTATAGACCACCACTGTTAAAACTTAAATATTTAATAATTATTTAATAATTATTAAATTAATTAAGACCTTGCCCTTTATCCATACAGATGCAGTTTACTCTGTTTTTAATATAAAATTTTCAGCATTTGATTTCATCCTGATACATAAGTTGTTTTTTGTCTAGTGTTATTAAAATGTTTTTCTCTCTTTTGTCGCTTTTTTTTTAAAACCAAAATTCTAATATAGATCTTTTTTTTGTGATGGAGAGAGAAAACAATAACAGACTTTTCTGAAAAAGTTTTGTAAGGAATGTCTTCTGGAATTTCTTTGCAAGCATGTGAGCATCTGTCAGTGTCTTTCTCCTGCTCTCTCATGTATCAACACCTTTTGTCACCCCTGCAGTGAAGCCTCTCACCTTTCCACCGTCTGTTCAGCAGCTGCCGATATGAATGGGTGCATAACTATATGGTGTGCCATCAAATAAATTATTCACGAGAGCTCTTGAATGCCTGTGCATGCTTGTGAGTATGTGTGTGTTTGTGTCAGAGAGACTGTGTAGGTGTTTGAGTCTGGTCACAGGATCAATCCATGGAGTGTTTGGGACTAGCAGAAATACTCTCGAGACCCCCTCAGTGCCTTGGATGTACCTGAGAAGACGGGTGAGTCATTCAGTGTGACAAGTCTGTAGTACAGTTTTTGCAAATATGTTAGAATTTCTTCTGGAAAAAGACGCAGATGTATAATTTAGACAGTATTTGAGTATTTGTGTGTATTATGTTAAATCTCTTATTTAACGCTGCTTGATCGGTCTATATCTAAAGTCAGATCTCTGATCCAACCGGCATTATTGAGAGTGATGAGCTAAATGCCTGAAACCCAGTCCTAATGGTGACCATTAGATCAGGTACACCTTGCACTTTAGTTGAAAGACATGACATATGATCACTACCCATGGTAGTTTAGGTTGCTGATATGCATCAGTTTCACTAGACCTGCACAAAGGTTAAAAATTAGTGAAAGTTTTGCAGATAGAATGATTTGTATTGCATAATTGATACATCTTTTGTGGTCTTTTGATCTTTGAAAATGTTTTATTATTCTTAGGCCATCAAAGAAATGTCCTGACATTGGAGGAACAGTCAGAAACAGGACCTACAAGGTTATTTTGACCAAGAATCATGCCTCCAGCCAAATCCCCTAATAGGGCTAGAGGAGGCAAGCAGAAAGCAGTGACAGGAAAGACAGACAAAAAAGAACCAGTTCCCTACAAAAAAGGAGCAAAGACTGAATCTCAAATACTCTCAAATAATAATGAAAGTGGGAAAGGAAAAGGCGGTAAATTTGTAAAGAAGGAAGAGGCAGCTGGGAAAGGGATAAACAAAAAAGATGAGGAGAAGAAAACTGTGAATAGTGAGCGAACCGAGGAACCACAAGAGGAAGAGATAGAGACCTCCAGGCAAATAGCCAAAGCACGAAAGCAAAATGGCAAAGTCTTACCTGCTAAAGTGACTAATGGCAATACAGGCAGAGGGAGAGCTGGGAAAGCTGTCAAATCAAAACCTGACCAGAAGAAAAATCCAACCAAAACTCCTGCAAAAGTTGCGAGAAGGAGAGGTGCGAAAGTAGTAGATACAGAATCGGAGAGCGAGAAAGCAGAGAGCTCAGAACAAGAGAGTGATAAAGAAGAAGGAAAGGATGACAAGAAGGAGGGGTCAGATTGTGTGGAGGACACAGCTGAGACAGACGCAAGTGTATTAAGTGGTGAAGAAGAACTGTCAGATGTAGGCAAAAAAACAGAAAGGGAGGAAGAAGAAGATGTAGGGAAAAAAACAGAAGGCGAGGAAGAAGAAGAGGAAAAGAAAAGTGAGACAGAGGACAATCCTGATGTGCCTTCTGAAAGTGGCATCAAAGAAGAACCTGAGAAGGAACCTGTTAGCAGTGCAGAAGAAGTAGACTCTGAGGAGGTGCTGAGCGATACAGGGCAAAAGAACACACCCCGTTTGTCAAAGAAACCAGCACCGCTAAACCTAACAGTTCACCTCCAGGGGCAGAAAAAGATGTTAAAATCCAAGATACTACAAAAGAAGGGACCTTCTAGAGAAGAAGAGCCTAAAGATGATTCTGGGCCCTCAAAAGGAGTCCATATTAAAGGAATGGCTCTCTCGAAAGGTGGCGCTGCGAAAGGTAAGTCTCAAATTCTACAGCTGGCAAGTAAAACAAAGGCAATGGAAGGGAATCAGCAGGAAGATCAGGCAGCAAGCTCAACAAAAGGCCCAAAAGGATTGCTTAACAGACCGTCTCGTATGCTGTTTTCAATGAAAGGCAAAGGAAAAGATGATAAAAGCAAGAACGGCAAAGAGCAACCTCTTAAAGATGCTGAAGATGCTGTTGAAGAGCCAAATCAAGAGTCATGTGAGAAAATAGTGGGGGACGCAGTTGAGCCTGAACCTGAAGAAGAGATGCCCTCAAAGTCAACAGAGCATTTATTAGCCCGGAAAAGAGGCATGACGACGTTGCGGCGTGTCTCAGGATGGATTCAAAAGAAGATGCCGAAAGGCATCCACGTCCGTAGAAAATTATCAGCGGTCACTCAAGCGATTGGGATCTCAAAATGGCTCCCTGCTTTGGTAGTGAAGAAGAGGAACAGCAGCACCAAGTCCAAGAAGAGTCTTATCCGACAAAAGATGGTTATGAAAATGGCAAAATCAAAGAAGGAAATATCAACCTCAAAGGATTCCAAGACGGATGAGGATACTACAGTTCATGACTCTGATGAACCTTGTTCATCTCCACAGGAAGTGGAGGAAAAGGCCAACTCAGGAGATGCTAAATATGCAATTGTTTTCCCAAGGATGAACAAAATTGGCAAGGCTAATGAAGCCACTGTTCCATCAACGAGCACCAGCACAGATAATGCAGGCACAACAGAGCGTAAACCACCAAAGCCTGGTGCTCGCCTGGTTCTTCCAGTCAAGCCAGACCTTAGCCTACTAAAGTCCATTAAGAAAAACACTCAGGAGAGTAAAAGTGATAAGAATGGTAGCCCAAACCCTCAAGTGATTGAGGGGCAGCCTGAGGTCAAAGCAGACAAGAAAGAGCCAACATCAGGCATCAAAGAAGGTACAAGTATACTACAAGCCGCCAAGGGAAAACTTGGGGGATCGCAAGTGAACATCACCAAGTTGTCTATATCTAAACCTTTGCTGAATTGTATAAGTTCAGGACAGAGCAGAGAAGTGGAGAGAAACCTAAGGAATATGGATGTACCAGCAGAACCTGAGACATGGAGGAATGCCATGCAGCCTTCTTATGAAGAAGATGCAGACCGAGAAGTGGCAGAACTGATGGGTGAGGGTCTTTTGCCCTCCACTGTGGACCTACACTGGGCTCAGACTCAACAAATGAGTGGTGATCCTCAAGACTGGCTACGTTCAGAAAACCTTCTGCCCCATCAAACGGTGGAGAAGCTTACCAAATGGACGGTGTATCAAGATGATGAACATCCCCACATCATTCCAGTCCATAATGGAAGGGGCCCATGGGAATCTGAAGATCCAACCCAAAATATGCTAGAGGAGAGACTTAACAGCACACAGGTATGACATATGTTGAACTCTTTTGTAATTACCCAAATGTGACCCTGGACCACAAAACCAGCCATAAGGGTCCATAAATTGAGATTTATACATTGGTTTGTTAGGATAGGACAATTTTTGGCAGAGATACAACTATTTGAAAATCTGGAATCTGAGGGTGCAAAAAATCAAAATATTGAGAAAAATTTACAAAATATCTTCATGGACCATGATCTTTACTTAATATCCCAATGATTTTTGGCATAAAAGAAAAAATCGATAATTTTGACCCATACAATATATTGTTGGCTATTGCTGCAAAGATACCAGTGCTACTTAAGACCAGGGTCACAAAGAACCGTACTGACATCTACAATGCTTATTGTTTGATTCGAAGCAGGAAGCTGGGAAATAGTGTAGGTGTTATCCACATCTGCCCATTGGGGGCTCTCAGTGACAGTTCTGCTCTGCTTCCTTTACTTTGTGCCTCAGGTAATGATGCCAGGAAGCAGCCAAGCTGTGGAGGTGGATGAGGTGGAAGATTTGGCACAGCTGGAGTGAGTCATCACAGCAATCACCTGAAGCGCACTTCCTTGTATAGACTGTCTATGCAAAAAAAGCCATACTAGGAAAAATTAATTAAATGAACAAGGCATTAATTAGCACATTAGATAGCATGCTGAGTTTGTTTGAATTGTTTTAAAACATGACAACTTTAACCAAAGTGCGCATCTTTATTCCAGAGAGGTGTGTGAAAGTTCCGTTCTGCTGAATTTGAAGAAACGGTTTCATCGAGATTCAATTTATGTATGCATTCCCTTTTCTAGACAATCAAATGTGTTCTTTCTTTTTCACATTCGGTTGTTTTTTTAACTTTATTAAAACACTTTATCAAAACCAACAGACATATATTGGCGATATGCTCCTGTCCATCAACCCCTTCAAGCCTCTCAGCATCTACACTGAGGATCTGAGACAGCAGTACCAGGGTAAAGAGAAGCACAATAATCCACCGTGAGTGCTTTTGCTTATATTTATGCAGTGTTTGGTTGTAGATGCTTTTTTTGTTTTTATTTTTTGCCATATTAGCAGTAGGCAAATAATGTGTTTTTTTTATTTAACAGTCATATTAAAAGGCAGATTTTTATTGTCCCTGTAGCCATATATATGCCATAGCAGATGCTGCCTTTTGCCAATCTCAGAATACCACCCAGGAGCACTGCATCATCATAAGGTGAGGAGGATTATAGGTTCAGTTGAGGTCAAAAGTTTACATACACCATGCAGAATCTGCAAAATGTTAATTAGTTTATCAAAATAAGAGGGAATATAAGTTCAAAAGTTTACATACGCTTGATTCTTAATACTGGGTTGTTACCTGAATGATCCACAATTGTGTTTTTTTTTTTGTTTAGTGATAATTATTCATGAGTCCCTTGTTTGTCCTGAACAGTTAAACTGCCCGCAGTTCTTCAGAAAAATCCTTCATGTCCCACAAATTTGGTTTTTCCCTGTTTTTGTGTATTTGAACCCTTTTCAGCAATGACTGAATGATATTGATATCCATCTTTTTGCACTGAGGACAACTGAGAGACTCATATGTAACTATTACAGAAGGTTCAAATGCTCATTGATGCTCCCGAAGGAAAAACGATGCATTAAGAACTGGGGGTGAAAACTTTTGAACAGATGAAGAAATGTAGCTACTTTTTTTTTTTTATTTTGCCTAAATATCTTATTTTTGTCATTTAGTACTGCCCTTCAGAGGCTACAGAAGATACTTACTTGTTTCCCAGAAGACAAAATAAGTTAAATTTACCCTAAAAGTTTTTACCCCCGGCTCTTAATGCATTGTTTTTCCTTCTGGAGCATCAGTGAACATTTGAACCTTTCTGTAATAGTTGAGTAGTCCCTCAGTTGTCCTAAAAAGATGGATCTTAAAATCATAGTCATTGTTGAAAAAGGTTCAAATACACAAAAATGCTGAAAAACCATTTTTTTGTGGGAATTTGTGGGACCTTAAGGATTTTTCTGAAGAACAGCAGGCAGTTTAACTATTCAGGACAAACAAAGGACTCATGAATAACTATCACTAAACAAAAAAACAACAACTGTGGATTACAACTATTATTTTCTCTTGTGGACTATATGTAAACGTCTTTTATGTGAAATATTCAGGTCAGTACTAAATAAAAAATAGCATGCATTTTGTATCATCCCTCTTATTTTGGTAAAATAATTAACATTTTGCAGATTCTGCAAACTTTTGACCTCAACTGTACATATGCATATACAATGACTGTACATGTACATGTATATTGTAAATTTAAAAGAATGTGAATGTCCCAACAGTGGACAAAGTGGATCAGGCAAGACAGAAGCTGCCAAGCTCATTGTCCATTACCTAAGTTCCATGTATCAGGGCAGAAATGATAGATTACGTCAGGTAAATCAATTTATCAATACATATGGAAAATTAAGACAGAATCACACAACTCATAAAGATTATCTCCCTCTCATCAGCCAATGGATGTTTTACCCATTCTTGAGAGCTTTGGTAATGCCAAAACCATACTGAACAACAACTCTAGCCGGTTTGGAAAGTACCTGCACATCCACATACGCCAGTAAGTGTACTGCATGTTGTCTGTTTGATTTAGGGGCAGAGAACATTACCTGAGATATAATCTCCCTTTATTTTTCTCAGTGGTGTTGTTGTCGGGACGTCTTTGTCAAAATATCTTCTTGAAAAATCAAGAATTGTCTTCCAGGTTAGATGTTTATTCATTAGCTTGCACTTTAGTACACCTGAAAGGAATTGAATGAAACTGTGTTCCTTTAGGCTAAGGAGGAGAGAAATTACCATGTGTTTTATGAACTGTTGGCTGGAATGAATGATTGGGACAAGCAGGATCTTTACCTGCAAGGAGCTGAAACTTACTTCTACCTCAACCAGGTAAACAAAGAGCAGCTGAAAAGCCTATTAGTTAATGGTAGTTGTCTAATATTTCTATTTTAAATGCTTTAAGGGCAGGGCTTGTGAGCTACAAGGGAAGAATGACAAGCAAGACTTCCTGCTTTTGGTCCGCTGCTTAGAGACCATTGGTTTACATGCAGATCAGCTTGCAAACATTTGGGCCATTCTGTCATCGATCCTGCAGCTGGGCAACATTTGCTTCAGCTCCTATGAGGTGTGGATGCCTGGATTACCCTTTATAAGGACAGGTTTAGCTTTTATGACTCTTAAAATGTGTATTCAATAAACTGTGTGTTTGTCCCCTCACAAAATTAGAGTGACTCGTTTGAGGTCGCCCGTATTTTTAGTGAAGCCGAAGCTCGGAGAGTGGGAAACCTCTTGCAGGTGTCTGCCGAGGCGTTACAGACGGTCATTACGCACCGGGTGACTGTGAGCAACTCATACACACTCTCACCCAAATGCACATTAATTTCTTCCCATTTTGTGTTCAGTACAATTTAAACTCAGTTGTTTTCAACATGTTTCTGGGGCACTGATCATGTGAAACTGAAAAATGGAGAAATGTCTACTGAAAATTCATCTTTGGCATCACAGGAATAAATTACATTTTTAAATATATTAAACAGAAAACAGATTTTTTAAATTGTAAAAAAACCAAAAAAACAATGTTACTGTTTTACTGTCTTATTTGGTAAATAAATGCAGCTTTGGTAAGCATAAGAGACAAAAACATTTAAAAATCTTATGCACCTTAAAATTTTGAACGGTGCTTTTGTAAATTATAAGCTTCACATTTATGCCACAATGTATTATTAACCAAGAATATTACTTCATTTGTTTCCACAGGAAACAACTTATGATAGGATCTACTGCCCTCTATCTGTGGAAAGTGCCATTGAATCCAGGTTAGACAAATGTTATTGAAATGATTGGATTCTGTAATGTATTACTTATTTTGACCCATAATATAGCTGATGAAGAATAGATACTGACAAATTGCTCTTGATTCAGAGATGCCATTGCCAAGATGCTATACTCTGTGCTGTTTGACTGGATTCTCGAACGCATTAATGAGTGGTTGATCCCGACAGAGATGGACAGCACCGTTGGAATTGTGGATATATACGGCTTTGAGGTGTCCTGTCCCTCATTATGATCTTAAAGTGACAGTTTTGCTGTTAAATATCTTGTTTTTTACATGTATAACTGAATCATATGTGCATAGTGGCACTAAATTCCCACTTGTTAAGCCTCTTTAAATATAGTAAGCCTCTTATGAAGTCTGTGGGAGAGAACTGAACAAATGTGCATTACAGGACCTGAGTGTGAACAGTTTTGAGCAGCTGTGCATAAACTTTGCCAACGAGCAGCTGCAACAGTTTGTGAACAAAGCCCTGGTGGCCCAAGAGCAGGTCAGTGTGTGTCCTCAGCAGTCATATTCTCAATTTTTTACCTCAGGATTTTTCAACTTTAGAGGCCAGTTATGAAAATATTAGTACCCTGAGGAGTCTCTGCCAGTTGGACTTGAAGGAAACATGTTTTGATATACATCTACCCATTCCAGTTGAGATATCATACTATAAATAAGGCTTCTTAGATGTTTTCTTGCCCTGGAAATAATACTTTAGGGGATTGAAAAAATAAATAAAACATGGCTATGTGTGTTTTTATTAGGAGGAATACAGTGCAGAGCAGATCCAGTGGTATCCGATAATTTTGGAAGACTCTAATGGCTGTCTGGATCTCATCTCAGCACGGCCGTACGGGATTCTTCGCATCCTGGATGACCAGACTTGCCTTCCTCAAGTAACTTCACATTTTTAGCTTCATTCCAGACATTTTAGTAATCTAAAGTCAATTTTCATTTGAATAATCTTATACTGTAGCTTAATGCCGGGTTTAGAAGTTTTCGTCTACTTCTACAGTACCAGTCAAAAGTTTTTGAACAGTAAGTTTTTTAATGTTTTTTAAATAATTATCTTCTGTTCACCAAGCTTGCATTTATTTGATCCAAATACATCAAAAGCTGTAATGTGAAATATTTTTACTATTTAAAAACTGCTTTCTGTTTGAATATATTTTGAAATGTAATTTATTACTGTGATAAAAGCTAAATTTTCAGCATCATTACACCAGTGTCTTCAGTGTCACATAAACCTTTAGAAATCATTTTAATATGCTGATTTGTTGATTTCATCAACATTTAAAACCGTTGAGTAAATTTTTTCAGGATTCTTTAATGAATACAAAGATCTAAACATCCACATTTATCTTAAATAAAAAGTTTTTGTAATATTATACACTATACCATTGAAAAGCTTGGAGTCAGTATTTTTTATTTTTATTTTTTATCTTTTTTTGGAAAAAAATTATAGAAATTAATACTTTTATTTAGCAAGAATGCAAAAAGAATGATGATAAAGGCATTTATAATGTTACAAAAGATTTATATTTCATATAAATGCAGTTCCTCTTACATTTCTATTCATCAAAAAAACCTAAAAAATTATTCTCAGCTTTTTTCAACATAATAATAATAAAAAATGTTTCTAAACATCAGATCAGAATATTAGAATAATTTCTGAAGGATCATGTGACTGGAGTAATGATGCTAAAATTCAGCTTTGAAATCACAGGAATAAATTATATTTTAAAATATATTCAAATAGAAAACAGTTATTTTAAACAGTAAAAATATTTCAAAATTTTACTGTTTTTCCTATACTTCAGATCAAATAAATGCAGGCTTGGTGCGCAAAAGAGACTTCTTTAAAAACATTAAAATTTTACTGTTCAACAACTTTTGACTGGTAGTGTGCGTGTCTAACGAGATGTTTAAATATCATAAAACTTGAATTTCCACCAAAATAACTCAATGTTGATTCAAATGCAAATTATATATACTACAATGGATTTATGGGCCGCCTTTGTCTTTTTTTGCCTTCCTCTTTTCTTTGGCTCTGTCCCTTTTTTGTCCCAGGCTACAGACCACACATTCTTGCAGAAATGTCACTATCACCATGGCAACAGTTCCTACTACACCAAGCCCAAAATTCCCCTGCCAGTGTTCACAATATATCACTATGCAGGGGCTGTCACGTACCAGGCAAGCCTGATTTAAGCATCCACAAAATGTTTTATTCATGCAAAATGATTGTT
The DNA here is from genome assembly GCA_012976165.1 of Labeo catla. Taxonomy (NCBI): domain Eukaryota; kingdom Metazoa; phylum Chordata; class Actinopteri; order Cypriniformes; family Cyprinidae; genus Labeo; species Labeo catla. The sequence continues at coordinate 87,357 of VONZ01000524.1, forward strand.
CCGACAGTTCACCCAAGAATCTTTTGATTTCCATTGCTAAAATACTTTTTGGTTAATTTTTGGCTTTTTTTTCTCCTCACCAGGTCCACAACTTTTTAAATAAAAATCACGATCAGTTTCGCCCAGAAGTATTAGAGCTTTTTGCTCACAGTCGTTCACAGGTAAATTCATCTCAGTTGTGTTAATGGAAGCTCACGTCACACTGTCTTCAGTGATTTGTGATGTCTCAAGATTGCAAAGAAACACAATAATGTGTCTACTATTATATATTCATGAGACTGTCAACACACCCAGACAAAACAAAAGAGTTAGCAACAACCCATATCATTTATGCAAGCTTTAGGTCTCATTAAGCTTTAAAGGACCAATGTTTGGTAACAAAAACCTGTAAGAAGTAATTGGAGTGTGTTTTCTTGTCTGTGTAGATGGTGTCGGGTCTCTTCCGGAAGGTTCAGGAGCGTTACGTCCAACAGAAAGAGCTGGGAAGAGCAAGGGGTTACCGAAACCAGACGTCAACTGTAGCTGCTCATTTCCAGCAGTCACTTACAGAGCTCACCACTCGTTTGGAGAGGTCAGCAATGTCACAATTATTTATTCTGCTGCTTTGTATTTTATACACAGTGATAATGGTCCAATGTGAGAATATGTAAAGATAATTTAATTCTGTCTATTTGTTCTGTTTTTTAGGTGTAAAACTACATTTATACGATGCTTTAAGCCAAACTATGTTAAGGTAATTTCAGCTGACACTATGTGTAATTTACATATCTCTCTGTGAACTGTTATGTTTAGAGTAAGCAAGCACAAATCTATTGGTGGACCTCAGTTTGGCGTTTCTATGTGGTTTCAGCTTCCAGGCATATTTGATGTTGACTACATAACCACACAGCTAAGGCATGGAGGGATACTGGAGACTATTCACATACGCAAAGAAGGGTTTCCTATTCGCCTCCCTTTCGCGCTGTTCATGGAGAGGTAACACACTATAGCAGAATGTTGGACATCCAAATACATAATTAGTGGTATAGCAATCATACATACACTACCGGTCAAAACTTTTGAACAGTAAGTTTTTTTGAAGAAGTCTCTTCTGCTCACCAAGCCTGCATGAAAATCTACAATTTTGAAATATTTTTACTATTTAAAATAACTTTTCTATTTGAACATGTTTTAAAATGTCATTTATTTCTGTGATCAAAGCATTTTCAGCATCATTACTCCAGTCTTCAGTGTCACATGATCCTTCAGAAATCGTTCTAATATGCTGTTCAAGAAACATTTATTATTATTATTATTAACTTTACCCGCTGGTGTCACTGTTGGACAGTGTTTCTTTAGAAAAACTAGTGATTTATACACTTTTTAATGTGAAAAATTGGCATTTGTTTTATTTTCTCTACCTCTATCCACAAGTTTCCGGGGGATGCTACTGTAAAAAAGAACGCGGGTACAACCAATGGTATTTTGTGTGCTAATTAGCAAAGAGGATTACCTAAGAGGCTAGTGAAGTGTTCTTTAGACCATTGTTTACTTTGTAAACATTATTGCACACCTTTATGAGAGATGTCATTATGTTATTAATAAATGTGTACATTATTCTTCTATTACATCATACTGATATTCGCACTGGCATTTAATTGCACTGTTCAGTGGGTAAATTAATTTATCAGAGTCAGAAATTCAACAAACAAACACACGGTTAGGCTTTTATTTGTGCTTATAACGTAGATCAATCTATGGAAATTATTGTGAATGCTTCTTCCGACGGAGCTTCACAGGCTTTTGGCTGCTTTATTTTTTACTAACCACCAGATTGCGTTTTTTTAGACACTCTCAAAGCTTTGAATCTTTTCCCGAAACAGTCAAAGGAAAGTCTTGGTGCTTCACGAGGCTTCATTTGCCTGTCACTCCCGTCAACTATTAAATGAATGAGTGTCACGTCCTGCTTGTTTACTTTGAACCGGAAGACGCTCCCACTTTTGACGCAAGGTCTCATGGGGCGTAGGAAACTTGTGGATAAAATCTCCACTATTTTTATAGGAGAGTTTATTAAACTACATTTTTTTTTAGCACTGTTTATGTCTAATTTCAGATATGGTGTATTATTGGCCCAGAGACCTCCAAACCAGTCTTGTAAAGAGCAAGTAGTGACTTTACTGGAGACTATAGGAGCAGAGGAAGGCCAGTACCAACTAGGACTCACTAAAGTACAGTAACAATTTTCCTCAGCCTGGGTTATTCTGACTCATTCAGTGAATACATTGAACACTAAAAATCCCACCCTCAAATGATTTCCTTTAATGTGAACACACAGGTGTTTATGAAGGAGAGTCTGTACCACCGGGTGGAAGATAAATGGAGCAGCACCCAAACATGGGCAGCAGTCACCATCCAGAGGAATATTCGCGGCTTCATCTGCCGAAGAAACTTCCGTTTCTTTAAACAGAAAGCTATTGTAATCCAGTCCCACATCAGGGGCCACCAGGCCCGGTATGTGCAGCGATTTCACGTTTGATAAGCATGATAAAAAAAGAGAATCAAATGTGGTTCTGAATATGAATGTGAAACAGTGGCGCCCTCTTTCTGTTACAGGAAGTACTACAAGAAACTAAAACAGTCATTCACTCAGTTCTGGGCCGCTATGATGATCACCAGAGACACCATCAAGAGACGTCACTGGAGGGTGATAGCTTTTATCTACTTCTCTATTTATCTCTACCTCTTTCCATCCTTCTCCCCATTTATCTTCTTGGATTAGTTTGCACATATACAATTCACAAGCTGGACTATATCGGTTGTTTACCTGTATGGTCCATTGCTACGCAACCAAAACTTCTTAATTAATATGTGACACCTTATACGATGCAATAAATCCCAGGCTCGCTCCTCCTATTCCAAACAATAGATATTAATCATTCCAAGTTAGTAGTACAGAAGTTATTTCCAAGTTAGTCATACATGTCTCAATATCCACTGCTCATTCATTATTGTTTCCTTACATTATGTGTAAGGACAGAGTGTGATCATGTATCATAAGTCATGAGTCGTGTAATATATTTTACTCTTTTGAAGGACTTTGGACCTGTTTGTGTGCTGAGTGAATTTATGAGATTGTGAAATTCAGTTTATTGATCTTAAAATGGCACCCACCTCTATAGTTAAAGAATTTCTATTTAATTTCATAATAAATAAATAAAGGGTGTTGTTTTTTTCATCATTTTTTTCTTTTTATGTTTATATTTCTTGTAAAAACAAAACAAAACAAAACAATACACATTATGCAAAAAAACTAAAAACAAATCCACTATTAATACAGTTATGTTTATTCTCTGATTCATATGGCGTGTTTGGCCTCTTTAGTGCGTCATGGGACGTTTAAGAGTGTGTACATATGTAAGAAATGTCATAGTCAGGTGAGGTGAGCTCCACCCGGCCACCCACCTGCCCTTTCATCTTTGATCCTAGACTCTCTCTCTTTATTCCTCACTTTCTATCTCTCATTCCTGCAAAGACCCACCTAAGCACCACTTCTCTTGTGTTTGGATTTCAACTAATTCATCAGTTAAAGAGAACTTTACATGGGGACGGCCACGTTTGTTTTAATATCATCCTAGGTAGGTAGTGCTTATTATTTATCCATATTACACTAATAGCAAACAGAAAGATTAATGATACAGAGAGAGAATTCAGGGCGTAAAATAAGAAAGAGATTTAGATCAGTGATATATGACTTTGTAATGTGATGTAATATGTTGGAAAAAGCTTTTAAATGTACGTCTAAAACTTTCTGCCTTTTTTTAGCTTTACTCTACCAGTCAAAACTCCTTTGTTATTACCATTTTCAATATTGTAGAATATTATTAAAGTTTAAAAGTATTACATAGCTTTAAGTATTGCATAACACAAATGTGACCCTGGACCACAAAACCAGTCGTAAGTAGCACAGGTATATTTGTAGCAATAGCCAATAATACATTTTATGGCTCAAAATTGTCGATTTTTCTTTTATGCTAAAAATCATTAGGATATTATGTAAATATTATGTTCCATGAAGATATTTTGTCAATATCTTACCGTAAATATGTATCAAAATGTAGTTTTTGTTTAGTAATATCATGGCTAAGAACTTCATTTGGACAACTTTTGGCGATTTTCTTATTGATATTACAATTTTCTTTTTGCACCCTCAGATTACAGATTTTCGAATAGTTGTATTTCAGCCAAATATTGCCCTACATAAATCTAAATCTAAGTAAAATCTTCCCATTCCAGTACATTCCCATACATATTTTCATTTATTTTGCACATTAGAATGACTAGGAGTATGATACTGTCCAGCCATGACTTCCTGTTTCACAGGATTATAAATATGAGGAGCACAAAGGCCAAATCCCTTAATCATCCATCACAAGGAATAAAACCAAATAATATAGTTCTGATGTGGAGAACAAGATTGTTGAGCTTCACAAAATAGATAGTGGCTGTAAGAAAAGAGCTAAAGCATTGAGAATCCCAATTTCCATCATTAGGACAATAATTAAGAATTCCAATCAAGTGAAGATTCCTGGAAAAGGACGTGTGTCTATATCGTCCTAATGCGTGGTGAGGAGGAGAGTTTAAGTGTCCAAAGACTCTCCAAGGCACAGCAGGAGAATAGCAGAGATTAGTTGAGGCTTGGGGTCAAAAGACTAAAAAAAAAATTCAAACAGCCCCTACATCACCACATGTTGTTCAGGAGGGTTTTAAGAAAAATCCTCCTTGCTCATCCAAAAACAAACTCCAGCATATTCATTTGTCAGACACGAGTTGAATTTCAAACCGGACTGGCTTCTGTGGTCAGATGAAACTAAAAAAAGAGCTTTCTGGCAGCAAACCCACCAGATGGGTTTGGTACAAAAAGTACCCCATGCCCACGGTTAAATATGCTGCTGGATCTTTAATGTTGTGGGCTTATTTTCCTGCCAGAGGTCCTGGACATCTTGTTCAGATACATGGCAGCATGGATTCTAGCAAATACCAACAGATAAAAAATCTAAATCTGACTGCATCTGTTCTATAATGACCTGTGGTTGGACAGTGATCCAAATCAAACATAAAAAAAAATGTGTCACTGAACATAAAATGAAGCTTCTGCCAATGGCCGTACCTGTTGCCTGAACTGAACCTTATAGAAAATGCATGAGGTGAACTGAAGAGAAGAAGCACCAGCATGGAGCTGGGAAACTGAAGGATCTGAAGAGTTTCTGTATGAAGGAATGGTCTCTGATCTCTTGTCAGGTGTTCTCCAAACTCTTCAGGCATTAAAGGAGAAAACTAAGAGATGTTATCTTAAATAAAGGACATTGCAATAATTGGGTGCCAATAATTGTGGTCAACATAAACTAGAGAAAAACATTTATTTCATAATAAGATTTTCCTGCTTTCCATTGTTTTACTTCAATGAAAGGTTAGCATTTTGTGAGTTTTTTGAATGTAAGATTAAAAAGATAAACAAAGCAGATTTATTTTCATAGCCACCTTTGCTCATATTTACCAAGGGTGCCAATATTAGTGGAGGGCACTGTAAATAAGATAAATAATTCCCATGTACTGTGTCCCATGTTAATCAAAAAACTTAATTATACATTGAAATGTCAATCCAAACCTTTGAGCGGTAGTGAGTTATATTTGAATGATCCACTAAGTTATATAACCTGCTGCTTTCAGTTCTGTTTCCTTGTTACCCATCATTGTTTTACACAGTTTGGACTCTGTCCTCCTGAGCTGTCATGTACTGTGCTGTCAGATCACTTTGTAGTAATTGTTATGCATTTGTGGTAAGACTGGTTTGTGACCTGATCCTCATTCAGTGAATTAAGCTACTTTGTGTATAGTTTGTATGATTATATATTTGCTTGTTTAATAGACGTTAATTTGTTTAATATAACAATGGTTTACTGGAACAGGCAAAAAGTATCTCCAGATTTGTTTCTGCAGTATGTAAAAATCAATAGCACAGGGATTTCTGGCAACCGTGATACACAAGACGGTAACGGACAATTAAAACAACGATAATACTAAATGATAAGATAAAAAAGGGTTTGGTGCCTCATATGTCATGTAATTCTTTTGTTTGGGGAGGAGCGAGTCGAGGGAGGGTCCTTCTAAGATATAAAAGAAGGCCAGGTGCTAAGAATAGCTCTGTTTACTTTTTCATACGATGCCGTGGACAGGTAATAGAATAAAATGGAATAGCTTTACAAAACTGAGTGGAATAGCTTTACAAAATAAACGTCCCATTGTTCAGTCAAAAAGGAATGAACCACTACAATATGCAAATGGGCACTTTTGGGTTTTTTTAATGTTAGATTGTGTTTTTGATTGTATTTTGATTTGATCAGGAACATACTGATAGAACCACAGTGAAGGAAGCCACAAAACCTACATCTTCCTCTTCAGAGATGGTGAGGCATTCTGAATTTTTAAATTTTTTATAGATTTTTTGTTTTCTTTGGTCTCTGAACATCTGATTTTTATGGACTTGTACATAATTTAACCTGTCACTTCAGAGTTAAAAGTTAATTTTGAATAACACAGAAAAATAAAATGCCATATTTTTTCTGAAGGATGTGGGAGTATTGGAGATCCCGGCAGAATTGTCGGCCCGATTACGCAGTGCAGCAGGTGAGATTCTTGATATCTGATAACCAATGAAAAGTACTGACTTCATGCTTAAACTGAAGTATAAGTAGTGTGTAATTTTATTGATCAAATACATTTGAGTGCCTAAAGGTAAAATGTGAACTTTTTTCTTAGCTTTCAAAACTAAGTCAAAAGAAAGTGGAAATTTTTTCAAAGTAACTTTGAATAACAACTTACCTAATGTAACCTGTTCACAATTTTCTCAATGGTTTGACCATGTAAAACTCATGATAAACTGAATTCAAGGTCCTGACTTTTTTTTTTAATTCACCAGGAACTGATTTTGTTGATATTTTAATATAACTACAGTCTGTAATGCTCACCAAAGTTGCTTTTATTTAATCAAAAATACAGTAAAAACAGCAATATTGTGAAATATTATTGCAGTTTAAAATAACTCTGGATTCTTTGATGGATATAAGTAGATCTTATAACATTATTAATGTCCTTACTGCTAATTTTGATTTAATGCATCCTTGCTGAATATAACTATTCAGTTTCAGAATGACAGACCTTGTTCACACCCAAATTAAGTTAATCTTTAATTGATACACTACCAGTCATACACTACCGTTTTTAAACAGTAGGATTTTTAATGTTTTTTAAAGAAGTCTCTTCTGCTCACCAAGCCTGAATTTATTTGGTCCAAAGTACAAATGGTCCAAGTAAAAATATGTTTACTGTTTAAAATAACTGTTTTCTATTTGAATGTATTTTAAAATGTCATTTATTCATGTGATTTCAAAGCTGAATTTTTATCTCCAGTCACATGATCCTTCAGTAACATTATAAAATCTTTTGTAACATTATAAATGTCTTTATCAGCATCTCTGAGCAATTTGAAGCATCCTTGCTAAATAAAAGTATTAATTTCTGTAATTTATTCTCCAATAAGTAAAATAAATAATATAAAATATACTGACTCCAAGCTTTTGAATGGTATAATGTATAATGTTACAAAAGCTTTTTATTTCAGATAAATGCTGATTTGGATATTTCTTTCATCAAAGAATCCAAAAAATTTACTCAACTGTTTTAAATATTGATGATAATAATAATAATAAAATATTTATTGATCAGCAAGTTAGGAATTTATAATGATTTCTGAAGGATCATGTGACACTGAAGAATGCAGTAATGATGCTGAAAATGTAGCTTTGATCACAGGAATAAATTACATTTTAAAATATATTCAAATAGAAAACAGTTATTTTAAATAGTACAGATATTTCACATTACAGCTTTTGCTGTATTTTGGATCAAATAAATGCAGGCTTGGTGAGCGAAAGGGACTTCTTAACATTAAAGACTTTTAAAACATTAAAAATCTTACTGTTCAAAAACTTTTGACTGGTAGTGTAATTAAATTACATTGCTTTGGATTAAAACTGTATTGTAGTGACTGATGAGTGTCCATCGTGAGTGTGTTCATATTTTACAATGATGGCTTTCAGGACGTCCTCAAGGATCAGGAGTATCAGAAGTAGCTTTGCCACAGGTCAAAGCAGACCACAGCCTCTCGTTGCCCCAAGACATTGACAGACACCCTTTCTCTCATTATGCCAACACAGTCCTAAGGGTAGAGCTTCCCTCCTTCCTAGTTTTGTGGTCTTCCATACATGTTTCCATACATGTGAAACAATTTCATCCATTTTTTACAGCAGTTATCTGTTTTCATTTCCATTAGGACGGATGGTGCCAACCACAGGGTTTCCCGCTTCAAAAGCCTTTGACATCTCTAGATCCCGATGATGCCCGCACGGCTCTAGAAATCTACAAACTGGTCAGTGTGAAGCCTTAAAACATATTGGAATACTATTTTGAATGGATATTTTACCACAGAAATTCAACAGGCTTTACTGACATCTGTGTTCTCTTTTAGATCTTGCGTTTCACAGGTGACTCAGATCTAACAGGATGGGAAGAGCAGATGTTAGGGAACTACATTGTGGAGAAAAGCCAATTACGGCCCAGCATCAGAGACGAGATTCTAGCTCAACTGGTGTACCGCACTTGGGATGGGGATAATGAGGAGAGTGCCCTGCGGGGCTGGTTGCTCCTGGCCTGCTGTCTGAGTGCCTTCACACCCTCTCCTGCCCTGGAGAAACCCCTGCTCAAGTATGTCTTATCATTATAGGATTAAAAACCCAAAATGGAAACAGCAGACTGAAACATCATTGCCACTGACTGATTATACAAATTAATATTTCCTAATTAAACTAGACAGATAGTTCCAATGAAATGTAATGGAGTTAGAAAGTCAAACTGTATATTGATCAATAGATAAAAATCAGTAGATAAGCCTTTCTGTACTACTGTTGCTTGTGTGCAAAATGAAAAATAGTATATATTATCATTGTCAGGTATGTGTCTGACCGGGGTCCAGGGGAGTACCGCTCTCTGTGCCAGCACAAGCTTCTCACATCCCTCCAGCTCCCCTCCCCTGCCTGCAGACAACATCCTCCGAGTCAACTCGAGTGGACAGCCAATCAAAGGAAAGGAAAAATGGTGGTGGAGGTCAACACTTTCAATGGTGAGGACTGTAGCTTCTTTGGAAAATCTGAGGTGATGAGCTGTATCTGAAAACTGGAATAGTTTCAAAAATATTGGATTCCCAGTTGCACTGTTCATTCCAAGAGAATAAACTGTATTAATTATGATATTAAAAATGTATTGTGAACGTATTACATTTATTTAATGTTGACTGATTTTATTTTTTTCAGAGGAAAGGTTAACAGTGGAAGTGGAGTCTTGGACCACAGGGGAACAACTGGCCTCTTGGCTTCTAAGCTATAGGTAGCTAATAGATGTTTCGTGGATCAACCTCACAAAAAATTTATCCCCAAATATTTTTAACATGAAAAAATTAGGCATATTCTTAAAATGATATTGAAAAAGGAAAAAGGATATTTTCTACTGTGACATCATGTTCATAAAAACTTTTTGATTTCTACAATGCAACAAAATGAGAATATATATATCAAAAATTAAGGTTTGATATATTTACGGTAGAAAATGTACAAAATATCTTCATGGAACATGATCTTTACATAATATCCATACAGTGTATTGTTGGCTACTGCTATAAATATATCCGTGGTATATATATATATTTTCTATAATTGATTTTGTGACATATTTGACCCCAAAATCTAAAGAAAGAATTATATAATTCATTTTATGTTTATTATTTAACATGAATGAACATTGTTTAACATTTTTCTATATTGTAAGATTGTTTAACATATTTTATATTATTAAGTTAATTTTTATGTACTATCAAAATGTTAGATATTAAAAAAAAAAAATATATATATATATATATATATATATATATATAATTATTTATTTAAATGTAAATCAATTAAACTATATTTTATATTTGAATTGAATGTAAAATATTAAATAGTGAAACTGCTATATATATATATAATATGCAATATATACAACAGAATTATTTATTATGTTACATTTAGTTATTTAATATTATTTAGTTATTTATGTGAGATTCACCAGTAGTCTTTCTCTCAGGGGTCTGAAAGAAGCGACACGTGGCTGGTCTGTGTCTCTGCTGGCCGGGGAGGGCTGGACCGACCTGGCTGGTTGTGACTTTGTAATGGATCTCTTGGCTGGAGTGGAGGCTGATATGCCCCTAGGTCACCCACCCGCTCAAAACGATTACCTCTTTAACAGCATAGGTGACAGGTACGCCTCTATAGAGCTCAGTGCTGACAGTTCATTTAAAGGAAACTGTCAAATTACAGTTTAATTCCTTTACTAATCAATTTTCTCTTGTCAGGATGGCAACGACAGACCTGGATGACTTTATACCTCCTGCTCCCTCTGTGCAAGCCCCTGGTCTCCCACCCTTTGAAACACCTTCATGGGACCCCTATGACCCCTCTTCCATATCCCAGGGTGAGTGTCCAACCGCATAGGAAACAAATAGTAAATTCTGAGTCATTGTTCTGTTGGATGACTTTGCAGAGGGACAATGAAAGAAATCAAAGCGAATGAAAGCCACAGAATGAGGGTTGGGAACGGACTCACCCATTAGAATAAATAAAATGACAGTTTCACCCTGACTTTGTAAAGGACACTCCTGAAATCTTTTTTTTAGGATCTCGAGGTCGACAGATGGATACTTACGTTGATGACCTCTTTGATCCGGTGTTTGATCAGGGTCCTCCGGTCAGTATCGTCCAGTTCAAATACATAAACATTATTGTACAGTTTATAGTCAAACTGGTAGCTACTTTGAATTCACCATTAATAATAATCATTATTTTATAGCAACTGAGCAATATCTGTAGATTTTTAATTTAAAGCCTAATAAACTTCTTTTAGTGAATTATAAATTAGAAGTGTGCTGGCTACTGTAGATTGTTTGATTTTTATATTTTTTAATACATTTTTTAAATATATTGTTTTACATTTAAAGAGATGAAACATGAGTCAGAGCACAAGTGCTTAGCACTAGGCTACACAGACATACTGCAAACATTTATTAAGCCAGCGAAGATTACATAGCTTTGGCACTTATTAACTCTGAGATCTACTTGTATTGCCTTTTATCTTCGAGGGCTGGCCCGAGGTCTTATTATCTGGATTTTTATTTGTTTTTATTGATAGGACTTTGAACGGACAGCCATACTGAATCGCAGAATGAGAGGAGGCGGAGGTATGATGCCCAGCATGTACACTGGAGCAGGTACAGTTTGTTAATGTGTATCTGTTTAATTTGTTTGTAGTGATTGATTGATAGTGATCAAGATATTTCAAGAACAAAGAGGCTGATACAGTGCTGATAAATATAATACAGTTTAATGGTAACAAATAAGATGTAGACAAGATTGCTGAATTTAGCTTAACACTTAATTTACATGACATCTATTGACGTGTTTGCCATACTTTTACATTTATCCATTTAGCAGACCTGTTTGTCCAAAGCAGCTCACAAGCTATTTGTCATAGAGCCAACAATACTCATAGTATACAATGACGGTTTTAGTAGAACAAATTAAATAAAAACTTGTTGGCAAAGGCTATTAACACTAATTACACCCATAAACGTGTGTTTTGGATAGTCAGCATTACAGAAAAATGTGTGCTAAACAACAGTTTTGGTGGTGTAGGCTGTAAAGTGCGTAGCAATGATCAACCTGAGTTCGAATCCACCTTTTGCCAAACTCCTTTTTATCCCTTATTTTTTAATAAAATGAAGTCATTAATCCAAAAGTGTAAAATAAAATGCCTCACGAGTGTTTTTTTTGGTTAGGGTTAGGTGCAGGGAGGGCTTTATTGTCCCAATAAGGCGGCATCCACTTCCACATCATTTATCCAAAATGATAAATGATTTACACTCAATATGTTATTATTGCATACTGTTTTATAATGTACTACAACACTAAGGTAGCAATATCTGCCACTTGCACTAAGTAATATAAATAGCATCAACTAATATTATCACTAAGAAAATACTGCTATTTTCACTTAATGTAAACAGAATCCATTGGTATTTGCACTTAGTATAAATAGCAACTATCGCTATTTGCACTTAGTGTAAATAACCACTGCCTAAAAATAAATATATGAATAAATATGTACCAGTCAAAGGTTTTTGGACTATAGGATTTTTAATGTTTTTAAAGAAGTCCCTTCTGCTCACAAAGCCTACATTTATTTGATCCACAGTACAGCAAAAATAGTATGATTTCGAAATATTTTTAGTATTTAAAATAACTGCTTTCTATTTGAATATATTTTAAAATGTAATTTATTCCTGTGATTTTCAAGCTGAATTTTTAGCGTCATTGCTCCAGTCACGTGATCCTTTAGAAATCATTCTAATATTCTGATTTGCTGCTCAAAAAGTTATTATTTTTATTATGTTGAAAACACCTAAGTAGAATTTTTTTAGGTTTCTTTGATGAATAAAAAGTTCAGAAAAACAGCATTTATCTAAAATAGAAATGTAACATTATAAGTGTCTTTATCATCACTTTTGAGCAATTTAAAGCTTCCTTGCTAAATAAAAGTATTGATTTCTAGCATTTCTTTTTCAAAATAAAATAAATACATAAATAATATTAATAATAAAAATAATCAATTATACTGAATCCAAGCTTTTGAATGCTATAGTGTATAATGTTGCAAAAGTTTTTTATTTATTTGAGGTAAATGCTTTTTATTTATTTTAGATAAATGCAGATCTTTGGATCTTTCTGTTCAAAATCAAGCTTTGATCACAGGAATAAATTACATTTCAAAATATATTCAAATAGAAAGCAATTATTTTAAATAGTGAAAATATTTCACAATATTACAAACTTTTGCTGTATTTTGGATCAAATAAATGCAGACTTGGTGAGAAGAGACTTCTTTAAAAACATTAAAAATCTTACTGTCCAAAAACTTTGGACTGCCAGTGTATGTAACACTTACAGTTTATTTTTTTAAATATAGTTATTTAATGTAATATATATTTCATGTAATTTTAATTTAATTTAATTTTATTTTATTTTATTTAATTTTGTTGAAATATTTAAAATAAGACCTGACATTTATTTTGGACCTGATATTGGAATTTATTTTCTAACTGGACTGTTATCATTTAGGAATGCCAATGAATCCTGCCATGGCTGGCTATGCTGCACCAATGATGCCAAACATGATGCCGGCTTCTATGCCCATGATGCAACCCATGCAGCCCATGCAGCCCATGCAACCCATGCAATGTAAGAATCCCTCCTGCTGATGTTGTGTTTCTCCGATAGCATAAACTGCTAAATACTTACCCACTTCCTGCTTGTTTTGGATGTAGCTATGATGATGCCAACTGCCATGCCACAAGCCATGCCTGCTGCAACACCAGCTGTCAACACACAGCAAATGGCTGCTCAACAACAGGCCTTTATCAATCAACAGGCTCTGCTTCTGGTGAGTCCACCACTCAAAACGCATTTTTAAAATATGTATAAGATTATGTCCTTACATATGCTACATAAGTGCATTCAACATATAAAAGACTGATAAAACTGTTTTTCTCTACAGGCTCAGCAGATGACCATGCAGGCGATGACACTGTCCCAGAAGCAGCAGCAGGAAGAGTTGCGAAAACGTGAGAAGGAGGCACAAAGACAGTCAGCGAGACAGTCACCACCACGTCAGCGGCGGCGCTCTCCTCCACGTGCACGTGCACGTTCACCTTCACGCTCACGCTCACCCTCACCCAAACCCCGAAGCCGCCCCAGGGAAGAAAAACCCGTCCCTAAGCCCCCCGAAACCCCCCCAGAGACCCTTCCAAAGCCCCGTAGCCCAGTGGTACATGAACAATACTGACCTGTGTTTTCTTTAACTGTATGTTTATGCTTTAGATTTTTACAATTACTTATTTTGTTTTTTAAGGCACAGCTAGAAACAGAGGCAGAGGTGGATCTCAAGGCTCCAGAAGATCAAGGGTCCTTTCAAGAGAAGAGGGATTTTTTTCAAAAGATAGGTGGGTAGACATTGCTGAAGCAGAATCCTCAAAACAGCTAAAATAAAAGTGCATAAAAGATAAGATTTTCACTATCTTTATGTAACTCAGGTAAGGGAGAAGCACGTCCAAAGCCTGCGCCAAAGGTTGCTAAGCCACTGATATACGCCACTCCACCGCTGGTGGCCCAACCCAAATCACCTCCACCAGTAAAGACTGAAGGTCAGACAGTTATCACAACACCTATGTCTTCTTCTTTTATAGTGTAAAACCATCCGAAATAATGTGTCTTGAAGTTTATAAACCCTTCTTCACACAGTGAAACCAATCCCAGAGCCACCTAACATCAATGAAGCACCAAAACCTGAACCAGAACCAAAACCACAATCTAAACCTGTATCTCCAAAACCTGCATCTCCAAAACCCACATCTCCTAAGCCAGAACCTACTAGTAAAATTAGAGAGATCATCAAGCAGTACCAGAGCCGGCCCTCTCCAGAACCGAAAGCCTTCGAGCCTGTCAGGTGGGCCAAGCATTGACCTGAAATATAGTAAAGCAATAGTTTGTTCCACCTAGTAACCATATTTCATAATCCAATTAATTTTCTGAAATGCATTGTGCTACAGAAGTAAAATGAGTTGCTAACTGTGATTCACATTTACTTAACGCAACCTCAGCTATTAACTGATGCTTGCATAATATTATGTTGCTTTGACCTTTTCAACTTGGATTGATTCCCAGACTGTAAAAGGTGGAATAATGTGGACTTCGATCTTCACAGGGTTCCGGCCAAGCAATTTGTAAAGAAAAATGACCCCAAAGCAGAGGCACTGGCCATTCTCAAAGCTCAAGGACCTGTCTCTAATCAGAAGGTAGAAGATGGCGACTTGAGCGACATAATCTAGTGTTTTAGACTCTTTGAGCTCAAAGTTCAAAATCAAAGATGCAGAAGTTGACACTTTTCTGTGTTATTTGTGCTGCAGAAACAATGGGAACATAAGCCTCCTTCACCTCCTGCGCTCCCTGAGTCCCGTGGCCCTCGTTCCATTTCTAGCGATATGAAGCAGAAGCAGCGTTCACTAGCTGATCTCTTCGGCTCGCAGCGTTCGCATGCTCCGCCTCCAGCTCGTGAGCCCATTCCTCCTCCACCTCCCAACATCCCCGACCCACCACCAATGCTTCCTCCTCCACCTGGTAAGTGATTCACATATTATATATGGGTCATTTCTAACACATGCAGTACATATAGTATGTTAAATGTCTTAAAGTCACTATGAAATCAAAAATTACAACTGTAATTTTTTTGTTAAAGTATTTATTATAAATGATTTATCCATCCACATCATTTTTTTGTTACTTAATTATTGAGAGGACAGTAGGGAGATGACAGGAATGTATTGGGTAGAGAGAGGGGAGCGGGAGCGGCATATGATCTCGAGACGGGAATCGATATGTCAGCGCACTAACCACAAGGCTATTATTTTTTTTTATTTTATTTGCACTTGTAATCTTTATTCAAAAACCTCCCCTCTCAGTGACAAGATTCAAAAACAGAGTTGGACTATGCTGACTGTCCAACGACCAGGCTTCTAGCACCCTTCGCTGTGAATTTGATTGACAGCTGATTTGACCAATCATAGTGCCAAATCAGTCATTTTGTTCGACAAACAAACCAGACAGGAGAGTTAATAGATAAAAAAAAGGAAAGTTAATAAATTAACACCAGTAGACTCAAACTTAAAAGTGGTGTATTGATGTCTTTCCGCAGTGAGACAACATCGTAACATCTGATGTTCTAATGTGAATTTTATGCTATAACTAGCAGGAAGAGATTGATTCATGTTTGAACCGCCAGAACTGAGGCACTACAGTGATCTGTTGCATTAAAGAGTCACAAAACCGATATTTATTCTTAGAATAAAAAAAAAATGGATGTTGTAATTTTTGTAATACCCCCATATACTATGCATAAAAATTAAAAACTGAAGATTTTTTAAGAAATATTTATTTTCCCCTTTCTTTTATTTCTTATATATTTATTTTCCCCTAATCAAAATATTCCAGATGTTGAAAACTGGCAATTTATTAAGAATTTTTTTTTTTAATTATTAATAAATAATTCAGAAGTTTTATTTTTCCTCCTGTTATCAAAATATATATATTTATAATTTATTAAGATTATTATCTATTAATTTATTAAGTTGTGTTTCCTTTCTGCAATTAAAATTTAGTTAGAATTTTTTTGTCAATTTTATTTTCAGGTTTTTATACAGAAATATGTTTTGTCTGTATATACATTTGAAACTAAGAACATTTTTTATTTGTTTTTAGATTTTGAGTAAGATATAACACATAACAATTTATTCAATTTATTAAGAAATTTAAAAATATATTAAGAAAATATTTCCTTTCTGTCTTATAGAAAAACTTTTTTTTTTTAAACATTTTAAGCAGATGTATGTTGGGGATGTTTGTATAGATCATAAATACTTTAATTTTCAAAACCTATTCATACAATATATATGAAAATGTGAAGCAAGCTGTGCAGCTTTCTCTCTACAATTCAAATACTAAGGTAAACAGATTGCATTTGCTAATGTAATATCACCCTTTATGTGTTCCTATAGATCAGTTCAACAAGATGGCTGAGGAGGAGAGCGTTCGCTCCCAGTTGCACAGATTCTCTGCCAGCGTTTACTTTTCCAACCCGAGGATGCCTGGCAGACTCTACCTGCGCAAGGAGGTAACTAATTATCAAAAGAGTTTTATTTGACTTTGCATGACTCCTACAAAGGTTATCACGGCTGCTTCTAGCAAACTTATGTATACTCACTATATTTGTGCTTTCTTGTACGCAGCTGTTTTATCCCAGGGAAAAATTCAACCACCCATACATCCTTAATTTACTCTGTGAGCAAGTCAGTATCAAACATAGCAAACATTGCATTGCATTTGTTCTGTATACATTTAATATTCTGTATACATCAAGCATCAGTTCCAGGCCGCACATCATCTACTGTTTTTGTAAATTGCAGATCATGCGAGACACTTACTCAGATTCTTGTCTGAAGATTTCACGTGAAGAAAGGCGGAAAATGAAAGATCTTTTGGGTATGACAGATTATTTTGAATAATCTGAAACCATGTGCTCGTCTAATAATAATTCAGATAAACTATTATGCACACTTCAGCAATTCAAGTTTTTTTTGTATTTCTTTGTTTTTCTCCTATCAGCGACCTTCCATATCACAACCAATATCAGTTCACTAGATGATACCATGAAGAAAAGAATTGTCATGGCAGCAAGAGACAACTGGTCCAATTACTTTTCACGTCTCTTTAATGTGAAGGTAACATATTTGGCTTTTCTTATATAATGCACATAAACATGCATACAGACATTGGTCAAGCACTCTAAAATGTTTTTGCATGTGTGCTTAAACAGGTGGGGAATGGAGGAGATGCTCAGATTCTGGGAGTGTCTCATAGAGGAATCAGACTGCTGAAGGTGGCCAGAGCTTCAGGCATAAACCCCAAACACCTCAGACTGCTCCACAACTACAGGTACAGTACACCTGAGAGGGTAGAAATGTTGTGTTCAACAGGTTAAAGCATGCTTTTTAAGTTTTTTTTCAGGATTCTTTGATAAATAGGCAGTTCCAAATAACAGCATTTATTTGATATAGAACTATTTTGTAATATTATAAATGTCTTTACTGTCAAGATCAGTTCTTTGCTGAATAAAAGTAGTAATTTTTTTAAAAACATTTATTGACATTTGAACATTTGAGCAGTAGGATATGTTCTGTAGTGTTGCAGTTTATATAACCACATGTTTTTACTGTTCAGTTTTTCACAGGTTTTGTCAGTACAGCAACAAGGGGCTGAAAAAGTTGTGATCACTTTGAGTAATGAGGAGCTGGAACTTTACTCTCAACAGGCACCACAGATCGCTGCTGTGATTCAACTCTTCCTCATGGAGCTGATTAAGGTGCGGTGGTACTAACCTAAAAGGATTAGTTCACAGAATGAAAATTTTCTGATAATTTACTCACCCCCATGTCATCCAAGATGTTCATGTCTTTCGTTCTTCAGTCGAAAAGAAATGAAGGTTTTTGAGGAAAACATTCTAGGAATTTTCTCCATATAGTGGATTTCAATGGGGATCAAATGCAGTATCAAGGTCCAAATTGCAGTATCAGTGCAGGTCTCTACACGATCCCAGCTGAGGAGTAAGGGTCTTATCTAGCGAAATGATTGTTCATTTGTTCAAAAAAAAAACAAAAAAACATTTATGTTCCTTTTAACCACAAATGCTTGTCTTGCACTAGCTTGGCTTTCCGCATTATGTAGTCAGGTTGGAAAGGTCACGAGTGACGTAGGTGGAAGTACCGACCCAGTGTTTACAAAGCGAACGTGCAAAGAAAGTCTAACACCCTTTACAAAGAAAATAAGATTTATACTCTTTATATTTTTTGAATGGGATCGTGTAGACCCCTTTGAAGCTGCATTGAAACTGCAGTTTGGACCTTCAACCCATTGGCCACTATTGAAGACCACTGTATGAAGAAAAATCATGGAATATTTTCCTCAAAAAACTTCATTTCTTTGTGACTGAAAGAAAGAAAGACAAGATGTTCATCTTGGATGACACACGGGTGAGTAATCAGGAAATTTTCATTCTGGAAGTGATTTTTTTATTTAAAGTCAACATGTCTGACCCTATTTACTTTCTTAATACGCATTCATGGTCTTATAAGGAAAGGTCAATACAGTACATTCTGTTGATCTCTAATGGTGCATTCACAACATTTTAGTGCGTTTTTGTGGTCAAAAAAGATTTGTTTTGGTAAATTGTTTTATTTTTTATTTCACTCAGGAAAAAATCACCATACAGTAATAAATGTGCATCTTAATTTTCTTTGCTATTGTGAATAATATTGACTGATTCTCCATTTGCAGAACTCAGACTATGTGATCGCTGTGAAGAGCTATGTGACAGATGACAGGAGCTTGCTGAGCTTACAAAGAGGCGACATTATCAAAATCCTGAACATGGATGGAATCAAGGACGGTGAGAGGAGAACTTGGGGGGAGGAGGAGAAAACTGTTCCAGATTGTGGATCTCCATAAACTTAAAAATTAATATGTGAACTTGGACCACAATACCAGTCATAAGGGACAATTTTTTTAAATTGACATTTATACATCATCTGGAAGCTGAATAAAGTATAGGACAATATTTAGCCGAGATACAGAATTTAGCCTAGATTTGAATATCTCAAATCTGAGGTTAACAAAAATTAGGAAATCACCTTTATAGATGTCCATATGTTCTTAGCAATGCATATTATTATTCAAAAATTAAGTTTTGATGTATTTACAGTAGAAATTTACAACATAGCTTCATGGAACATGATCTTTACTTAATATCCTAATGATGTTTGGCATTAAAAATGAAAAACGATAATTTTGACCCATACAATGCATTTTTTGGCTATGGCTACAAATATACCCATGCTACTTAAGACTGGTTTTGCCATTAGCGACATAGAAATGCAAAAACATGCTCAAAATTTAAAAATTGTTTGAGCCAAAAGTCGACATGTCTGACCAATAAAAATAGGCTTTGTAATTTGATAATACTCTAAGAATAAGATTTGATTGTTATTATCTTATTATTATTTCTTAGGAAACATATTTGTTAGGAAGTAGGAACATTTTATGCATGATATTCAAAAAAAAAAGTAAAAAGTGTGATATGTTTGTATATTGAGTATCACTTGTGTATCTGATTAAGTAGTACAGCATAAAACCTAAAAGGTGTTTACTATTGTTTTTTTTTATTTTTGTAGGATGGATGTTTGGTTCCAGTGGGGGCCGTTCTGGACTTTTCCCAGTGGACGTCACTCAGCCTTGTGCTCCACCAGACTATCACAGCAGCAACATGGAGAGACAGCTTGAACGGAAAAAGAGTATGAGACGTACCGGCTCTTCCCCTAACATCCCAGCCATCACCAACATGCCTGTCAACGGCCCCATCTACAGCAGCCCTCTTGCCCACTCAGTGACTGAGAGTGAATACAGTCTGGAAACGGGGTCCATCCAGAGATCTGAATCAGTACGTCAACAGCATATCCTGGCTGAGTTTGCCAGGAGGTTCTTCACAGAAGCTATCAGCAGGTGAAATCTTCTGGAAATCGTAAGTGTTTGCATCATGCTTTTCAATCTCCACTTAACATTGATTTGTTTTTTTCTTTTCTCAGGCCAAACAATAACAAGAGTCCTAATGAGATGGTGGAATACACTCCAGTACGTATGCATCTCTTAGTCTCTCACTTGATGTATGCTGGGATTTTATAAGTTTGTTTGATTGTTTGATTTGCTGTGGTTTCTTTTATTAGAATCCCATTCAGGAATCACTGATCCATTTCGCAGACGCTGGTCTGACTCGTCTGAGTGTTCAAAACTTCATGGGTAAGTGAACATACATGCTGAAAAACAGACAAATTGTAAACTCAACCTTTATATTAGCATAAATTTGCAGTCGCTGTGATAATGTACAGTCAGTGGGTGATGTGAAATAAAATCACTGAACCACAATGAGAAGCAAATAGGTCTGGTGTACAAGTTTGGCAGGGAGATAAATATTTTACCACCCTGAATACCATAGTAAAAAGTGGTAGATTTAAAATTCATTTATTTTATACTAAGTAAAGTTCAAGTCTATTAACATATTTACTGACATATCGCTTGAGACTTATTGATATAAAAATTGTAATTAAACTTCATTTGGAGTACTACTTGTGCACAATGCACATTTCTTAATGTTATGCCTAAACTATGTTTTAATGTCACTATTGATGAGGATTTTATGATCTTTGAATAATATCGGTCTTTAAATGCAAAATATTGTGTATAAGTGTACCTAAAGTGTACTTAAAGTAGTTCCACTTTAGCACAATCAAATATACTTAATTATGTTAGTTGTACTTCCGCACTACTTCTATTAAAGTGCAAAATTAGTTGTTCCAATTTACCAGACTATAAATATACCAGTGTAGTATACTAAAAGTCTAATTGCAGGGTATTTTTAAGTACATAATATGGAAATGTATGTGTAGTATACTTGGCATTAAAATAAATATATTTTAAATGAGCTTTTTTTTAAAAGCCATAAAAATGAGCATGGCTATATATAAAATTGGTTGCCAGGAAAGCAGTCATTATATTTAGTTGTCATTATACCAGCATATTTAATTGCAGATTAACTAATCAGAATTAAGTATTCCATTCTGACCCTAGTTAAAAATAAATATACTAAAATGTATTTAAAATATGTTTATTTCATGCTAAGCATGCTACAAATACATTTACATATTATGTACTTAATAAAATATCCTCCAATTGTACTTTTAATATACTAAACTGGTATGTTTAAAGTCACAACTAATTTTGTACTTTATCCACTTTAATTGTGCGGAAGTAGTGCTGTAGTCCAACTAAAGATATTCTTAAGTATATCTCATTTTTGGGCTAAGGTAGAACTGTTGCAAGTATACTTTATTTACACTTTAAGTATTTTGCATTTAAAGACCAGTATATTATTTAAAGATCATAAAATCCTCATCAATAGTGACATTAAAACATATTTTAGGCATAATATTAAGAAATGTGCATTGTGCACAAGTAGTACTCCAAATAAAGTTTAATTACAATTTTTATATCAGTAAGTCTCAAGCGATAAGTCAGTAAATATCTTAATAGACCTGAACTACACTTAGTATAAAAGTATAAAATAAATGCATTTTAAATCTATTACTCTTTTACTAGGGGATTCCATTCAAAGTATTTGACACAACAATCTCTTTGTAGTATTGATGCAGTTTATGATGGATCAGCCTATGAAGAAAAATCAGACAGAGAGCAGCTGTGTCAACTTCATTCTGCAGGTAAACGTTCCCTTAAAAGTCTACAGCAAATTTGTGAGGGGTATTGTGAATTTGTACATCTGTAACATGACAACTTGTTTTGGTTTAGCTGGGAAAAGAGAAGGAGTTCCTCAGGGATGAAATCTACTGTCAGATCATCAAGCAGACCACCAAAAACCAAATCAAGTGAGTAATAATGTGTCTAAACTAGCATTTAAAAGTTTGTGGTCAGTAATTACTTTTTTATACTTGCAAGAACATATTAAATTGATAAAAAAAGAATAGTAAAGACAATTCTAATGTTACAAAACATCTTCAAACTTTTAAACTTTCTAGTCATTAAAGAATCCTGAAAAATGTAGCACAACTGTTTTCAACATTGATAAGAAGAAATTTTTCTTGAGCACCAAATCAACATGATTTCTGAAGGATCACCTGAAACTGAAGACTGGAGTAATGATATATGCAATCATGGGAATAAAGTACATTTTAAAGTATATTAAAATAGAAAACAGGTATTTTGAATTGTAATAATAATTCACAATGTTGTTCAAAAACATTAAAGGAGAACTCCACTTCCAGAACACCAATTCACAAATAATTTACTCACCCCCTCACATCCAAGATGTTCGTGTCGTTCTGTTTTCAGTTGTAAAGAAATTATGGTTTTTGAGGAAAGCATCTCAGGATTTTTCTCCGTTTAATGGACTTCATTGGTGCCCCGATTTTGAACTTCCAAAATGTAGTTTAAATGCAGCTTTAAAGGGCTCTAAACGATCCCAGCTGAGGAAGTAGGGTCTTATCTAGGGAAACAATCAGTAATGTTTTTTTAAAAAAATAAATAAATTGTGTACTTTTTAAGCATAAAAGCTTGTGTAGCACAGGCTCTGGGATGCGCGTCCACGACGCTACGAATCACGTCTAAGTTCATCGTCTGTGTACTCCGGCTCAAAAAGGTAGAGTATGGCGAAAAACAGCGTTTGACTTACTTGCACTTCCTTAGTCTTTGCGCGTTTGCTTTGTAAACACTGGGTCTGTAGTTCTGCCTACGTCGACCTTTCGACGTGATTCAATAGTTTGTAGCTTCGTGGACGCGCATCCCAGAGCTAGTGCTACACAAGCTTTTGTGCTTAAAAAGTATGCAAATTTTTATTTTCTGAAAAAAATTACCAATCGTTTCGCTAGATAAGACCCTTCTTCCTCGGCTGGGATCCTTTAGAGCCCTTTGAAGCTGCATTTAAACTACATTGTGGAAGTTCAAAATCGTGGCACCAATGAAGTCCATTAAATGCTTTCCTCAAAAACCATAATTTCTTCATGACTGAAGACAAAAAGAACTGGGCATCTTGGATGACAAGTGGGTGAGTGAATTATTTGTAAATTGCTGTTCTGGAAGTGGAGTTTTCCTTTAAAAATCTTACCCACTCTAAACATGTGAATGAGTATATTGTTTGCTAATTTTGTAGGGAGGGGTGCACCCGTGGATGGCGTTTGTTCAGTCTTGTGACTGGATTCTTCCCCTGTTCCAGCACTCTTCTGCCATTTTGCACCCGCCACCTGGAGGCCATCATTCAGGATTCCAACCACCCTTTTCAAGGTGCACTATTCACCTCTAACATCTTATACTGTATGATTATGATATATAATATGATTCAAGTTTGCCATATGTGGATTTTGAAAGTCATATCTGATTAGAAAGTCATCTAAACCTAATTGTATGCACAAGAACCGCTGTTTGCATGGCTTGTCTGAAAATAATATTTGTATGCAGAATTGGCAAACATTTGCTTGAAGAATCTCAAACGATCACTCAGCTTTGGAGGACGCAGACACATCCCTTCACATTCAGAAATGGAGGCCATTTTGGTAAGTGAAGACGCATAAGAATAAAATAGGTTAAACAGTGAAGATAAAAGCATGCCTTGATATCTGGATCGCATGCAGGCTGGGAGAAACTCTCGTCGGCTGCCCATCATGCTGCCTGGTGGAAGTGAATTTACCTGCAAGATTCGCAGCTTTAGTGTAAGTAAGGTCTGCTCTTTCTATTTTCATTTTATTAGGATAATGTGTTGTCTACATGTAGTGCTTTTATGCTTTTCTGTAGGTTGCGTTTGAGGTGGTACAAGAATTTTGTTCTGAGATGGGCGTCATAAATCCAGCAGAAGTGAAGGAATTTTCCATCCATGCCTCTAAGAAAGGTGATAAGACATCTTTAGTCACTCTTATGCACACATGAACACATATACACACAGTACATGGTACAAAAATAAGACAGCGTGAATAGTACAAAATACGACAAAAAGTGTATAAGTCACTTGTTTTTTTTTTTTTTAAGTAAAACTGTCCAATAGCAACACCAGCAAGTAAAGTTGCAGTGGGAGTTCACGTCACTCTCGCCTCCCCTGAGCCCATTTAGTTTTAATAGACTCCATAAAGCGTACGGTGAGTTTGTTGGGGGTTAATTGAGAATTAATGAGGGAAAGTCACGTGCCTCCATCGCGATATGATTGGATATGACTGGTTATGTTTGGCTCTGATTGGTTCATGCGATAAATCCCGCCTCTTGTGTTCGTGCGTGTTTCGTATTCATGAATCAGTCTGAACAAACGAAATGATGGCATTAATGAGAAGTCTAAAAAATTGTAAGCAAGCAATACACACACTTATATATCACCACTTCGTCACGTCAAAATCAAACTTCAAATGACTAAAAACATGATCTTTTACTGAGCAATCAGTTGAAATTAAAGGTACATCTCTGCATCTGTGACCAGTGTTTAGCAAGCTCTGGTGCCCTGAAAATATATCTTTTATTAAGAAGTACAGCTGAACATCAGTTCATAAATAAAATATGTAATTGTTTAAATAAGATACATGGTTTAAATTGTTATCGCCTTAAGTTATTATTTTGAAATAAATGTAAAACTTCCAGAACAAAAATTTACAGATAATTTACTCACCCCCTTGTCATCCAAGATGTTTGAGTCTTTCTTTATTCAGTCGTAAAGAAATTATGTTTTTTGAGGAAAACATTTCAGGATTTTCTCTATATAGTGGACTTCAATGGTACCCGTGATTTTGAACTTCCAAAATGCAGTTTTCAGTGCAGCTTCAGGGCTCTAAACGATCCCAGACGAGGAAGAAGGGTCTTATCTAGTGTAACGATCGGTTATTTTTTAAAAAAATTACAATTAATATACTTTTCGACCTCAAACGCTCATCTTGTCTTAATCTGCCTGAGCTCTGTTTTTTCTAGTTCATGACAGTTAGGGTACACTCTTAAAAATAAAGGTGCTTCACGATGCCATAGAAGAACCTTTTTTGTCTAAATGGTTCCATAAAGAACCTTTAACATCTGAAGAATGTTGTAGATGTTTCACAAAAGGTTCTTTGTGGCAAAAGAAGGTTCTTCATATTATAAAAAGGTAAGAAAGAGATGGTTCTTTAAAGAACCTTAGACTGAATGGTTCTTTAAGGAACCTAAAATGGTTCTTCTATGGCATCGCTGTGAAGAACCTTTTAAAGCACCTTTATTTTTAAGAGTGTATGTCGAAAAACTCCTATCTCATTTTCTCCTCCAACTTTAAAATCATCCAAATCGCTGCAGAAGTACCGACCAGGTGTTTAAAAGTGAACATGCAAAGAAGATCAAACGCTCTTTAAAACAGGAAAAACAGCGATGAAGGGCGATTTTGTCTAATTGTCATGAACCGGAAAAAACAGAGTTCAGGCAGCTAAACTGGATTTTGGAAGTTCAAACTCGGGGGCACAAGTGAAGTCCATTATATGGAGATAAATCCTGAAATGTTTTCCTTAAAAAACATAATTTATTTACAACTGAAGAAAGAATCACATGAACATCTTGGATGACAAGGAGGTGAGTACATTAACTGTAAATTTTTGTTCTGCAAGTGAACTTTTTTACAAACACTAAATTAACGAGACTTGATTTTAATAAATAGAACAGTCTCTTATTGTTAAATAATTGATTCACAGGAGTCAATGCTTTCATGCTGTTTTTACCATGAATTCCTCTTTTTAGGTGATGTGACACGCCCAATTCATGCTGATGAGTATCTGTTTGACTTCCTGCTGGATGATGGCTCCATCATGCTCTCCTATCATCGAATAATTTGGAAACAGCCATTGCAGTTCAACAATGACCTTTATCTGGAGTTTCACTACCAGCTGGTACAAAAACAGTCACTTTTGAATTAATTATGTAAAATGTTAAAGCAATAACACAATCCCTGTTTTACATGAATGAATATTCAAGAATATAAGATACATATCTTGAAAAGTATACACTACTGTTGAAATGAAATGTATACACTACCATTCAGAAGTTTAATGATGTTACAAAAGATTTTAAAAAATAGTTTTAAATAAATGCAACTATTTATTCATCAAATAATCTTAAAAAAAAAGAGTTCTCAATTCCATAAAAAAATTAAGCAGCTCAGCTGTTTTTAACATTGATAATAATGAGAAATGTTTCTTGAGCACCTAATCAGCATATTAGAATGATATTAGAATGAAGGATCATGTGACACTGAAGACTGGCTTTATGGATGCTGAAAATTCAGCTTCGCCATCACAAAAAAATTACAAATTGAAATATTTTAAAATAAAATTTTAAATTGTAATATTTCACAATATTACTGTTTTACTGTATTTTTAATCAAATAAATGCAGCCTTGATGAGCATAAGAGACTTATAAAACATAAAAAAAAAACCTTACCTTTTTTTATGTAAACTGCCATTCAAAAGTTTGGGCTCTGTAAGATTTTTTGATGTTTTTTTTAAAGAAGTCTGTTACGCTCATCAAAGTTCTGTTTATTTGATCAAAAATACAGGGAAAAAAGTTAATGTGATGAAATATAATTGCTATTTAAAATAACAGTTTTCTATTTTAATATACTTTAAAATGTAATTTATTTCTGTGACGCAAAGCTGAATTTTCATCAGCCATTACTTCAGTCTTCAGTGTCACCTAATCCTTCAAAAATCATTCTAATATTCTGATTTTTTTATCAATGTTGAAAATAGTTGTGCTGCTTAATATATATATGTATTGTTTTGGAACCTGTGATACTTTTTTCAGAATTCAGAACTTCCAACGGCAGTATAAATTGCTACAAAAGTATCTGAAATGCTGTTATTTTAAACATTCTATTCATCAAATTAAAAGTAGTATTAATATTAAAACAATAGTAAGCAGCACAACAGTTTTTAACATTTAACATAATAAATCAGCATATTAGAATGATATCTGAAGGATCATGTGACACTGAAGACTGGAGTAGTGATTCTGAAAATTCAGCTTTGCATCACAGAAATAAATTCTGTTTTAAAGTATATTACTATAGAAAAACATATTTTAAATGGCAATAATATATCACAATATTACAGATTGTTCTGCAATTTTAATCAAATAAACAGCCTTGATACGCAGAAATTTCTTTCAAACAAAAAAGAAAACAATTTACTGACCCCTAACTTTAAACAGCAGTGTATATTGCTACAAAAGTATCCTATTTTAAATCAATGCTGTTTTTTCTAACATTTTATTCATCAAAGAATCCTGAAAAAACTAACACTGATTCCAAAAACAAACAAACAAACAAAAAAAAGCAGCATTGATAATAAATCAGCATATTAGAATGATTTCTGAAGGATCATGTGACACTGAAGACTGAAAATTCAGCTTTGCATCGCAGGAATAAATTCTATTTTAAAATATATTAATATAGAAAAAAATATTTTAAACTGCAATAATATATCACAATATTACAGTTTGTTCTGCATTTTTAATTAAATAAATACAGCCTTAATAAGCAGAAAAGACTTTTTAAAAAACATTAAAGATCTTACTGATCCCAGACTTTTGAACAGCGGTGTATAAAATGTCATTTTCATGTACTGTATGATGGATTCTATCTTATGCTTTTCAGCTGGTAGCTAATTACCTAGCAGGGAGACTGTTGCTGCCCATGAACAGTCCTACAATCTACCAGCAGGTGGCAGAGTTGACCGCTTTTCAACACCTTGCACTTGGCCTGAAGGATATCCCCACCAAGTAATTTCATACATCTCAAACGTTGTGATTTCTTACAGTCGTTTCAACTGACAGTCGAATCGTTGTTTTAAATCTGACACATTTATTTCTTTACTTCAGCGCTGAGGTAAAGCAGTACCTTCCCCAGATGGATCGGCTCAACTCGACTGACGAAAGACTTCTTGCTACTGTGCGGTCGCAGTTTTCCACCTTAGGCCCCCTCGGCCATCTTGATGCCAAAGCTCGCTTTATCAGTGAGTGAACAAATTTCCAGACAATTGTTAAACCATTTCACATATTGATTTCACATCCTTATGCTTATAAACAAACTCTTCAACTTTCCAGAAAGTGTCAGCCTGCTGCCTTTCTTTGGATTTGATGTATTCACTGCTCAGAAAGTAAGTCATCGCAGCTGTCCCTCTCCCTCCATTGTCGCAGTCAACCATGAAGTTATCACAGTCCTTGATCCCAAAACACAGGTATGCACTCTTGATCTGTCACTCATGTTCAGTTCCCATGATGTTTTGATCTTAGAAGTGTTTTTTAATCATACCACAACTAAACAATCTTTGCAGAACTCATGTTTGACAATCCCTATGGAGGATGTGCAGTCCTTGCGTTCAATCCGTTCTAAAAAAGACAAGATGCCATCAGTTGAAATCAGCTTTGTTAGCCAAGCTCAAACCATGACTATCAGCTTTGGTCTAAAGCAGGTTCGTATGTTGATAAAGGTCATGGATGTTTATATGTTGTCATTTTTAAGAGCTGGTCTGATTAATGAATAATCTCTTGTGTCTCCCAGGCGAAAGAGCTGTGCCACACCATTGCTGTGATTATGGAAGAGGTGGTGAAACCCATCTACAGCAGCGTGTCCAGTCGGGCCGGAACCCCTTATTAAACAAGCAACATGTGGAAACTTCACCTATTATCTCATGACTTACTCTAAAGTTCTAATATGTTATAAAGTATTACAGACATTATATTTAATAAAGCTGTACAAACATTTATGTAAGATCAAAGTTGATGCCTACCAAATGTTTAAATCATTATAGCCTGGGTTTTTTAGGGGTGTAAACATGCAGCGAAGATATATACAGTACAATTTTCTATTTAAAAAAAAATATATCATGACATTTTAAACCGTTTGGAATGAATGTTAATGACTTAATAAGCATTAATGTAATAATGTATTTTTTAACAACTATGTGTTAAATTTAGTATTATTATGAACTGATACCACCAAATGGGGATGATTTTTGATTATATTTATTAGAAGCCTGACCTGTTTTGTATATGTGTTATAATTGTTTAATTATTTGTCTCCAAATAAAAGAACACTGATTAGTAATTATAGATGTTAAACTATTAAAGTGTTAGAATGTATAAAATGTCTTCTGAAGTGTATTTTTAATTATTTTTCAATAAAAATAACTGGTGTCTTTCCTCTCTCTGTCAGAAAACAGAAAAAGTTTTTCTTTCATTTTGCATACAGTATCCAAAATACCGCAAAAACAGTAAAATTCTGAAATATTTTTGCTATTTAAAATAACTGGTTTCTATTTGAATATTTTTTGAAGTGTAATTTATTCCTGTGATTTTAAAGCTGAATTTTTAGCATCATTACTCTAGTCACATGATTCTTCAGAAATCATTCTAATATTCTGATTTGCTACTCAAAAGAGACATTTATTAGTAGTAGTAGTAGTATTATGTTGAAAACAGCTGAGTAGAATTTTTTTCAGGTTTCTTTGATGAACAGAAAGTTTGGAAGAACAGCATTTATCTGAAATAGAACATTTTGATAACATTATAAATGTCTTTATCATCACTTTTGATCAATTTAAAGCATCATTGTTAAATGAAAGTATTAATTTCTATAATTAAAAAATAAATAATAATAAAATTAACTCCAAGCTTTTGAATGGTGTAGTGTATAATGTTACAAAAGCTTTTTATTTCAGATAAATGCTGATCTTTGGATCTTTCTATTCATCAAAGAATCCTCAACAAAAATGTACTCAGCTGTTTTAAATATTAATAATAATAATAATAAATGTTTCTTGAACAGCAAATCAGCATATTAGAATGATTCCCGAGTGATCATGTGACACTGAAGACTGACGTAATGATGCTAAAAATTTAGCTTTGATAAATTATATTCAGATAGAAAGCAGTTATTTTAAATAGTAAAAATATTTCACAATATTACTGCTTTTGCCATATTTTGGATCAAATAAATGCAGACTTGGTGAGCAGAAGAGATTTCTTTTTAAAAAAAAACATTAAAAATCTTACTGTACAAAAACCTTGACTGATAGTGTACGTATTCAAAGATCGATATATTTATAAATATGCATTTATTATAAACTCTATATAACATCAAAGCTTTCACTTTGATGTGCAGGGTATCTACGCCAAACAGAGGCTCCGCCCTATGAACCTGCAAGCCGATTACCCGCCCTGAAGTACTGACCAATCACAAAGGACATAACAAAGCAAATCCCGCCCTTCAGATAACACTGACCAATCAAATTCCACTACATCCCTCCTGCACAAACATACCACGCCTTTTTAGTCACTAACATGGCCGTCACCAGGGAGTGAGTCCAAGGATTTTGAGACGAATATTATTTGCTTCTGTATTAACACTTTTGATGATTGACGATGCCACTTGCGGGTCGTTGATGTTGCAGCTCTCTAACGTAAGTTCACGTCGATTTAATGTGATATGAACACGTAGCCAGTATCATTTAACCCCTAGGCCACCTCTGTTAACATGAACCAGCTGTTTTGGTTATGTATAAATGGTTTAATGATATTTATATATAAATTACTTTAACTTTAAAAGCTCGTTTTAACAGTGAGATACAACAGGGTGGTTTTAATCAGTCGCAAGACTAGATCAAACGATCAACATGCAAAATGGGAACTGCCTTTCATATTAACATAGGTGAACGTTAATAATAATCGGAAAACTCTAGAACATAATATATTATTATGATGTGTAATACATAAATGCAAGCTGTTACTGTAAAGTATTTAATATCTTAAAGTTATACAGTTCCTTATTTAGGGTGTCTCTGTAGAAATGTATATACTCTTAAAGAAATGTTTGTATATAACAGTCATTTTTTAAAAACTTAGTCTGTAGTTGTTCAGATGAATCCTGCATTGTCAATTCACTCCCTGTAGTCAAACATTAAGCCTTCAGTAGCATCAATAGTAAGTATTTGTGTAATACTGTCACCTTATAAATCAGGTCAGCACTTCTTCTCTCTGAATATTTTGGATTTAGAGATTATGTAAGTGACTATTACTATTTTTTGTCTGAGTTATGGTTAATTACAGTTTTGTGAGCCAGTTTGGATATTCAGAGTGAGGAGTAAGTTCACTTGCAAATTTGCTGATTAGGTTTGCTTGTCTTTCTAAAGAATAAGCCAAGTGCTTAGTAATTTGTTTGTCAAATATAGTGTCTTACCTAGAAAGCCAAAGATTAGATGATTAAATGTCCTACATTGTGTAGCCAAAAGCTGTTTTTGCAGATTGCTGAAACTCTTATATAATTTCTCTTGTTTAATTTTAGACTATCATTGTCTAAATTGGTCATGTTTACAATGGCATCAGGGGACACAGGGAAGCTCACCACTTCTATGTGAGCAAGAATATATATATTTTTTGATGAAATTATGGGGATATGTGACCCTGGACCTCGAAACCAGTCATAAGGGTCAGTTTTTGAAATCGTTAAAGCTGAATAAATAAGCTTTCCATTGATCTATAGTTTGTTAGGATAGGGCAATATATGGCTCGAGATACAACTATTTGAAAATCTGGAATTTGAAAGTGCAAAAAAAAAAATCAAAATATTGAGAAAATCACCTTTAAAGTTATCCATATAAAGTTCTTAGCAATGCATATTACTAATTAAAAATTAGGTTTTGATGTATTTATGTTAAGAAATTGGCATAAAAGAAAAATGTATCATTTTGACCCATACAGTGTATTGTTGTCTATTGCTAAAAATATATACATGACTGGTTTTGTGGTCCAGGGTCACATATTTTAATTATGTTTCCATCTTGTTTGATTGCCAGAACCTGTTTATTTCATGTTGGCATCAGGTGGCATAAGTATATACTATTATAAATTAAGGTGATATTTAAATTTGTATGTTTTATTTAAGAGATTATATGGGATTTAAAAAAAAAAAAACACGTTGTGTATCCACTACTCTTATTTACAGACATGCTATTGCTCTTTATTGCACTCTTGTGTGCTGTTGTCAATAAAATGAGTAAGTGAGTATTATTATTGAAAAGTCATTACCATGAATACATACATTTATCAATAACTGCAGCATGTAAACCTGACTTGGATAATGATGCTAAATGTAGTCATTGATTATTTGTAGTAACTTGTTTTGAAATGCTTTCTGGCCTGATCAGATCCCTTTGAATGTAAGAAGAGAGAAGCCACACCCACTCATTGATTCCAGTTCCCTGGGCATTGACTACAGCCCTGACATCCGTCCCTCAGACTGGCAGTGCCTGGCAGGTGCAGCGTCTCGGAGCTGGGGGCCACCGTTGCCTTCCTCTGCCAGCTGGGCTGGGATCGGGACAAGTGTGGACCGTAACTACCAGCTCTGGGCGTCTCGACAGAGTATGGTGAGAGACAGCGGCTGCCATGGAGCTACAGGATAAGAAACAGGTAAGTTCTTAAAGTGTCTTCCTCTTATAGATGAGAGTGGGTTTGCTCAGACTGTTGATTACCTTTGAAAATAGTTATGTTCTGTTTGTAAAAAAAAAACATCAATACCAAATCACATTTGAATAAAGATTAAGTATGACTTTACACAGATAAGACAACTTCATACTAGTCTCCTGTTAATGTCAAATAATGTTTAATAAACAAATATACTATTTTTGTAATAGTAGTTTAGTAGTAATTTATCATACAAACTCATTGACCCTATGATCATGGTAGAAAACTTTCACAAATTATTTTATTATTATTATTATTATTCTCTGGCATATTTTAGACCTCTAGACGCACTGAAAACTGGTGGGAATTAGTCCATAATCAAGCTCAAGGGCACCAAGTTCTAAAATAGAAAAACTACAGGTTTATTTACAGGGGTGTTTCATTCTCTTTTTCCGGTCATGGGTGTTTTTACTGTAATAATTAACAGCTCAACTTGAACCATCCTGGATACGTTTGAATGCAGGTGGAAGTTGTAGAGGTTGTGTAAACCATATTGTCTGTTTGACTTTGGACAAGAAAGGCTGATATGTTGTGTAGTTCATAATGTGCCTGAAAAGCAGTGAGGTTGGGCCAGAAGTACTTTATTAATATCTTGTGAAAGCAAGAAAGCTTGGTTAGATGTCTTAGCATGTGTA
The DNA here is from genome assembly GCA_012976165.1 of Labeo catla. Taxonomy (NCBI): domain Eukaryota; kingdom Metazoa; phylum Chordata; class Actinopteri; order Cypriniformes; family Cyprinidae; genus Labeo; species Labeo catla. The sequence continues at coordinate 120,902 of VONZ01000524.1, forward strand.
ATGGATTTGTTAGCAGTCACATAATTTTATATATGTGGCCCTGGATCACAAAACGGTCTTAAGTAGCACTGGTATATTTGTAGCAATAGGCATCGGTCAAAATTATCGATTTTTCTTTTATGCCAAAAATCATTAGGATATTAAGTTCCAAGAAGATATTTAGTAAATTTCCTACCATAAATATATCAAAACTTCATTTTTGATTAGTAATTTGTATTGCTAAGAACTTCATTTAAAGGTAATTTCCTATTTTTATTTTTTTTCACCCTCAGATAGAACAAAAAGGTGTATCTTGGCCAAATATTGTCCTATCCTAACAAACTATACAACAATGGAAAGCTTATTTATTCAGCTTTCAGATGTATAAATGTATAAAAACTGACCCTTATGACTTATGGTTTTGTGGTCCAGCGTCACATATGTATATTTCTGATATTGCATTTAAAGGCATTATGTGTAATTGGCAGTAATGATGTTGCTGAGATCCTCTTTTAGTTCTTGTCTTACCTGTATTGATTTTGCTGAGGTAAGGGGAGTGTGCTGGGATAGTTGTTCCCGTGGTGCAGGAACTTGGAAATCTGGATCAGACCCTAAATCTGGAGTGCATTGCAAGGTTAAGTGAAGTTAAGTGAAGATGTGAAGTTCTGTTTAGCATATTGATGGACATAAAATAATTTTGTGACTATTGTTTTGGGAGTAAAAATTAAAAACAGTGAATTATCTCTTAAGTACTCAAGCAGCAATATATTAAAATGTATTAAATATAAAATTATTAAATTAAAATGATTAAGTTATAATTAGAATAAAAAATAATCATTTATTATATATATAATATTTATTTATATAAAAATAATTTTACTTTTTTGTTTATCATTTTAATGCTAGTATTATATATTTTTTTAATTTACTTTTTTATTATTTTTTTAAATAGTGTTCATTATCCTTTGGTTTAATTCGTACTTTAGTAAGGTTGTGAAGTTCATTCAGGATTCTCTTCATCCTGCCGCGCCCCATCACTGCTAGGATCGTAAACTGCTGTGTTAGCTGGAACGGATGAATGCCTGGACAGGGCGGCGAGGGCACACCGTGCTTTTGCTTGTCTGTCAAGCCCCTCTCCCTCACTTCATACTCCAGTTCTTTCTCTCAAAAGCTCCCCAGCCCTGTTACCTGCTCATCCCCTCCAGTTTTTCATTGTCATTTTACACCCTTTTGCCTGTTTATCTTCAGGCGGTGTGTCGCAGCTGCCTCTGCAGAGCTCTCAGATGAATTAAAACACTACAATTCACAAAATCTGCTTTCTTTTCTAAGTTTAATGCTTTCTTAACCATTCTCCTTAAGCTTAACTGTTTTCAGGAGAACTACACACAGGTTGTGTGTTCATCCTCTCTGGTCAGTTGCACTGGTTTTAGTTTGCAAAGCTTTTTTAGCTGGCAGACGACACCGGGGTGGCTGGGACGTGCCCAAAACACAGCTTCTGAATGCGCAGAGGCAGAGACTGTCTGTCCAGACCGTGCGACTGGTGCTGAAACAGCAGCATACATTATCCCGTAGCGCCCTGACACACTCGCTCCAACCCACACGCGCACCAGTCGCACATTACTCTGTCTGCAGCAGAGGGACTATTCGCAGCCATGATCCTGAAAAATGGGACCTGGTTCTGGAAGAATAAAGTGAGTGGAATAAACCCAGTTGTTTGTGATGTGTCTGAATCCTAATGTCTGGCATCCAACATTTCGGTCTTGTGCGGAAAGGCTTAAATATGTTGTTTGTGCGTGATTTATTATTGAGTAGCGTGAACAGGTGAGAGTGTTGTGCCAGGTGCATCTGGGTGTAATTGTCCCATGCATTTCTCAAGGTCTTGAGTGGTTTACTCGTAATGGGCCAGCATGCGTGACTGCATGTGTCCGTGTGCGAGCTGGTAAATCCCTGCTTGTTGATGTGTGAGAGATGCTCGTGGAGGGATTTAGTGCCTCTGTGTCTGTGGGAAAGCGGCGTGTTTATTTATAGTGGCAGGGCTCTCGTTTGCTACTACAGGACCCCAGCCGTCCCAGAAGTCTACTGGTAGGTTAGCCAAAATTTGTCAGCAGAGAGATGTATATCTTTTGTGACCATACTAGGCATGTTGAGTTTCTGCCTAAAACGTTCTGCCTAAATAAATAGGTTTGAGTTACTGCGTCCGAATTCCCTCAGTATTTTACTTCAGTAGTTCAAAACTGGTGAGTAAAGTTAAAAAAAAAAAAAAAAAATGGTGATTTACTAAGAATGTCATGAACAAATTAAGTACAACTTTTTGACATGCGGTCAATTTCTACAAAAATTCTTTTAGCTTGTTTCTCAGATTTTCTGTGGGGCAGTGCATTGCACTAGTGGCTATACAATATATTTGATGTATGTTGATATATGTGATATATATGTTTTTGATTTGCCCAATTTTTAATGTCATGTGACAATTTTTTTATTAGGCAAACTTTGAAGGACTTATAAGGATTTATAAGACTTTACCATAAGTACATCATTTACATTTACATTTACATTTAATGTAAATAATGTACAAATGAGGACAATCGAAGCAATTGAAACAACAAAAGAGCAACAATATACAAGTGTTGTGACAAGTCAAGTCAAGTCAAGACTTTTTTTTTTTTATATAATAAAAAAATAGAAAGAGCTAGTGTTAGAGGATCAAATTATTATTTTTTTCATATTAATTAAAAAGACAAGAGAAAGAATAGAAAAAGAATAGAGAACACTAGTTTTAGAGGGTTAAGTTTCTTTTTTTTAATAAATAAAAAGAATGCAAGTAGATAGAATAGAAATACGTGTTCTACTGTTAGAAGGTCAAGTGTAGACATCTTGTAAATAGTATATATATTCCCAGATGAAGGTTATAATAAACCCAAACTCACAGCAAAAATGCAGAGGTAGAGTTTGAGACGCTCAACACATGGACATGATGCATATATTAAATCTGCATTACATATATTTATTTAATCGAATCATAGCGTTTGTGAATTCTCAATAGCATTATTTTTTTATAATGATTTTTAAATGGGTTTAATATATCATCAACCTTTGTCTGATAATGGATTGCATGGATTCTCAACAGTGAAATGAGCCACTTCTGGTAATTCGACACAGGCAAATTTCTGAATCAAGGAATCGTGACAGCCATAGTAACCTATCACATTTCCAAAGTAACCATCCCAACACTGCTTAAGTTGTGGTTACATTAGTGAAATTTCACAATTGCAAACATTTTTTGTAAAATGTTAGGTTTAAATATGCAAATGAGGCATTATTTAATAAAATATGTGCTAATTTTCTAGATTAGCATACATTTCTAGTACAAAAATCTAAACACTGGATGAAGTTTCAAAATTCTTTTTGACAGAGTTTTTTGACATATTAGAGTCAAATGTTTTTACAGAGAGAATTTTGAGTATCTCATTTTGTCACTCCAGAATTCAGAAAAAAAAAACAGCACAGACAGAAAACAATATATTTTTTAAAATTTTGGTTGGAATAAAATGTTGTATAAACTCAAGCAAATTATATACTTTATATGTAAAGTTTGGTGTGTGCAAGTGCTACTGAAGTGGAGATTTATGGCTCTGTGTAGGAGAAAAAAACTAATTTTGAGAAAACAGCCTTGAAAAAATATGTATTGTAATTTAAATCTATTGACACAAATAGATAAAGTGCTATAAAAGAAACACTTAACAGTGTCTTTGTGTGTGTTTTTTTTTTTTCCCCACTAGTCTGAAAAAGCACTTTATGAAATTAGTGAAATTTCAGGCAAATTTTCATGGGCAAAAATGTAATTTGTCTATAGTATCTAATGTAGTGATGTATGAAGCACACCTCATACAGAAATCACTTTAAGCAAAGCATATTTCTGTTGGCCAATGCAAAAAATTCACAGTCAACTTCAATGTTTTGTGACATCTGGTTGTGTTGTAGGAGGAGGAGGCGACTCCACTGGGACTGTCCACGGCTCAGGCTCTGTGCACCCTACGGGACCAGCTGTCCAACTTACTGGGGCAACACCAGAAATCCAGCCGGCGCAGATCCACCGTACAGGTCTGTTTTGGATTTCTTGTTACAGTATAACACTTTTGTCAGGGAGATCCTGATTTTGGTTTCCCTCTTTGTTTTACAGGAGCTATGGGCCAAGAGCTTCCTTCACCATGACAGCCGGCATTCGTGCTTCCATTGGCCCGGAGCTGTTCTCACTCTGGTTGTGGTGGTTGGGCTGCTGTGTTGTCATGGCAGTCAGCCGAAGGGCAGGTGGGCAGGGCTTACAGCTAAAAAACTTTTGATTGACAGTTTGCTTTGTCATCACATAGAGTCTCTTTTTTATGTTGTCTCAGTCAAGGTATAGAGTTAGTGAACGCGGGTGCACTCTTCCTGCTCCTGCTGCTGAACCTCTTCCTCATTGGGCGGCAGCAGAGGTTACGGACGAGTGAGATGGTGCGGAGGCTCAAGTCCATCATCTCACAGCTGAACGGTGAGAGAGCAGCGACTGTATAAATGTCTGCAGGAATCAGTCATGCTTCAGGAGATGATAATGATGGTTATGCTATGGCTCATTCATTTATTTGCATTATATTTACATGCAATGCTAAATACACTTTGATATAACTGGAATTATGATAAAATTCACTGAAAATGCACTCTCCTGTCATTCAAAGTTGCTAGACTCCTAAGTCTAATAAGTAAATGTTCACTCATTTTTTTTCATGGGTTGCCAGATTTTTTGGAGAGAAGTGCAGGACATCCACTCCGATGGGCCCCCTCTTTGTATCCTGACCTCTACACCCCCACTTCCCCTTCCTGGTCACTGCATTGGACATTTAGAGACGAGCAGCTGGTTAATCTACCTGTCAGTCTTTTGGTGGAAGGTGATGTTATTGCTCTTAGACCGGGCCAAGAAGCCTTTGCATCTCTCAGAGGCATCAAGGTAATGTCAGATTTTAGCTATTTTTTGTTCATTTATTGTGTAGGATATAGATATTTCACAATAGACACAAAAATTAGCATGGTAACAGTGTGTCCATGTTTACATAGAAAAAACATTGAAAACGCAGCACAGCTGTAAAGAACAACTAATCTATGTCTGATATTTCCTGTTTGCATCATGGTGACAGACTCAAAAGAACATTTATAGTTAATAATAGTCTACTGGTGTTATATCATTTTAAATTTGAATTACCTTGACTTTTGAATTTTTTTTTTTTATTATTATTTTTTTTTTTTATATAAAGCATTGTCCTTGTATTATTAACGTTCTTAAGAAATAAGTTTGTACAAGTTGTAGTTGTAGTTCATGCATCTTTTCTTCAAAGATATTTAACAAGTGATTTGTTTTATATTTATATCATGTTGACAACTTCATGTGTGGTGCACTTGAAATAATTTTCTTTAAGACGAGACACTGCAGATGAATAGTGTAAAAAAAACCCAAAAAAAACAACTAATAGTTATCACCTTACTTACCCAGTTGATTGATTACAATGATAACTGCAAACATTTTTTGTATTACAAGTTTTCTAACATGTTAGGTTTAAATATGCAAATAAGGCATTATTTAATGATAATATGTGCTAATTTGTATAAATTTCTAGTACAAAAATCTAAACACTGGAAGTCAGTTTCAAAATTGTTTATTTTTTTTTTACATATTAGAGTCAAATGTTTTTTACAGAGGGAATTTTGAGTATCTCATTTTGTCACTCCATAATTCAGAAAAAAAACTTATAGCTGACTTTTTGGGGGAATAAAATGTTGTTTTATTAAAATCAAGCAAATTATATTTGAACAAATCCCTCTGTAAAAACCATGAGAATATAGACAGGAATAAAAATGTAAAGTTTGGTGTGTGTAAGTGCTATTGAAGTGGAGATTGTCATGTCATTCCAAACCCATATCCATTTTCATCTTTGGAAAACAAATTAAGATATTTTTGATGAAATCCAAAAGCTTTCTGACCCTGGATAGACAGCAACGTAACCACTACGTTCAAGGCCCAGATCAGACATTGTTAAAATGGTCCATGTGACATCAGTGCTTACTTATGAAGCTACGAGAATTTTATGAATCTACAAGAATACTTTTTGTGTGCAAATAAAACACATAACTTTATTCAACTTTTCTTCCCATATAGTAAATGTTTCTGGGGCTTGAAAATGATAGTTGCGGTCAATGCAGGGTCAGAAAGCTCTCAGATTTCACAAAAATATCTTAATTTGTGTTATGAAGATGAATGAAGGTCTTACAGGTTTGGAACGACATGAGGGTAAGTAATTAATGACAGAATTTTTATTTTAGTGTGAACTGTCTCTTTAATGTACAGTTCTATTTGAGGAGTGAGATTTTGGACCAATTATCTTTCAGTGGGTGGGGCTACATAGCATGATGCCTTCGAAATAAAAACAAAGCATGTAACACAATGTCCTCATTGCTGGTTAGGAAATGGGGGTTACACTTTTTAATAGAGATCCACTATCAAGCCATTGTGATTTTACTAAAGAGGACAAAAACTCTATGAACAATACGATGGTGTTTTGTGCTGGAATCTGAAATGGTAAAAAAGAAAACCTTGAAAAAACACTCGCTGTTTATTAATGAGGGTTTCTCTCGGGTTCTGCGGCACTCTCGCTCTGTTCTTTTCAATCACTGTATCTTCTGTTACCAGGACGACGAACACATTGTGCTGGAGCCAGGAGACCTTTTTCCGCCGTTCTCTCCTCCTCCCTCCCCACGCGGGAATGAGCGGAGGGGCCCCCACAGTCCTCAGCAGTACCGCCTCTTTAGGGTGGTGCGCACACCTATACTCGACAGTGTCAGGTTAGTACATCCAAGCCAAACTAACTTGCTATCCATCTTTTTTTTTAAGAGTGTGCAGAGCCATTTGTTAATTTTATGTGTCTGGCATCCAGTCTCATCCGCAGCCAGCTATTTTTAGCTATACAAAACAGCTGGTTTTGCCACCTGATATTGCAAATTGGTGTGTCTTACAAATTATTTTAATGTGTTATCTTAATTATGAACACACTGGTTTGTAGTGCACAGTTTTACCGTTTATTGCACGTTATTCTCCTTCTCGTTATTTCCCTATAGCCACTGGAAGTCTCACCCATAGGCTTACTTCCACATTAAAGAGAAAGGTGGATAAATGCTGAAATATTTTTGGTTTGATTAAGTTTAAGAAATGATAACTATACATCTTTTTCTGACCAATAGGAACAGTCTTGACCTGGCTCTCTCCCGTCCAATCACAGCCCTTGATAATGAGCGGTTTACAGTGCAGTCCATTATTGCCAAATTCGCCTGTCCTGCTGTATTGGTATGACAAAACTGAATACATGCACACTTTAAGTTTTCAAAATTGGTTTGTTTCACACATATTGCGCCTGCGAGCACACGCTTTTTGACACCTCACCCATGTTAACAGTTTGCTGTATTCACAATGCATAGTATGTTTGTAGATATTTATTATTGAGGATTTTGAATTTAGCAGAAAATAAGGGGATTCTTTTCTGTAAACCTGATTATCAACACAATCTTTTGCAATATTAGCTTTTATGAAACAACTTTAAATGATGTAGTGAAACGCCATCAGTGTGAAAGCTGTCAGGGTGCTCGCATGATGTGTGATGACACATAACAGTTTAAAAAATTGTGTGAGAATGTGCATCCATTTACTGATGATGATCGTCGGTCGACTTTTTCATTTATAGGTGGCCTTTTTCTCTATTAACACGATCCGGTACTTCTGTGACACTCCCGGTCTCACCCCTGGACCTTTCAACTTCCTTCAGTTGCAGGTTGATAATAGTTAATCACAAGTTAAATGTCCTTTTTTTCTGTGAACTGCTTTCGCATTCTGTGAATAGAAAATGTTAAGTTGAAGCTATCATAGCAATTCTCTTTTTTATTTAATATATTTTTATTGCACCTTTAATATCAGGACATTAGAGTGGTTAGGCAAATTCCAAATGTGACCCTGGACCACAAAACCAGTCAAAATGGTAAATTTTTTTAAAATTGAGATTTATACATAACATGAAAGCTGAATAAATAAGCTTTCCATTGATGTATGGTTTATTAGGATGGGACAATATTTGGCCAAAATCTGGAATGTGAGGGTGCAAAAAAAAATCTAAATATTGAGAAAATTGCCTTTAAAGTTGTCCAAATGAAGTTCTTAGCAATGCATATTACTAATCAAAAATGTTTGATAAGTTTTGACAAGTTTTGATATATTTCTGGTAGGAAATTTACAAAATATCTTCATGGAACATGATCTTTACTTAATATCCTAATGATTTTCCGGCATAAAAGAAATATAGATAGTTTTGACCCATACAATGTGTTGTTGGCTATTGCTACAAATATACTCGTGCGAAAGGAAGAGAACAGTACTGTTTTTTTTAAAAGAAGTCTCTTTTGCTCACCAAGCCTGCATTTATTTAATCCAAAGTACAGAAAAAACTGTAAAATTTTGAAAAATGTTTACTATTTAAAATAACTTATTTGAATATATTTAAAAATGTAATTCATTCCTCTTCTGCTCACCTGCAGGCTTGGTGAGCAGAAGAGACTTCTTTAAAAACATTAAAAATCTTGCTGTTCAAAAACTTTTGACTGGTGGTGTAAATAATTGAAATATTTGAAATCTTTATCATTATTCTTATATCTACTAAACATTTGATGCAAACATTGTGGTATTAATGTTTCTCTTTCCCTCTTCTTCTCCTTTTCTTTGTTCTCTCTGATAAATAGATGATGGGTGTATTGCCCATTTTACCTCTGCTGTTTCCTGTGATGTGGATTCTGGTCAATGCATACGGAGAGGCCCGCGTGTTAGCCGAGTCCAGCCGTAACTCTCCCACTGGCCTGGTAAGACAGACAGAGCACCACATATTCATTCACTTGTTTATGCTATTCATTAACAATTCACACTGATACATATGCAGACACAAAACACGCACAACTCGCATAATCCCGACGGATACTGCTGCTAAATTGTAACTCGCTCAGTCTATGATTACTGTGTGTATTAACTTTGATTTGCAGCCGTAACACTGCATGAGGAAGTAAAGCTCATTGGCCGAGCACACACTAGTAGTAGAAAGGCTTAGGGAGGGATTGCGGAGCCGAGGTGAAGCGATTAGGCTAGAGTTGAAACGGAGGGCTGACCGTCTGCTCAGGTGTTTAATCAGACTTTTCTCTCGTCCCAGCTTGCTAAGTTCTCTGAGGACACTCTAAGCAGCTACACGGAAGTGGTGTCCTCCCAGGTATATCCTCTGTATTCCTCCTCCTCCTCTCCCACCCGTTCACCACACGCTTCTTGTGATCCTTCTCCCCTGCTCTGGACCCTGCCACAATCGTCATCATTTTTTCCCTCACCTTTTTGTTCTGATTATTACTCATGTCAACTTTATCCGAGGGTCGCTATGGAAACAGTCTGTTTTTTTTTTTATTTTTTTGCGACACCATTTTATTCTTTTAAACAACACGGTCACTTCATTTCACCTCGTTCGATCAAGTTTGCAAAATCTGCCTATACACCCGCGGTCTTTTTGATTTATTTACACCTTTTCGCTTCTTGTGCTGCCGGTTAGTTTGGCACCCCCTCCCTCCACACGCTGACCTGTGACCCCTCGGCCTTTGCCTGCCCACCTTCTGTCTGCCTGAGGTTTGCATGATAGAGTATATACACTCTCTCTATAGTGGTGGTGCTTGTCTGGACTACATTTATCTGAGTTAATGTACATTTTGAGAACTTCTGCATGATCAAGACTCTGTTTTTTCCCTTTAAAATTTTCAAAGTGTGGTAAGTATTTGTCTGCATGGACAGATCAGACATATGAGCAGACTGAAAGTGCTGTACTGTGTTTTGCCTTTTAATTTCTTATTTCAAAGACTTTGTAATACAAAAAAGAATGTTTTAAGAAGCTCTTCATAAACTTTCTCAGTGGTTTATTTAACAGCTGTGCACAGTTGAAGTCTGAGTGTGTGTGTGTGTGTGTGTTTGTTTAATGATGTCAGTCTTTAAAGACCCAGTGAAATCAAAATTGGACTCTTGTGGCTTTTTGTGGATTTTCTATGTCTTTTGGATTTGAGGTCATCTGTGTCCTAGTATAGTCCTTCCAATGACAAATGTAATTTTTTTTTTTTGTTTGTTTTTTTTATAGCAGATACTGCATTTACCCAAGATTAACCGATATGTGTTTTTCCGGGCCTATGCAGATACCGATACCAATCGTTGCAGATCAAGTAGACCGATAACCAATATTTTGAACAGATATGTCTGGTGTAAAAATGAAAATGTAAAATTAAGAATAACAAGGGCTCTGACAAACTTTTATCAGTTTTATCAGTTTTGAAAATTACAAATGCCTATAACCATAAAAATGCTTAATATCGGCACCGATAATTGGTTGACTGATAATATTTACAGATATTATTTATAAAACTTAAAAAGTTTGGGATCAGTTCTTTTTTTTTTTTTTTTTTTTACATTTTTTTTTCGAAAGACAAAACAACTATTTTCGTTATTTCATTATGGAAGATTTTACTATTACTCAGTACATTCACTATATAAATTTTAAAGTCTCTTGGCCAAATAATTGAAAATGTATCATATCAGAATTATAATTCTGCCCTACACAGAAAATCCTCGGTATTAAAATTCTGTATTAGTGTTGTCGACAGAAATGTAAAATCTAAAAACTCACTTAATCATTGAAAACACTAATAAATTAATCTATTCTTTAGCAGAACAAATAAATATTTTTTCAAATATAATAAGAAAATATCTAAATATAAGAAAATACAAAACCGTGTGTACATCTAAAAACCCAAATTGAGCTCATGTGCAAGACCAAAAAAATAACAATAAAGAAAAAATACCACTTCTGTATATATTTATTTATAAGCAACTTAACGTTTCGACCAATTAGGTCAGTGCCTGATGAAGAACTAATCGGTTGAAATGTTGCATTGTTTATAAATAAATATATATATGTGCAGCATCGCCAATGTGTGAACATTCCTTTTTTTCTTTACTCATTTATAATTTTTGTCAACAAAAATAATGGAGTTTTTTTTAATATATATCAGGCATTTAACATTTACCAGTATCAGGCATAATATTAATATTGGTGCATGCCTCAACCTATAATGATAAATGAAAAAGTATTGGCAAATATTGGCACAATATATATTGTATATAGTGCATCCCTAATTATAATTTTTTTTATTTTATTTTATCTTTTTTAAGCAGATATTTACTTAGGATCAACCAGTATGTGTTTTTCAGGGCCTGTGCAGATACCGATACCGATTATTAAAGATCAAGTAGGCCGATAACCGATATTTTGAACCGAGATATATGTCTGGTGTAAAAATGAAAATAATGTCAAAATTAAGAACAACAGGGGCTCTGACAAAAACTCTTACTTTTTTTCGGTTTTGAAAATGACAGATACCGATAACCATAAAAATGCTTAATATCGGCACCGATATTGATAATTGATCAACCCTTAATATTTACAGATATTATTCATAAATGCACTTAGGTTGGGTTCAATTAATTTTTTTTATGTTTTTGAAAGACATAACAACTATTTTCTTTATTTCATTATGGAAGATGAATTAATCATTTTATTATATATTAAAATGCATTGTATTCCTGTGTTGGCAAAGCCCAATTTTCAGCAGCCATTACTCCAGTCTTCAGTGTCACATGGTCCTTCAGAAATCATTTCAATATGCTGAAAGCTTTTAGCTCAGTTTTGATATCATGTTGACTTTAAAGGTGGATTCCTGAACGTTTGATGTGTGTCAAATAGATTTACCTGCCACTAACAGTTTTCAGTTTTTCCTCTGCAGTGCTGTTCTCCTGTAGCTGCTGCCTCAAGCTTTCAGCTGTTTGCTTCAGTTTCAAATCTTGTGTCATTCAGTCAATTTCTTTCTCCCTTTTCCTGCTGCAAGGGGGATTTATCTTTATGAAACAATTCTAAAAATCTCTGAATGAATCAGGACAAACACAAGACTGGACATGCTACTGCTGCTTTCTTCCTGCCTAACTCTCCCAGGCTTTGTCTTACAGTGTGTGTGAGTGTCAGAATGTCTGTGTGTGTTTTGTCTGATGATGACATCCAGAACCAGGTTTCAGATTTCATAAATCCTGACACATTTGCAGAGCCATATGAAACCCAGAGCTGCTGATACATGGATTTGAGTTTCAGTCAGGGGAGACGATGACACTCACACCATATTTGTGTGCGCTTGTGTACAGGAGATGCTACGCTGTGTGTGGAGATACCTGGTCAGTGTGTTGAAGGGAGAGTCCCAGACCCTCTGTTATACCTCCAGTCTGCTGCACTCGTTGGGTTCAGTCACTGTAAGTGCTCCATCTGCTGTCACATTAGAAATATTACACTTCCTGCTTGCAATCTGGTGAACGAAAAATGGATTGGTATTCACTTTAAAAATGAATATAGATGAATATAGCTTATTTTCAATCTAATTATCAATTTGCAGCAGAGCTGTAATTGCTATAAACATTCAGGAGGGCAGTTTTCCCATTCAGATATTTAGATTAGCGGTCAATCAATGTCTTTTTAATAGCAGGACCGTTTTAAGAACTAGGTCCTGCCCCCATTCCTAAAACGTTTGTTTACATCCTAGAGATACTGCGTCTGAAACATGATGGTAATTACCACAAATAGTAATTATAACACATCCCTCAGTATGTATAAACAATGGTGAGTGTTTACAGTAAATAAATAGGCTTTATATTGCAAGACTAGAAGGCATGAATGCAGGACTGCAAATAGACTAAATGTCCAAAACATGATCATATAGGAAATATGCATTTAAAGTCAGTGCTTTTAGAAAAGCATAATCATAACATATGTTGTGTGTCAAAAGTGTACATACACCTTGCACAATCTGCTAAATATTAATTATTTTACCAAAATAAGAGGGATCATACAAAATGCATGTTATTTATTTTAGTACTGACCTGAATAAGATATTTCACATAAAATACATTTACATATAGTCTACAAGAGAAAATATCACTTGAATTTATAAAAATGACCCCTTTCAAAAGTTTACATACACTTGATTCTTAATACTGTTGTTTTTTTTTTTTTTTTGTTTTTTAGTGATGGTTGTTCACAAGTCCCTTGTTTGTCCTGAACAAAAAAAGCATTTTTGTGTATTTGAACCCTTTCCAACAATGATGGTATGGTTTTGAGATTCTTTTTTTTTCACACCGAGGACAACTGAGGGACTCATATGAATAATATGAATATCAGGGTAAATTTCACTTATTTTGTCTTCTGGAAAAGATGCAAGTATCTTCTGTGGCTTCTGAAAGGCAGTATTAAATGGAAAAAATATGATATTTAGGCAAAATGTACACATTTTCATTCTGTTCAAAAGTTTACACCCCTGGCTCTTAATGCATTGTGTTTCCTTCTGGAACATCAGTGAGCCTTTGAACCTTCTACAGTAGTTGCATTTGAGATAGAAAAAGATGGATCTCAAAATCATACCGTCATTGTTGTAAAGGGTCCAAATACACAAAAATGCTGAAAAACCAAAGAATCTGTGGGACCTGAAGGATTTTTCTGAAGGACAGCAAGCAGTTCATGACAAACAAGGGACTTGAACAACTATCACTAAACAAAAAAACAAACAAACAAAAAAAAAAAAACAGCTGTGGATCATTCAGGTAATAACACAGAATCAAGTGTATGTAAACTTTTGAACGGGGTCATTTTTATAAATTTAACTATTATATTCTCTTGAGGACGATATGTAAACGTCTTTCATGTGAAATATCTTAAATATAATACACTTCCATGTATTTTATCATTCTCATGCTTGATGGGAAGTGTAGTGGGAAGTGTATTTTTGTAGCTGTACACAGTACACAAACAATTTTAATGATAATTTCCTGACCTTTCATAGGTGCTTTGCTGTGTGGATAAGCAGGGCATTTTGTCCTGGCCCAACCCCAGTCCCGAGACTGTGCTGTTCTTCAGCGGACGAGTAGAACCTCCTCATGACAGCCAGGATGACCTCAGAGACGACCTGTCAGTCAACTCCCTCTGCAGGACAGAGGGCGAGGAGGAACGAGATGAGGTACTACTCATAGCCAGACTGGAGCATCATAATTACGATTTCTTTTAATTATGATGATTTGATTTCGATTACTGCAGAAATACAGTATATAATTCTACACGATAGAGCTAAACTTGAAAAAGTTGTTATTTTAGCCTCACTTTAGTCTGTGTATTTTCCTGTGTTTAGCCTCAGGAAGGTGAAGCACTGCTGTGTTTACCGGCGTTTGAACCCTCCCTTCACATGGCTGAGCAGGAACCCAGCGAGACGTCACATGACACCGCCCGCTCCTCAGACACCCAGCGCCAACGTCGAGGACCCCAAACCACCCGTTCCAAACACCCATCAGGCTCCAATGTCAGTTTCAGCCATGACACTGAGGGTGGTGAAGATGACATTGCTCAGGTAGGACTACACCTTTATGTTGCTACTAGAACAAGGGTGTGATGAGGGGTTCGATAGGAAAAACAAGAGTTACCTCACACATGGGACCCAGAATTTGCCACACCTACAGACAGACGGAAGGAAAGATTAAGAGTTCTGGTTATAACTCTGCAGTTTGGTTTTATGGGTTTGTGTGCGTCTCTATTTCCAGCCATGCGGTGTGGGTGATGATTTGTGTGAAGCAGAAGATTTTGTGTGCGACTATCATCTGGAGATGTTGAGCCTGTCCCAGGATCAGCAGAACCCTGTCAGCATCCAGTTTGATGACTCCGGTTGGCAGAATCACCTGCCCTCTTTGAAGCCTCTTGGCTTGAACATCCTGTTGAACCTGTGCAATGCCACCGTCACCCAGCAGCTCTGCAGATTCTCTGATCACTTGTCAAACCTGGCGCTGCAGGAATGCCATGGGGCAGTTCTGCCCGTTCATGTTCCCTGGGGCCTCTGTGAACTGTCTCGCCTTATTGGTAAATGAGAGAAACTTGTTAATAAACATATTTTCAGGATACTCTGGCAGTCCTTCTAGTGGTTAGTGATGTTAAATTCATTTTAGTATCTTCACATCCTTTCTTAAGATTACTGGGTTGTTCTTTCCTGTTCTGTTTTATGTCAGGTTTCACTCCAGGGGCGAGGGAATTGTTTAAGCATGAGAATCATCTGGCTTTGTACCAGCTCCCTTCCGGAGAGAAGGCCAAAGAATCTGTTCCCCGGCGCCTCCATCACTTTACCAAACGCCAGCCCCCCATCAGTCACCTCATCAGTTTGTTTGTCAGGGACAGCACTACCAGTATGGCCCTTTTTATTCTATTCCACTTCCTGTTTGTCCTTGGTGGGGTTTTTTTTTATCACTGACCTTTGCCCTTTGAACTCTGTTCAGATAATGTACAGATGCTCTCCCACGGCTCGGCCGACCTCATCCTGGAAGCCTGTACTGACTTCTGGGACGGGGCGGATATCTATCCGCTGTCTGGCTCGGATAGGTCAGATATGCTAATTAAAAAACACTTTGTTTTCTTAATATGCATAGTGGAGAATTTTGTTTCTGTACTAAAGTATGGTTTTATGCTTCATAGGAAAAAGGTTTTAGATTTCTACCAACGTGCCTGTCTGTCTGGATATTGTTCTGCATTCGCTTATAAGCCTATGCAGGTGGCATTGTCTGGACAGCTCAATGGAAAATGTGTGGAACTGGCTCCAGGCCCCACACTCTTTTCTGGGGTGGAGCTTCCCAGTACCACCCCCATCAAACATGGCAGCCGCAGGAACAGCTGGAGCTCTGATGGTAAGAGACATTGTTTGTTCAGCTCACAGTCTGGACAGGACAGCTAAAAATCATGTTTGTCTGATGCTCAGCTGATCCAATAGATACATAAAAAGATGCATGTTTATGTAGCGGGATAGGTACATAGATAGATGGATAGACGGATAGACAGATATACAGATATACACATAGTTGGATAAATGGATGGGTGGATGGATGGATAGATAGATACATCAGTGGATAAACAGATAATAGCTGGATGGATATGAATGGGATGGATGAATGGATACCTGGATAGATAGCTAGATGGATGGATAGACAGATACATACCTGTATATATAGCTAGATAAATGGGTAAGGGGATGGATGGATGAATAGACAGATAGCTAGATGGATCAATGGTTACATAGATACATGGATAGATGGATACATAACTGAATAGATAGCTTGATGAATGGATTGATGATAGATACATGGATGGATGGATGATGGATACATAACTGGATGGATGGATGTAAAGACAGATACATACATGGATTGATAGCTAGATGGATGGGTGGGTGTATGGATGGATAGACAGATAGATAGATAGATATAAACCTGGATAGATAACTAGATGGATAGCTAGATGGCTGGATAATTAGAAACAGATGGATATACAAATGGTTAGATGGATACTTGAATGGATTGATGGATAGATATATAGATGGATGGATACATAACTGGATAGATAGATGAATGAATGGATAGATACATAACTGGATAGATAGCTGGATGGATAAATAGAAACCGATGGATAGATGGATACGTGGATGGATAGAGGTATGATAGATGTGTAGATGAATAGACAGATAGATAGCTAGATGAATGTACTGATGGATAAATACATGGATGGATGGATAGATACATTGCTGGATGGATGGATGGATGGATAGACAGATACATACCTGAATAGATAGCTAGACAGATGCATTGATGGATAAATACATGGATGGATGGAAAGATAGATACATTGCTGGATAGATAGCTGGATGGATGAATAGAAACAGTCGGATAGACAGATGGCTAGATGGATACATGGATAGATGGATGGACAGATAGATACATAGTGGGACAGATGGATAGACGAGTACATGGATGGATGAATAGATATGTATCTGAATGGACAGAGAGGTACATGGATGGACGGATGGATGGATGGAGAGATAAAAAGATAGATAGATAGAAAGATGGATTGTTCAACTGATTCATTTTTCTGGATAAAAGTACATGGTTTAAACTGAATCATTGAAATTAGTCAAATTAGTCATCTCTAATATGCTTTGTACTCTGTATGTTTCAGAGGGTATTGGAGAAGGTTTGGAGAAGGAGGACTGTGTGCAGGCTCTAAGCGGCCAGATCTTCATGGGAATGGTGTCGTCCCAGTTCCAAGCCCGACTGGACACTGTACGGCTCATTGAGAACCTTGTGGGAGCCTGTATCCGCTTTGTGTATTTCTCCATGGAAGATGAACTGCGCAGCAAAGTATGACACTGATGGGAAAACGCACTTAAGTACAAACATAATGCATTTGCTGTGTCACCTCTTAATGTTGTCTTTGCTTGTAGGTGTTTGCAGAGAAGATGGGTTTGGAGACGGGCTGGAACTGTCACATCTCTCTGACCCCAAACGGTGATGGTCACTGCGATGGTGCTCCATCCAGCCCTAGCCAAGCAGGATCTCTACATGATGACCTTCTGCAGGGTAAGTGTGTTTTATCACTTTACGGAATATATTCTCATTTGGAATTTATTTAAATGATGCAGCTTTTTTGTTCTTAGATTCTCGTGATGATGTGGAGGGCCCACTACTGCCTGAAGACCAATCAGATCTTGCCAGCTTCCAGCCTACTGACAGTGATGTGCCCAGTTTCTTAGAAGACTGCAACAGAGTAAGCAGCCTACTCCAATAGAAGTAGAATCTGATGTTGCTGTATTAGATTCTAGAGCCAGATTTACACTGCAGATTTGGCACAGAAGCACTTCTAAAGTGGCATTTAGTGTCTTTGCATAGGCTATTTAAAGGGATATTTCACCTTAATTACTTTATTAAGTGAAGTCTAATAAAGTGCATCCATCCATCATAAAAAGGCAAATAGATGCATTTGTGTAAGAAAAATATTCATATTTAAAACTTTATAAACCATAGGCGAACGCAGTGACAAATGCGGAAGCAACAAATGCAGGAGTGCAGTAGAGAGGGCAAAACAAAACAACAGTCACGAATTAGAACAAAACAAGGATTTGTAAAGAAAAATGGCAGAAGATTTCGATATAAGCCAAGATGAGGTTTTCTTTTGCAGGGACGCCATTCTCTCGTAAATGTGCATATGACAGTTAGCAGAAGCTAGAGATTCCAGTTTATAAAGTTGTAGATATGGATATGTTTTTTTTTATACACAAATGCATCAGTTTGCTTTAGAATGCCTTTTTTAACCCACTGGAGCTGTGTGGAGTACTATTTATGATGGATGGATGCACTTTATTGGACGTCAGAATCTCAACAGCCATGCACTGCCATTATAAAGCTTGGATGACCCAGGACATTTTTTAATAGAACTCTGATTGTATCCATCTGAAAGAAGAAAGCTGTATACATCTAGGATGGCTTGTGAGTGAGTAAATCATGGGGTAATTTTCATTTTTGGGTTAACTATCCTTTTAATGCAGCTCAGAGGTGGCATAAAAGCATTTAAACTGCAAGTATAAGTGTATACTTTGCAGATGCATGAAAAGCCAGACTAAATCATACCTGACCTAACCCTAGTATCACTATGTATTGCTGTGTAAATGCCACCTTTATGCAACCTCTGAGCAGCATTAAACAGTCTGTGTAAATTGATTTAAATGCCATTTTAGAAGCACTTCTATGCCAACTTTGCAGTATGAGTTTGGTAGTTTTAAAATATCGTTTGAAGTTGCTGAAATACTGATTAATGCTCTGTCCTCTCTGTTGTTTTATAGGCCAAACTGCCTCGTGGCATTCATCAGGTTCGTCCTCATTTGAAGAACATAGACAATGTGCCTCTACTGGTGCCCCTGTTCACAGACTGCACCCCTGAAAGTGAGTCAGCCTCAACACTATCTTTAAAGTCAGCTTTTATTCTTTGTGACCTGCTGTTCTTTCATACAGTATACCCGAATTAAACTGCTTCTCGAATGAGAGAAAATGTGGGGTGGCGCTTGATTTTGTCTATCAGGAATTTAATGGATTATGTGCGATTTTGTGTTCCACAGCAATGTGTGAAATGATGAAGATCATGCAGGAGAACAGAGAGGTGACGTGCTGTTTGGGGAGCTCCGCAAACTTCCGTAACAGCTGCCTTTTTCTGCAGAGTGACATCAGGTGGGTAACACACGTCACTGTGCTGTGCTGTACACCATAATACCATAATTAAATATGGCCTATAATCTTATGCAAAGCTGCAATCTAAAGAATGCCTATTTTTAAGAAGCCAAAAAGATAACTTTAAGTTTTTGGACACTGCTTAATTCCCATTATTTCATACTTTTGAAGACTTTACTATTATGGTAAATGGGTGTGAGAGTCTAAATGATAAATGTGTGAGATCATAAAATATGGTGTACATCAGCCTAAGAAATTAAGTTTCTTTTAGAGTACTCATTTAACTTTAAAGTGATTGTGGGGATTTGGAAACCCTGTCTCTTTGTGTTTTAGTATCTCCTTGGATCCTCTGTACCCATCCCGGTGCTCATGGGAGACATTTGGGTACGCTGCGGGCTGCGGTCTGAATGGAGACTGTGATGAGCTGTCTCCAATGGGGCTCAGTGCTAGTCTCAACAGCCTCGCCTGCTCCATGTCCTTCCATCAGGGCGAAAGTGTGAGCATGGTCAAACTCATAGAGCAGGTATGGGTCTATACAGTTTTTGAAAGAGGTTTCAAAGTCTCCATGTATTTGATCAAAAATGCAGTAAAAACAGTAATATTGTGAAATATTCTTAGAGTTTCAAACAAAGTTTTCTATTTTAATATTTTAAGATGTATTTAAAAAAAGTTATTTATTCCTGTGATGAAGCAGAATTGTCAGTTGTCGTTACCTGTGTCTTTATTGTCTGAAGTGTCTGTGTAATATTTCTGATACTTTTTTTTTTGTTTTGTTTTTTTTAAAAGAAAGCCTAAGAACAGCATTTATTTGAAATAGAGCTCTTTTGTAACAGTGTAAATGTCTATACTGTAATTTTTGAGGAATTTAATGCATTCTTGCTGAATGAAAGTATTAATTTCATACTTTTACAAATGTTTCCAACCAAAATGAAGAAAATTGTGGGGGGAAAAAAGTAAATTTACAAATATCTTCATGGAACATGATCTTTACTTAATATCATAATTATTTTTGGCATAAAAGAAAAATCGGTAATTTTCACCCATATAATGTATTTTTGGCTGTTGCTACAAATACCGTGCTACGTAAGAATGGTTTTGTGGTCCAGGGTCACATATAATAAATGGGTATGAAATTATTAGGGGAATGAGAATAGAATCAGGTATGTTGCAGGCCAGACTCAAACCTAAATCACCCACATGAGCACCACAGCTCAATGTATCAAAAGCACGTCTGCTAACCTTCGCACCAGTTTATGCAAAAAAAGTTCAGTGTACAGAAAAGAAATATGATGAAGTCTATGAATATAAGTCATTCAGGTTCGAATCTTGCTTGCAACTATTCCCAATTCCATTCTGACATCATAATTTCCTATCAGCTTTGACTATGTCTCATAAAACCAAAAAAAATGTTGAATCTAAGTGTTGTCTGTTTATGCCTCTTTAGGCGAGACACACCACCTATGGCATTCGTAAGTGCTTCCTCTTCCTACTGCAGTGTCAACTGACACTGGTCATCATTCAGGTGAGAAAAAAACAGACCTGCATGTTATTTACAGGAAATGAAATATACAGAATTCATTCATAATTCATATTGTTTTGGTTTTGTAGTTCCTGGCCTGCCTTATTCAGCTGCCTCCTCCCATGAATATCACAGACATATTGTGGCTTTCCTGCTTTTGTTACCCACTGCTAAGGTAATAGGTGCCCACATGTTGCATTTTACTAAAACTAGGTCACTGTGTCATTTCGGCAACCTCTATATATAAAAAAAAAAATATGTTGACATTCACAGCGTGTCCTTCCTGGGAAAACCTCCTGACAGTTCAGTAATGACAGTTGCGACTGGAAAGAATCTGGACTCCATACCACGCAAGGTCAGTCATGAGACCACACAATGCACTCGATTTAAGCTGCAAACTATTTAAACACACTTGACATAACTCATATGTGTATTTGTGTTATTTTTGACTCCCACCCACAGACCCAGCACTACTTCCTGGGCTGGTTCCTGTTGAAGTTTGGTCTGACGATGTTAGCATACTTAGTCGGCTTCGGGTTTTCTCTACAGGAAATGTGTTTTAGAGCAGCTAACCTCACAAGAACTGATAACAGCTCCATCACCTGCACTCACATACTCACATCCAGGTACACAAACAATTGAATATCATTTGCTCTGTGTTTAGATGCTGTGAATTAGTTATGAGCGCTAATCAATGATTAATGTATATAGCTCCCAGGATGGCCCGCAGTGGTTTGGTGAACTGTCCAATGGGCTGCTTTTGATTCAGAAGATCATGGCAGGGTTTCTGGCTTTGCACACAGGTGACTTTAATAAAATATGTTGTCTCATTTGAGTCCTTACTCTAAAGGGTTTATCTAGTGAAAAAACATGATCCAGTTGTAGTTATGTTATATACACTATCAGTCAAAAAGTTTTTGAACAGTAAATTTTTTTTGTTTTTAAAGTCTCTTCTGCTCACCAAGCCTGCATTTAATTAATCCAAAATACAGCAAAAACAGTAAAATTTTGAAATATTTTTACTATTTAAAATAACTGTTTTCTATTTGAATATATTTTAAAATGTAATTTATTCCTGTGATCAAAGCTAAATTTTCAGCATCAGTCTTCAGTGTCACATGATCCTTCAGAAATCATTCTAATATGCTGATTTGCTGTTCAAGAAACATTTATTATTTATTATCAATATTTAAAACAGTAAATTATTTCATGATTCTTTAATGAATAGAAAGATCCATAGATCAGCATTTATCTGAAATAAAAAGCTTTTAGAACATACACTAAAGATACAAAAGATACAAAAGATTTCTATTTTTACATAAATGCTGATCTTCTGAACTTTCTATTCATTAAAGAAACTTGAAAAAATTCTACTCTGCTGTTTTCAACATTTTCAACAGTTATTTTAAATGGTAAAAATATTTCAAAATATTGCCATTCTTGCTGTACTTTCAGTCAAATAAATGCAGGCTCGGTGAGCAGATGAGACTTCTTTAAAAAACAGTACAAATCTTACTGTTCAAAAACTTTTGACTGGTAGTGTATTATTTTATATTGTTATGTTATGTTATGTTATATTATCATCTTGCTTTCTTTCAGTGGTCATTTCTCTGAGCTATGTACACCGTTCACAACCCCTGTGGAGGAGGAACCCGTTCAGCAACACATGGTGGTGTCTCACAGTGCCTGTGGTGTAAGTTTAATATAAAGAATGTTTATTTTATTATCAAAGAACTATTTTCACTTGCCTAGGATCATTTAAGTCCACTTTGTCAATGGTTTTTCTTGCAGATTGTTGGGACAGGTGGTGCAGGCTGTGATAGATTATCAGTTGTGGCAGGACAGGAGTATAGAAATGGTCTTCACGCTACATCACATTCCCCTCTTGGTCTGGCTGTTGGTCTCTCTGTCCATCGTACTTGTGGTGCTAATCAATGAAGCAGTAAAACTGCATGAAATCAGGTAGGTAATTCACAATTTTGTCATTTGTCATGTACATTATCTGTACATGTTCTGGCAGTGAACATCTCCTTTAATGGTTGCTGAAAATTCAGCTTTGCCATCACAGGAATAAAATACATTTTAAACATTTTTTGTACCTACATAGACCATTAATCATAACTCACAGCTTATGAAATGATGGCTTTGATTTTAGGGTACGAGTGCGTTACCAGAAGAGGCAGAAGCTTCAGTTTGAGACTAAGCTGGGAATGAACTCTCCATTCTGACCTGCGTCTGTACAGGACGGCATGGTCGTACACGTCAGCGTCATGTTCATTTCAGTGCTGGAGAAGTTGAAGAATTCTTTGGATTCCCCCCAACAGAGCGCTTCCTGCAACACCTCCAATGGGCGGAACTCTGTTTCTCCCATGAAGGCCACTGAGGGCTGCGTTTTTATCAGTGAGATCTTTGATTTAGGCTTTACTCAAAGTAAAGATTTCATTCATCTGCATGCTGCTTTGGTTTGGACAGGGTTATTTAATAGAGGGATTGTTTTTTTTTTAATGAGGCCATTCCTTTATCTCCCTCAAAACCTGAAACTGTAATGCACGATGTAGAGAACATATACCAAAATGTACAAAGGAGGGCTAAATTAGCATGATTTTTCTTCTTACTTTTTAGCTTTTTTTTTATTAGATGTTGTGAAATTTTATTGATTTCCTTTGTTTCACATGTGAGACATTTGACCGCTCATGAGATGAGCTTTAGCTGTAGTTTCTGTGTTTGTATTTTAGCCGTATGGCTCTTTTTCACACTGCTGAGAGGTTTCGTGCAGTTCATTTAGTGCGTCGTATAAGAGCTTGTTGAAGCCTGTTTAAACAGGTTATAATGTGAATGTCATCGCCTCAACATACCTCATATTCAGAGGGGAAATATTTCATTGTTTCTTTTGTGATCATGATGTACAAGTGATTTTATTTACTAGAATATATCAGCTAGAGCAACTTAGCTGAGAAGCTTAGCTTCCAAAATCAAATGCAGTCAGTGTGAGACTGTGCAGACTCATTTACTAGCTTGCCTAGAATCAGTCAGCCTTTTAAGATTTTTTTTTTCTCTTACAAATCAATATCAGATGAAATGCATGAGTAGCTGGAATCTTTTTTTAGTCTTCTAAACTCTATTTTTACTGTAAAGTTCTGAAGTTCAATCAAAACACAAAGACATTTTAACCAGGCAAAGCAATAGCTTTCCAGCTGAAGGAAGAATGTTCCAACTTGAATTGTTCTCATTCTGTCAGAGACATTTTTAAAACATGTGACTCTCAGCCAGAATGCACTGAATTTTTTTTAAATTTTTTGCCTACATTTGCATGCAAGACAACACTTGCCTGGTTTCTCACCGCACATTTTTTCAACATAATTATTTCTGATGTTCTAATGAATATATATCTAACTCTGGATGGGTTGGGCTTATTTAAATTTGTATTTTTTGTAATTATTTTTTCACCCCCATCCAGAGAATTCAGTGTTTACTGTTAAAGAGGGATATTGAACTTTTATTCTGTTCTACCTCTAGCTGATTGCTAATATAATTCTAGGCAAGGTCATGATTTTAATAGGTTTTATTATTATTTTAATTTATCCAGTTGGGCTGCAGCTATGGAGTATAAGGGGCTCAATTACAGTGTCACCAGATGTGCTTATTTAAAAATACATGCAAGTGTATTTTCTGACATTGACCAGCTAATTTCCAAATTACCAGCATTTTTTTTTCAATAACTTATAGCCTGAAACCTCTGACTTACCCTGGACTTGTCACATTTAAAGCGATAGTCCACCCAAAAAGGAAAATTCTTCATTTACACATCTTCATGTTAATCCAAAATTGTTTGACTTTTTCATCCGCACAACATAAAAGGAGATATTTGGTAGAATGTGTTAGTCATTTGTATTCAGGGAAAGTCATTCAGGTTTGGAACGACATGAGGGTGAATACTTAATTTTCTTTTCTTTTTTATTTGACTAAAATTTTTAGGTGAACTGTCCCTTTAAGTTGCTGCTAGACCTGTATAAAGTGGTAGTTTTCATAAATGATTAATGTGTACAGGAATCACAGGACCTCAAGAACCTATACTCAAAAACCCAGTTAGTATTTTCTAAAGTACCTGTCTTTCCAATGAGCCACAGTCTTTCTCCTTTTCTACGTAATGAACTGCAAGATGTCTTAATTTATTCATTTCCTGCCTTTTCGTTCCTGTCTCACTGTTCTATTTAAGTTAAATCACAAATACATACTGTAACCTCTAATCTAATGTTGATATTTATTTTGTTGAGATGATTACATCTGTAGATCTTAACAGCAGATGATTGCAACCTAAACAGCCTTTTCTATAATGCATCTAGAGATTGTCATAGGCACTGAATGTTCATTCATGTCCGTAGTGCATTTTTGCAATGCATGTTACATGCTTTCTTCTTCTTTTCCTGCTCATTCAACAGGAAAGCAGGTCTTATGACATTACATAAGTGTAGCTGTGGTTTGATGTTTGCGTTCAGCACCACAACTGAGCCACCCTAATTTTGACATATCGGACAAATTGAAAAGTGGTTCATTTTTAAATTGGTGCTGAATTAACAAATTGTACAATTGAAAATTGTAAAATATCATATCAATATACAGTAGTGGGAAGTTTTGTTTAATAAGCAAGCACTGATCTTCTGTTATGTAGTAACAGAAAAAAATGTTTTGGGATATGAGTGAGCAGCGTTTTTTTTTTTTTGTACAGTAATTTTAGTAATTATTTCTGATATTTTCTCTCTTCCCTTATTTCCTGATGCATGCATGGTAAAGACCATAAGAATGCAAGGTTTTTCTTGATTTACTCATCTGCTGAATATTAAATATGTTGACTCAGTCATGCATGGATTCAAAATGTTGCTGATGTTTTTCCATCAGTCAGAAAATCAGTATCTTTACTAAACCAGGAGTGTGAATCAGGCCCTTTTAAGGGGTCGTACTGAACCTCTCTGCAAAATACATGCGTGGGCTACAACCTACACTGACCCAATATACAGATATTTGCTATTTATGAATGTTCATAAGATTTATAAATGTTGTACAGTTTGTATTTTTTTAAGATGTCTTACATTGATTTCTCCCCTTCCCCAGAGATTATTTGTGAACCAATGTTATGTTAATAAATATGTTTATTTCAAAACAAAAGCGTGCTCTTTCATTAAGAAAGTCTCTTATGATATTGTGATATTCAACTGTCCAGATCATGTCATTTAACATCTGCAATTTTACATACTGCAATAGTTCACACAACAAATATAATTTACTTAAAATATTCTCACCCATGGGTGTCAAAGTTGAATTTGTTGATCCATTGGATCAGATTTCATACCAATGGATCCTCTGGAGTGAATGGGTGCCGTCAGAATGAGAGTTCGAACAGCTGATAAATACATCACAATAATTCGTAAGTAATCCACACCACTCCAGTTCATCACTGAATGTATTGTGAAGTAAAAAGCTGTATGTTTGTAATAAACAAATCCATCATTAAGGCATTTTATTTCACACAAAATGATAATTTTCTTAAGATGTACTCACCCTTGGGCCATCAAAGATGAATTTGTTGCTTCATTGGATCACATTTGGAGAAATTAAGCATTACATCACCTGCTTACCAATGGATCCTCTGGAATGAATGGGTGCTGTAAAAATGAGAGTTCAAACAGCTGATAAAAACATCACAATAATTTATAAGTAATTCACACGACTCCAGTTCATCAGTAAATGTATTGTGAAGTGAAAAGCTGCATGTTCGCAATTAACAAATCCAATATTAAGGCCTTTTAACACTATCCACTTTATTTTAAAATGTGAAAGTAAGCATATGGGCGAGACTTTGTGTTCTGGATGGTAAAATACACGTTTTTTTTAGAAGGATTCCCCTGGTAAAATTAGCATTCCAGGGGCTAAATGTTACGTTATTTTGGTCGTTTCAACCCGCGGACATTAAAAACAACCCGCGGCAACAGTGTTAAAGTAGCCCAATTCCGCGGGAAAACCGCGGACTTGGCAACACTGGTGGATACTGTTGCTTCTGGCCAAAATATGAGTCCACATTAATCCATAATAATGCTTCTTCCAGATATCCCTTACGAAAATTTATCATGGTTTAATACAATTAAAACCAAAAAACACAGTTACTATAACCACGGTAAACACAAATTAACCATGATTTTGCTACGCTACCCATGGTATTTGTAGTAAAACTGTAGTACAGTCAAGGGTAATCATTATGCCCCAAAAAACATGGTTACTTTTACTATAGGAATAAAACCATGGTTAATTTTCGTAAGGGATGGGCAACCTAAAATGCTTTATTATATTTCAGATACTTTATATTTGACATTCTGTACTGTAAAAACTGGAAAAGTAGTTTGTGATGAAATATTGACTGAAAAAAAAATTACAGGAATTGCGTGAACTCTTCCAATAATCAGACTTTTAAAGTTTATTTATTATTTACTTATTTCATTTTAAAAACATAAAAAACACATTCCATGATTGGATTTAACAAACGAATTTATTCCTCATTCAACCATCAAGGTTGTAGGAAATTATTACACACACCGTGCGGTGCTATAATCGTCCAACAGGGGGCGTTGTCCCCACCTCAAGAGGTGCCACAATATCAGAGGCTGTGATTGGATCCAGTGGTTGACGAGCGGGATGTTGGCCAATCATTGTTGAAAGGTTAACTGTGCGTACTGCGTACTACAGAATGAAGCACGGCAGCACCGGTGGACCAGCAGCACGCTGAAGGGTGTCATAAGATCATTTGAAGGACTCGCTGCGAGGGTTTCTTCACATTTAATACCGTTTTAGAGGTAAATAATGTCTGAATGTCTGTTTTAGTGCTTTACTGGTTCTGGTGTTTGTGCGTCCGAGGAAGATGCCATTTGATAACCCAAACGACCTGATGGATATGTTGCAAAGGCATGACCCAGCCAAACAAACCTGTGTCAGACCTAGCTTTTAAAACAATTAGGGCTTTAAAACGCGGGATACATTGTTTAAAAGGCTGAAAATGCACCGCACCCTGTGTGACATGACATCCATCACGCACTAACAGACGCTGCATTAACAATCATGCATGATCTTAATGCACAACAGGTCCTGTTTTAATGTGTTTATATATGATAACAATGCAGTGACGCATACTACGGGTTACTGAGTAAAAGGAAAAAAACAGCAAAGGTTGATGTTACCTACGCACTTGAAAGCCTTCTTGTTTATTTTCGCACATGCTAAAATCTTGCAGCTTTGCAGAGAGAATGCAGTAAACTGAAACGGACTCACATGCAAACAAAGTCTGGTTTGGCCTAAATCTTTGGGTGGTGACCCTACTGACTCCACCCAAATCTGAGTTTTACATATTTGCTCCTAGATAATCTGATTAAGCAGATATTAGGGTTTAAAATGGTTATTTTGTGAACCACTTGACAAAAAGTTACATCAGTGAATTACAACAGCAGATAGAGCAAGAAGTTTTTAAAATGTTATCTTTAATATGGCTATATCAACACTTTTGGTTGTTCTCTGTCTTTGTGAGCAGATTTTTAGTGTTTTTTTTTTTTGGTTGTTGTTTTTTTTTTAAAGAAAAAAAAAACTCTGGCTCCCCAAGCCTGTGTTTTTTTTGATCCAAAGTACAGCAAGAACAGTAAAATGTTGAAATATTTTTACTATTTAAAATAACTGTTTTCTATTGAATGAATATATATATATATATATATATATATATATAAAATGTAACTTATTTCTATTAATAATAATAATAATAATAATAATAATAATAAATGTTTCTTAAATGGTGGCAGATCAGCATATTAAAATGATTTCTGAGGGATCATGTGACACTGAAGTCTGGAGTAATGATGCTAAATTACAAATTAAAATATATCCAAATAGAAAGCAGTTATTTTAAATAGTAAAAATATTTCACAATATTCCTGCTTTTGCTGTATTTTTGATCAAATAAATGCAGGCTTGGTGAGCAGAAGAGACTTCTTAAAAAAAACATTAAAAATCTTACTGTTCAAAAACTTTTGACTGGTAGTGTACATCACAAGTTTGCATAATGTGGTGTTTTGGCGTTGTTTACGTACTATATATTTATATTTTAAATGACCTTTTATAGTTTCAGTTTGAGTTTTACTTTAAGCTTTTGTTATTGTTTTCCATAATATTTTTTTTAGGTTTTAGTCGTTTTTGTACTTAATTGCCAAGGTAACTTTTCAAAATGTTTTTCTTCTGATATTTACAGGTTTAGTTTATTTCTGCTTTAATAGTTTTAGGTGTAGTTAACAATAACAGCACTGGTTGCATATCATTTATTAATCTCTAAATTTTAAAATTCAAATCATTCATCACTGGATTCTGGAAAAACAGTGATATTGGAATCAAACATTCATTTGGCTTCAAATTAAATATAAAATGACTGCAAATGTGCATTTGCATTTTTTATATGTTTTAAAAATAAAAACAAGTGGTCTTACAGGGTGCTTTTGCTTATTAGGGTCATTTATTACTTGCCCCAAATGAGGATCACCTGACATGCTAAAAGGAGTCAGGATGGTGCCTTCAGCTGGTGTTTAATCATATTTCACTCTTTTGCCTGTTCCTCCTGCTGAAGAGAGACAGTAC
The DNA here is from genome assembly GCA_012976165.1 of Labeo catla. Taxonomy (NCBI): domain Eukaryota; kingdom Metazoa; phylum Chordata; class Actinopteri; order Cypriniformes; family Cyprinidae; genus Labeo; species Labeo catla. The sequence goes on from VONZ01000524.1 coordinate 150,310, forward strand.
AGGAGGTTTGATGTCCAGGATGGACGTGGACATCGCTAAACCCTGTGTGTTTCTGAACTACAGCCCTACTGCCCTGTTTTCACAGTGAGAATCGTTCTGCATGGCGTTGCTTCCATGTGTGTCTGCAAGATGGACGCCCACCGCTTTATGCATCAGTACTGCGCTGAAGCTGCTTTATCCTTCAGCTGATGCAGTTGTTGCAGCAATACCTCATGCAAATGCAAATTATTAGATTAGAGGTATGATTGGGTCAGGGAGATTAGTATTTTTGCCATTGCTGCAAGAAGGCAAAACATGTTGTTATTGCAGCTTTGTCCAGTCCTCTGCTTTGCTGTGTGCTTGAACTTTAAAATCTAATTTAATTAAACAAAGACTGTGTTGTTAAGTGCCGACCTAATATGTTCCAGAAAAGGTTTCCACAGCCTTTAATGTCCTAAATCCAATTATAGAGTCTTTGTAAAATGTGATCTTTGTTTTCCATAAGCCACCAGGGTAAAAAATTAGACTAAGTAATCTTATAAATGAGTAACTTTTTGAGTTCTACAGATTTTGTTCTGGGTTTAAAAGACAATCGGAAGACTCATTTTGCTGTTGTCATCAACCATTCATTCGTATTGCATGGCGCTACCGAGAAAGCCCATGTAAGGTCATACATGGTGCAGACTAAAGTTCAGGTGTTGTTCTGTTCATGGACCTTACAGCTTGTTCTGCATCTCTAGGTGGAGTTTACCGGTTGGTCCGACCCAAGTGATGGCCGCGGTAAAAGAAGGACCGTGGAAGAGCTTGAGCTCTGGCAAGAAAGTAGCTTTGGCTGCTGGACTTTCTGTGGGGGCCACGGTGGGATACCTTGTTTACCGTCACATTCGAAGCAGCAGTGGTAAGTTGCGAACTCTTGCAAGCTTTTCTGTGCTCTTAACAATATTGTTTCAGAAATCTAAAAATGATAGTGTAGTGTTGATATTCTTTACTTTATTTACTTTATTTATAATAATATCCATCATTTAATTCTGTAGTGCAATGTCAAACCCAAGAGGAGTCCAGAATATCTGTTCCCCTTGACGTGTACCGATCTATTGCAAGATATCAGAGCACCTTCCTAGACATAGTAAGTGTTGTTTTGGATAAAAGTGTCTACTAATATGAATATTACATATTTACTTTTAATTGTATTTAATTTATTTTATCTTGAATTGTTCTATTTTAAATATTTAAAATTTAATTTACAAATTTTATGTGATTTTCCCAGTCTATAAATCAACAAAGTGTTGGAAAAGCATTGAAAGTACTATAGCAGACAACAACTTATTCAACAATTATCTTTAGGGAAAAAATCATGGAGAAAAAAAAATAGGTACAGTGCCATTTAAAAGTTCAGGGGTCAGTAAGATTTTTAATGATTTTTTTTTTAAAATAAGATTCTTATGCTCATCAAGGCTGCATTTGTTTGATCAAAAAAAAAGTGTAGTTTTGTGAAATATTATTACAAATTAAAATGTTTTCTGTTTTAATATGCTTAAAAAAATATATATATATATATATATATATATATATATATATATTTTTTTTTTTTTTAATTTTATTTATTTATTTTTTTTATTTATTTTTATTTTTCTTGTGAGGTAAAGCTGAATTTTCTAGTCTTCAGTGTCAAATGATCCTTAAGAAATCATTCTAATATCCTGATTTATAATCAGTGTTGGAAATAGCTGTACTGCTTAATATTTTTTGGGACCTGTGATAATTTTTTCAGGATTCTTTGATACGTAAAATGTTAAAAAGAACAGTATTTATTTAAAATAGAAATTGTGTATTACAATGTACAGTACTATTCCAAAGTTTGGGGTCAGTATTTTTTATTTTTTTTTAAAGTGATAGATAAAAAGTGATAAGGACTTAGAAAAGAAAAGATTTCTCTTTTGAATAAATGCTGTTCTTTTAAACTATTTATTCATGAAAGAATAAAAGAAAAAAAGTATCACAAGTTCCAAAAAAAAAAAATTATTAAGCAGCACAACAGTTTCAACACTGATAATCATTCTAATACGCTGATTTATTTCTAAAGTATCATGTGACACCTAAGACTGGAGTAATGGCTGATGAAAATTCAGTGCTGTCACAGAAACAAAATCCATTTTAAAGTAAAAACAGGAAACCAATATTAGAAATTGCAATTTTTTTTTTTTTACAATATTACTGTTTTGTTTTGTTTTTATAGTGTTTCTGATGAAATACAGCTTTAATGATCATAAGAGACCATTTAAAAAAAACAAAACATTAAAAATCTTACTGATCCCAAACTTTTTAACGGCAGTGTATATGATTTGTATCATGTAGTTTTCTAACTCTCACATTTATGTAGGTGAATCAGAAGTCTGGTGCCCAGATAAATGTGCTGCCGAACACTGAAGAGCAGAGCATGGTGAATTTTCTGATCCAGGGCTCACCGGAGCAGATTCTTGTGGCGCAGTGTGCTCTGGAGAAAATGGCCACTGACTGTGAGGTCATCACTGATGTTATAGACGTGCCTCAGACAGCATTCGGGCGAATTATAGGTTTGTATATAGAGTGTAGATTAAGTAAAGTAAACAGCCTGTTGTTGTATTTTTACATCATTCTCTCAACATAAAATCTCTTTTATAATGTGTTTGAAATGTTGTTTGCTTTAGGTCGTGGTGGTGAGACCTTGAAGTTCATAAACAGAGTTTCAGGGGCCAGGGTGAACTGCTCCAAAGACCGTGGACGCAGCTTGGAAGAGAAGGGCAAGATCACAATTACCGGCACACGCAAGGAAGTTCAAAGTGCAAAGGTGAGATTTTTAGCATACGTGTGGTTTCGAATATGCGTAGGTTTTATGCACACATGTAGTGAGTGAGACCCAGTGTTTGATTTATTTTTTTGTTTTTTTGTTATTTTCCCCCCTTACAGGAGATGATCATGGAGAAGGTCATAGAGAATGAAACTGTGCGAAAGCGAATAAGCCAGGCTTCTGCTATGCGTCAGAAAAGGAAACCGCCAGAAACGGAGCAATTTAACAAGGCTCAGGGACCGGAGAATGAATTATTAAAGCTTAGTGGAAAAGATTTACCTTCCCCAATGACCGAGCTTAAACAAGAGGGGCCTCTTACGGTCAACGGCTTTACAGACAACACTGATACAGCAGAAAACTCCTTTAAATCAGAAGAGGAGGAGATTCTCTCTCCAGTGTCGCCTTTGGAGATCTCCAAATTTGAAAGTAAGATTCGTCAAACCCACATTTACAAGGCTAGGGAATTAAAGGAATCAACAAAAATGACATTTATATCATAATTTACTCATGTTCATATTCTAAACCAGTGTTATTTTACAATCACAGAGATACTATTGTAGTTTTTAATTAGTAATATATGTTGGGTTTTTTTATTTTATGTTCTATGTAAGCCTGTTTCTGCCACTGAATAAAAAATGTAAAAAGGTAATTGTGACCTTTTTACTTTTTTAATTCTGACTTTTATTCTTGCAGTTGTGAGTTTACATCTTGCAATTGTTTTTTTTTTTTTTAAATCAGAATTGCATGATATAAAATTGCAATTCAGACTTTTTTTCTCAGAATTGTGAAATATAAACTTGCAATTGCAAGTTATAGTCAGAATTGTGAGAAATAAATTCAGAAATCTGAGAAATAAAGCTGCAATTCCAAGAACTAAAGTGACAAATCTGAAAAATAAATTCGCAGTTCTGAGAAAAAGTCATAATTGTGAGATATAAGTTCATAATTCTGAACTTTTCTCGTTATTGCAAGTTTATATCTCGCAATTGTGACTTTTTTTTGAGAATTGCGAGTCAAATCAGAATTTTGAGATATAAGCTCGCATTTCTGAGAACATATCAGTTTTTTTTTTTTCCCCATAAGTTGAGAGTTTATATCTTGCAATTCCGAGGGGGGAAAAAAGCCAGAATTTTATATATTTTATATATATTTTTTTATATTTTTTTTATATATATATATATATATATATAATTTTTTTTTTTTTTTCCCCCCTATTTTCTCATTTAAATTTGAGGTAAAAATTATTAGTTAGTATTTTTTTTGGTAAACCTTTTCTAATGTAGATGTTTGTTTGTTTGTTTGTTTGTTTGTTTTTTTCGCAATTTACCCAAAAATTCCGCAATTCCGAGGGGGAAAAAAAATGTCAGAATTGTGAGGGTTTTTTTTGTTTGTTTGTTTGATTGTTTCCTTTCTCTCTTTAATTTCTCATTAAAATTTTAGTTAAAATTGTAGGTTTCTTTTGGTAAACCATTTCTAATGTAGATGTTGTTGTTGTTGTTGTTGTTGTTGTTGTGTTTTTTTTTTTTTCAGTTTACCCAGAAATAAGGCTGAATGGTTATTCAGAATTAAATCTTTTGAGGGGGTCACTGTGATTTTTGCTTTATTTATTTATTTATTTATTTATTTATTTATTTATTTTTCTGCAAAATAATTAGTTTATTTATAATTAGTTTTTGTAATTGTAATAAGTTATAATAAGTTATTTTGATATTTAAACGCAATATGATTTTTAGAGGACCAAACTGTTCAACTCTACAGACCTGGAGCTTTTTAAAAAGATAAACATTTTAAACCGGTTTAAAAAAAATCTGAAAAATTGCAGTTAAACTTTTTCTCCCCTATATTGTTCAGATTCCTCTAAAAGACCAGATAATTAATAATTAATTTTCTTACCAGTTCCTAGTCCAGATCTGAGCTTCCAGCCTGATGAGCATCTGGAGGTGTTTGTGTCTGCCTCTGAGAATCCACAACACTTTTGGATCCAGATCCTGGGAGTTCGATCTCTACAGCTGGATAAACTGACGGCTGAGATGAGCCGTTTCTACAACGGTGATACCTCACAAGTACGTTTGCTTGACCCCACTTGACATAGGATGCAAGACCCTAATAAATGAGTGAATTATTTCTTCTATATCACTCTTCTCCTACCTCAGGAGCACAGAGTGGAGACCATTATTGTTGGAGACATAGTGGCTGCTCCATACAGGGACTATGGCACGTGGAATCGTGCGCGAGTATTGGGAATTCTGGGCTCTGGCCTGGTGGATTTGTATTATGTGGACTTCGGGGACAATGGGGAGCTTCCACGGGAACATTTACGAAGCATGAGGTAAATAAGAAATGGAGAGTGCAAAATCATGCTAAGTGGGCACTTGGTTTTTTTGTGTTTTCTCTTCCCTTGCTTTTTGGGAGTGGTGTGTATACAGTACTCATTCTGATGGTATATTATTTTATGGCATTTAGAAGTGACTTCCTGAGCTTGCCCTTCCAAGCCATTGAGTGCAGCCTAGCAGGAGTTCGTCCTGCAGGTAAAAAGTGGTGCTCAGATGTTGATCAGTGAAATATAAGTGTTATCCACAGAAGTAAAAAAAAATGTTATCTTTCCTTATTTTGTTTTAGGAGAGGTTTGGACTGAGGCGGCCCTGGATGACTTTGAGCGCATGACATACTGTGCTGAATGGAAACCTCTACTGGCCAAACTGCACAGCTATTCTCATTCTGAGATCTCATCCTGGCCTAGCGTTAAACTCTATGACAACAGCCAGGGAAAGGTTAGAAGTCAACATCACAACCTACTTCAATGAATTTTGCTGTTGTGGTATAAATTCTGATGTTGACAGACACTTCAAAATGAAAAATTCTGTCAGTAATTACTCATCCTCATGTCATTCCAAACCCGTATGACCTTCATTCATCTTCCGAACACAAATTAAGATATTTTTGATGGAAAAGTGAAAGCTTTCTGAACTTGAATAGACAGCAAAGCAACTGACATGTTCATGGGCCAGAAAGGTAATGAGGACATTGTTAAAATAGTCCATGTGACATCTTTGGTTCAACCTTAATTTTATGAAGCTATGAGAATACTTTTTTGTGCACAAACAAAAACAACAATAGCGACTTTATTCAGCAATTTCTTCTCTTCCGTGTCAGTCTTTTTTTAATTCTCTGTGGTCTGTCTTCTCTGTCTCAGGCTTTGGATCTCGGTAAAGAGTTGATTCGTCTCGGTCATGCTGTGAGCTGTGAGGATGAAGGGATTGGACTGAGGGGAGACTGGGATGAGTCCAGATCACTGCAGAAGATGCTAGTAAGATACATATGGATTGTGTAATACAGTGTACTGCAGGTGGAAGCACCATTTTAAGCATCTCTGCTTGGATTTTTACAGGATGACATGACTGGAGCAACATCAGAACTCAGTATGTCCTGCATTAGTTTGTCAGGTATGTTTTCTCTGGTTGGTTCCTTAGCTTTATGGAGGATATGAAACTTCCATGTGTGGCTTCCTTGTTCATGCAATTTACAATTTTCTTTAAATTCTGAATTGGTACATGCTTGTATTCTGCCACATACGCTGCTGTTCAAAACCTTTGGGGTTAGTGTTTTGTTTTTTTAATTAAGCAAGGACTCATTAAGTTGCTCAAAAGTGATATACAAAAAGTTTTATATTTTAAACAAATGCTGTACTTTTTATCAAAATCCTGAAAAAAAACATTATATAGCTTAATTTTTTTTCCCCAAAAATATTAAGCAGCACAACTGTTGTAAAGATTGATAATACGGGTCGACCAGTTATCGGCCTGGCTGGTTATCGGTGCCGATATCAAGCATTTTTATGGGTATCCGTCCTTTTCAAAACCAATTTGCCAACAAAATATTTTAAAAGCATTTAAAGGGTTTTTGTTAGAGCCCTTGTTGCTGATTGTTTTTTTTTTTTTGTCAAATAATCTTGAAAAAAGCATTTTATATATATTTTTTTCCCAAACTATTAAGAATCACAGCTATTCAAAAAATAGGGATTGACCAATTATCGGCCTGGCTGATTATCGGTGCCGATATCAAGCATTTTTGGTTAACGGTATCAGTCATTTTCAAAACAAATTTGCTGGTTAAAATGATTTAAAAGCATTTAAAGAAAGCCATTGTTATTAATAATTTTGACAATAATTTTTACTTTTACACCAGACATATATATTGTTTCAAAATATTGGTTATCGGTCTGCTTGATCTGTAATAATTGATCGGCATCTTCCCTAAAAAACACATCAGTCGATCTTTAATTTATAATAATAATAAATGTTTCTTGAGCACCAAATCAGCATATTATAATGATTATCGCTAAAGACTGGAGTCATGGCTGCTGAAAATTCAGCTTTGCTATAACAAAAAAATTGTTTCACAATATACTGAAATGGAAAATAATTTCAAATAGTGATATTTCATAATATTACTGTTTTTACTGTATTTTTCAAAATTCACATCAACCCCAAACTTTTGAAAAGTAGTGTATTTCAGTTCAGCAGAGTTTCACCAGTCCTCGCAATGGCGTATTTGAAGGTTCAGATCATCCATGGGTAAGCAAGCAGCTGGAATGGTCTTCATCTCTCACAAGCTCTTTGGAGATGGAGCGAGCCGACGTGGACCAGAGCCTGAGTTTTGGACTCATGTCTTCCTCTACCTTAATCCACTCCACTCCATCTCAGAACCTGAGTGATCTAGTCAGCCAAATACTTGAGTCGTCTTCCTCCGCACTAGAACCACCAATCCAGTCGAATAACTTAACACCTGCATCACTAGTACATGAACCATCAGTGCAGGAAATCTCATCTTCGTTTACGTCTCCATCCTGTGTGGAGGCTGTGACATCAACGCTGGATTCCTTCACTCTTAGTGACGATGTTTTCCTTGGGAGTCACTGTTACAGCAGGAAGAATAAGATGACATCTTCTGCATCAGAAAAGACGGGCTCATCTTATACGGTGGATAGTTTCAGTGAAAATACTGAGAGCAGCAACAGCAGCGACGGCATCAGAGGAGCATGGTATTACCTCACATCCTCTAGGGATTCATCCAAAGCATCTCTCAGCACCACGATGCCTGAGTCGTCCACTGCATCCTCATCTTTTTTGACAGAATCTCGTGATGAAACCACTGCTTCCTCTGGCTCTGTGATTGAACTGAGTTCAGACTCATCCAGGAGTGCTGAAGATGCCGAAGTGCCACTCAGACCAGCTAATCCACAACCGAATCCAGAGGTCATCACTGTGAATGACAGTATCATTTGTGAAAGCGACTCAAATAAGACTTTCGAAGAGAATAAGCATGAGTCCTTTACAGAAGGAAATTTAGATGAACCTAACCCACAAAAAAGTGATGTGAAATGCCACAAGTCAAGCTTGAGTGATGACATGCTACATAATGAAAAAGGAAGTGCAACTGAAGATCTTCAGGAACCAAAGAACATGGATTTCAAAACTGAAACGGCCAACAGTGGTGAAGACAATTCAACAAGAGGTGTAACTTTGTATATAACTTAAAGACACACTGGAGCACATTGGATCTTTATGGGACTGGTTTTCACTAAAGGGCTTTAATACACCTGCTACACCTTTTTACAATTTCACGTGGGTTTGAGCTTCAATGGTAGAGATGGTCACCTTTTTATTACTGGTGTTCCTTTAAGGTGAAGGGTTTTCAAAAATGCAACTTAAAACATCAAAGTTATTAGTAGTTAGTGAAGTAAATTTTTAATATAATTATTCCCCAAAATTCTGGAAACTAATATAATATAATATAAGATAGATAGATAGATATAATATTTATATTTAATTAGTTATTAATATTTTAAATTAGTGTTAATCTTTATATTTTCAAGTTTTAGTCATTTGTTTTAAAATTTTTCTTAAAATATAGTTGTTATAAAAAATGTGTATTATAAAAAGTAGATCAATATAGATATTTATAGTCAAACTCATTATTTTAAATTAGTGTTAATCTATATATATATATATATATATATATATATATATATATATATAATTTTTTTTTGCAATTTTTTTTTTTTTTTGCAATTTTTATTAGTTTTTGTTTTAGCTAACAACAAGCAGCAGAGTTTCTTGAATCTTTCCCCTAGGTTTTGTATTTTTATGTTTATGTGAAGGCTAATATTTAGTCTGTTACAGGACAGACAGCCTTAAAGTGCCCCCCAAAAAAGTACATTTAGTAGTTAAATATTCTTGTTTTGTGTCCTTTCTGTGATATATATCAGTTTTGGCCTGTTATCTTTATTTTTTTTTCTTCCCTTATTCATTTTTCAGAAGTTGCCTCAATTTCTGGAAGTGTGGATGACACTATTGATGAGGAATTCAACTGACAAAAGACCAAAGATATGTATGCCTTGATATTGGTAAGCACACATCAGTATAATCTTACATATTTAGTTTGGATGCTCCTGTATATAATATCCCATTTAAGACCAGATGATTGAGTTAATGATGTCACTCTCCCTATATCCTCCTCTTCTCCCCAGAGACCAGTTGTTATCCTCATTTAGCATTCGGCACATGCTTCCCGTCTCTGAGAAAGAGCCTTACTTGACTACGCCACCTGCTCAGACTGCCTGTATTTACTGCATAAGTTCTCTCATATAAGGAGTGGTTTCCACGGTTTCTATCTTGTCTAAACATTTCGGGACATCTGGAAGACATTTGATGCTTTATTTTTTTACTGTTTACACTTGTGTTCTCATTGTGTTCATCTCATTTACGTATAAAACGTTACGTTAGTCATTCTTTGCATTTCATTGATCGTCTGAGGAACAGATGAAAGACAGTTGAAGAGCAGAGCTCAGGGAACTCATGATTGAGTTAGTTAGTAACCTCAGTATTGTTGCAGTGTAGCACCAAAGTTCCTTTGGTTTGTGTTTATCAGTGATGCGATGGATCAGTTTGTTTATGGGTAATTTTTTTTTTTTTTGTACTGTTTGTACTCTTTCTCATTTTCTGTGTCAACAAATATTTATGTTGCAAATTGAGTTTTATTACATTGAATGCTGCGGTACATATATGTATATAATCAAATAAAGTCTATTATTATACCCCAAATTTATTTTAATGGCTTTTTTGAGTGAGCTGAGTAAACAGTCCTTTGTTTTTAGATATTATTCTGTAATATAATGGATGCACACTTAAAAAAAATAAATAAATAAAATAAATAATTTAATAATTAAAAGGTTGTTATAAAATATGTAAGATGTTGTGTGAAAGTAATTGGAAAAAAAAACAGCAACTAACAACAATGGCAGAAAAGATATATAAATGGAAATAGTATCTTTTCAGATATGGGACTAAACAATACAATGAGAAGCAGCAAGTAATAAGCTTAATCCTTAAATAAGGCTCTCAGTTTTATTTATAAGATCACTGATTAAAATTCTATATGTATGACAAATTCAAAATATGTTGCTTTTGAGTAAAATAAAATTTTAATGTTGGCAGGTATAATTAGGCTTAATCGATTTTTTTTTTTTTTGCATATGTAAGGCTGTGCATCAATAGATTACTGTACGAATGTATGTAAATTTATTGTTTGTAATTATATTGTAACAAATATACAATAACACATTTAAGTGAGTATTGGAGGCACTTTTTCCTTTCTCAATAAATCATCATTAAAAGGATATTAATCCTAACCTTCAGAAAATGTATCCAAATCCAGTTTAAAACAATCTGTGTGATTTTATAGCAATAAATATTATATAAATGTCAGAATTAAAATTTCTAAAAGCCTTACTAAAATTAAAAAATATGTTTCTGCCACAATGTGTATGGCTCAAGCATAAAAAAAGAGGGAAATATACTACTTTCTGATAAAAACAACAGGTTTGGAAAATATAAAATTGCACTAATGGCTTATAAAATCCTAGTTTCTTTTATTTATTATATTCATTTTTTTAATATAAATAATAGGACTACAACAGCACACCTCACTGAACTATTCACATAAGACTCTATCCTCATTTGCTAGCTGGCCACACATCCAGACATTTATCACCCCATCCCTCATTTCATCCTGTCATATTCTATTACCATGAAGTTATGACCGTAGACATATTATATTTAATAGTTACAGTCAATAAATCTGCAATGGCACCACAAAATCGGTATTTATTTGATCAGTAATTATTCACCCTCACTAAAACATTTCCTATGACCTTATATGGTGTAAAAGGTGCAGAACAGGTGAGCCGTGATTGGCTAATATCCACGTCAATCATTCTAGATGCACGCGCACGCGCACTTGAGCCATGACAATTGTTGATAATCAACTGGAGTTATTTTTTCCTTTAGAGTAAAATAATTTCACGCCAGGCCCTTTCCCCCAGGGGGGCTCTTGGACCATACCACAACGAACTTAAGATACCGACTTGCATGAAGGGCTAATGGAAAACCCAAGGGATATGGTAAGAAAGAGTTTATTTGAGCCCGCTTCCTTGATTTAGCGCAGTTAGCGGCTAGCAGTGTTAGCCGTCCTCTTTGTTTTGGTTGTCAGAAACAGATCCTGCTCGTCACACAAACTACAAAATTTACCTCATTCAAATCACTCGTAATATTCTTTATGGTATGTAACGACTCATTCAAACCAGCTGTCTCACTAAATGGTGCAAATACTACTGATAGTGTTTGTGTTTTGTGTAGGTGAAATATACCCGCAGGCCTATGTGTGTGTAAATGTTTGTGTTTACGGTTGTTTCAAAACATAGTTAGCAGACAATATTTATGGGCATCATAAACGCGTTAAGCACGTTTTCACGAAACGTTCTGTCTACGTAGAAAACTCACTAGGGGTTGAGGCGCAGCATATTTATATGTTTGTGTTGTGATATGACCTAAAAATCAGTTAATGCTAGGTTAAGGGGATATAAAATGCATACATTTAATAAAATAGCATTTTAGCAGGTGTTATTGAAAATGGCTTGCGCTCAGATGAGGAAAGGGTTGGCATTTTATTCTAAATTCAGGTCACAGTGTGTTGGACAAATCCATTTCTGATTCTCCAGTCTAGTGCTTCAATATTGAAAACTATAAATATGTAGAATCTGAAAATACAGCAGATGCTATTGGAAATATGTAAGTTTTTTTTTTTTTTTTTTTTTTGTTTGTTTGTTTGTTTTGCTTTAACTATCTCCACTCTTGAAATGTGCTGTGGGGATGTTAGGTGCTGATGATATTGACTCGTTTTTACATGATATTTGCCTTTTTGTGCCCCATGAGAACCTTCAATTTTATTTATGTGATTTGCTCTGCTTCCTAATTCTTGGCTCATTAAAGTGTTGATGAGCTAATATAAAGATTATGTTATCATTGACTTTAATCCTAATCTGTACCGTATGTATTATGTCAAAGGTAATCATTTATTCAAGTATTAGTGGTATGTAAGTGAGCCTTAATCCTTGTCTTTCTTTGCTCTTCCATTAATTTGATGTTCGTTTTTATTTCTCCACATTTTCGCACTCTTCTCGCCTTGTCACGCGTAGGCTGAGCACACTCCCCGCTCAGAGCGGAAGAGGAGAGATTCGTTCGGGATGTTTGACGGGTATGACAGCTGCAGTGAGGACAGCAGTAGCAGCTCCAGCTCAGAGGACAGTGAGGATGAAGTCCCCAGCATCCCCGTCAGCCTGCCAATCATCAAAAACAACGGCCAGGTGTACACCTATCCTGATGGAAAAGCAGGAATGGGTTAGTAATTTGCACATTTATAAATTGGTAAAATGCAAATTAAACGTCACTGTTTCGGGCAATCATTTTAGCCCTCCAGAACTAGGTCATCACTAGGTCAATAGTGTGAATATTTGATTGATTGTTGTATTTTGTTTTTGTTTACGCAGCAACCTGTGAGATGTGTGGTATGGTTGGTGTACGAGATGCTTTCTACTCTAAAACAAAGAGATTTTGCAGTGTATCCTGCTCTAGAAGCTATTCCTCCAATTCTAAAAAGGCCAGTATACTGGCGAGACTTCAGGTAATTACTCATGGACTTAACAAGCACTCCTAATCAGAACAATACCTTTATTGTTGCTCATTGTGTATGTATTCTTCTTGTGTCCTATCAAGGGTAAACCACCTACAAAAAAGGCGAAAGTCTTACAGAAACAGCCATTGATGGCAAAGTTGGCAGCTTACGCACAGTATCAAGCAAATCAACAGAACCAAGCTAAATCAAAATCAGGTAAAAATCGTGTTTAAAGTGTCATTATGTAATTGTGACAGCAGGTTATTAATCAATTAGGAATACAATGTCATTTGTTCTTTTGCTCATGTAGTGGTTCCTGTTGAAGGCTTTGACTGGGGCCAGTACATTTGTAGCAATAATCTTGTTGGGGCACCAGTCAGCTGTTTTAAACATGTGAGTATATGTGAAGGTTGGCTGAACATTATTTAATATTTTGCCTTTTTTTTTTTTTTTTTTTTTTTTTAAATATAAATACTCTGTAACTTGATCACTCTTCAGGTGCCCATGGGTATGTGCTGGGGTGACATAGCAGAGGGGGTAAGGGTGGAGGTCCTCAATTCTGACACAAACCTCTCCACAAAAGTTTACTGGGTAGCAGGGATTGTCAAACTGGCAGGTAATGTTGTAGTTTAATAAATAAATAAAATGCCAAGGTTTTTTGTGTTAAGAATCTTTCAAGTATATGACTGGATTCTTTTGATAATTTCTCAGGTTTTAAAGCTCTTCTGCGCTATGAGGGTTTTGATAACGACTCAAGCAAAGACTTCTGGTGTAATCTGTGTATCCCAGAAATCCACCCTGTTGGATGGTGTGCTTCTAGTGGAAAGCCACTGGTGCCTCCTAAATGTATGTAAAACAGTAAGCCATTCAAAACTACAAAATTAGCTGGTTTCTTTGCTACTTAAGTAGTGTGGAAGTTGCCATTGCTGAATAAAAATAATTATACATTTTTAAATATATTTTCTTGTTTTCATAGCCATCCACCATAAGTATTCGAACTGGAAAGCGTTTCTTGTGAAACGACTCACTGGAGCCAAAACTCTTCCACCAGATTTTGCCACAAAGGTAAGAGAAACCCTGTATCATCAGCAGTGATCATAAAACTATTCTTCAGTAGAGAGCGACTCTGGAAAAACCAGTAGAGCAAGATCTTCCTGATATGTAGATCACAAAACATTGTGATACAGGTGTCAGACTTTGCTGCCTTATAATACAGGAAGCAGACATCAATGACCATGTTTACTTGCACGCATTTGTCCGTCACTGAGATGAAATTGACTTTTTGAAAGTAGCACCTAGAATTGCTTTTATTTGTGTATAAAAGTGTAATAAAATATGTAATTAATATTCCATTACAGTTATTCGGAAGATAATTAATAGAGTTCACCAGGGACACATTCAATTTAAAGTTTAAATGTTTAAATTTAAAGCAAATTTGTAAAGTTATAATTTTTTTTTATTTTAAATAAATGCTTTTTTTATTTGAATTAAAAAAAAAATGTATCCTTTTCTACAAAATATAAAGCTTCTACATAGAAAGTGTGATGTGTCATCATATATCTACACAGATATATGATAATGATGATAATAATCACCAAATCAGCATATTGGAATGATTTATGAAGGACATTTGACATTGAAGACTAGTGATTCATAGTTTAAAATTGAAACAACATTCCACAATATTACTGTTTTTAATGTAGTATTGATCAAATAAATGAAGCCCTGGTGAGCATAAGAAACTTCGAGAAAACATTAAAAATGTAACAAACCACAACTTTTGAACGGCAGTGTACAAATCTTCATTTGTGAGTAACAACTATTTGGTTAACTGTTTAACTGAAGGTTCAGGAGAACATGCAGTACCCGTTTAAGAAGCTGATGCGTGTGGAGGTTGTGGATAAGACCCACCTGTGTCGAACTCGTGTGGCCCTGGTGGAACAGGTGATCGGTGGACGTTTGCGCCTGGTGTACGAGGAGAGCCAGGACGGCACTGATGACTTCTGGTGTCACATGTACAGCCCACTCATCCACTCCATCGGATGGTCACGTAGCATTGGACACCGTTTCAAAAGATCTGGTCAGTGTGGGGGTCTGACTGGCTTTTGATAGATATTTGATTCAGAAAAAATAATATTTTGACCATGTTGTGACTTACGGATCTGATTGTGTGTGCAGAGGTGTCAAAGAAAATGGAGGGCCAGACGGATGCTCCCCCACGGTTGTTTCTTAAGGTATGTTTGGCTTTTTTTTTTTTTTTATTCAGCTCTGTGTTTACAGTCACCTTCATGTGCATGTCATTTTTTGAACCCACAGGTTAAGGATGTGGATCAGAGTGGGGAATGGTTTAAAGATGGAATGAAGTTAGAGGCAATAGACCCTCTAAATCTCTCTGCTATATGTGTTGCTACTGTAAGAAAGGTAAAATGCCACATTTGTCTTTTTTTTTTTTTTTCTTTCTTTTCTTAATGTTAAGTTTAAACAACACTACAGTAGTACAAATACATAGTAATGTATGAAGTAGTTATTTGTAATTCAGAAAAGTTATATAATAGAAATCATGAAATACGGGAATTTTTTTTTTTTTGCTTAATTGTTTATTGAACTTTTCTAATAATAAAAGGATAAAAATACAGGAGAATAGGAAAAAACTTTCCCCCACGCTACCCCAACCCTGAGTTATACAAACAGAACCAAAAAAAGGCCCCTCAATACATAATTTTAGAGTGTATGTAAATTATGTACAAATAAACTTTGAATCTGAGTTTAGAAACAAACAAAAAAATAAATAAAAATAGTTGCCCATGTACTTATTTACATCAACAAACAAAACTTTGCTAATATAAATTATGTTCCTACAGTGAAGTTTTATCTCCATAGCAGAAGGATACGCCGACTAGCCTATAATGTTAAAAATGCAAAAGTGTTTGCAGAACATCTGGGCAAATTGTGACATTTGGAGAAAAGTTCAAAAAGTGCAACCAAAGGACAAGGCTCGATCTGTTCCGTTGTCACAGAGGAAAAACATTTAAAATTTGATAGCCAAAAAGAAGTTATGGATGGACATAACCAAAACATATAAATTAAATTAGCAGGGGCTTAACAACAAAGATCAGCTATTGGATTAACATCATGCCAAAATTTTGGCAACCTCACACTTGTCGAATAAATTTGATGAATGAATTTTAATTGGATAAGACTATGTTGTGCATAGAAGAGGAATGGACATGGGACAAGATCTGGCTCCAGATCTCATCTTCAAATGTGAAGCAAAGGTCCAACACCCACTGTTGCTTAATAAAAGAGAGGGGGTAGAAATAGGAAGAAGTATTTTTAACTTGGAATTGATTATCTTCTTTCAGGTGTTGGCAGACGGGTACCTAATGATTGGGATTGATGGTTCTGAGGCTGCTGATGGGTCAGACTGGTTCTGCTACCACTCAACCTCTCCTTCCATCTTCCCAGTCGGCTTCTGTGAAATCAACAACATTGAGCTCACACCCCCAAGAGGTGCTTTTCCTCTCCCTTTCTGCAGTGTGATCTGATCTGACTGCATCACTGAATGAAATTCAGCCATTTTTACTAATTTATGTGAAACTGTTCCACAGGGTACACCAAACTCCCTTTCAAATGGTTTGACTACCTCAGAGAAATGAGTTCAATTGCAGCCCCTGTGAAGCTCTTTAACAAAGTAAGTTTTCTAGCATAGTCTGTGGGGTTTTTTTTTGTTGTTGTCTATTTGTCAAATTATGCATTGTGTTTTGTCTCTATTTACACGTTGGGATGCATACATCACACTCTGTATTGCTTTCAGGAAGTACCGAATCATGGCTTCCGTATAGGAATGAAGCTGGAGGCAGTGGACCTGATGGAGCCGCGTCTGGTGTGTGTCGCCACAGTGACCAGGATCGTCCACAGACTCCTGCGCATTCATTTTGACGGCTGGGAGGATGAGTATGATCAGTGGGTGGACTGCGAGTCTCCAGATCTCTACCCCGTAGGCTGGTGCCAACTCACTGGCTATCAGCTGCAGCCGCCTGCCACACAGAGTAAGTGAACAGTCCAGAACATTCTGAGTCTAGAAGGTTCAAATAGTTTCTTAGCAACACTGTTTATTCTTTTAATATTTTTCTGAACTTTAAAATGGTCTTATTAGTTCTTTTGCTATTTAATTGAGTGTTACACTGTTGTTTTGTACTTGTCTGACCTTTTACTTTAAACAGTTTGATACTGTAAATTAAGTTTATAGATTTCAATTTACCAGTCAAAAGTTTTTGAACACTAAGATTTTTAATGTCTTTGAAATCTCATCTGCTCACCAAGCCTTTTTTTATCCAAAAAACAGCAAATGCAGTAAAATTGTGAAATATTTTTACTATTTAAAACCACTGTTTTCTATTTGAAATTATTTTATTGTATGTAAATGTAATTTATTCCTGTGATCAAAGCTACATTTTCAGCATCATTACTCCAGTCTTCAGTGTCACATGATCATTCTAATATGCTGATTGGCTGTTCAAGAAACAACTTTTTTTTTATTATGATGATCAATATTTAAATAATTGTTGCATGATAGAAGTAGTTAGGTATGCAGGAGCTACACCATTAAGGGCCTTAAAAGTAAGTAGTAATATTTTGTAACTGATACAAAACTTAATAGGTAGCCAACGCAGTGACTGTAAAATTGTAATATAATATATTCAAATTAAAAGTTATTTTAAATGGTGAAAATATTTTAACGTTTTACTGTTTTTGCTGTACTTTGGGTCAAATAAATGCAGGCTTTGTGAGTAGAAGACTCATTTAAAAAAAAAAAAAAAAACATTAAAAATGTACTGTTCAAAAACTTTTGACCGACAGTGTATGTAAATGACCTCTATTATTGACTGGGCTCTGTATACCAGCATAGACACATCAGAATGACAGTTACTGAATACTGAGTAAACACTGACATGTAAACTAGGCCATCATATATTTTTAGAGTTTAGTTATGTAATAATTACTATATATTATTACTAAATAATTACTGCATTTCCAAAAGTTCTTGTCTTTTTGACAGATCCAGGCAATCACACATAAAGGATTGCATGAGTCACATGCTTTATGTACCATGCAAAGTGTAAATAAGAATAGGCTAATAATTTTGATTATATCTATAATGCATTATTTAATTTTGATTAGTATAATATGGAATAATAACTACATTTTTTAATACTTGTTTTTTTTCTGTGCATTATTTTTTAATTCAGAGCAAAGGTCCTGCTGACCTTTTTATTGCATTATGTTTTAATAATGGCTGCATAGAATAACAGCTTGTCCCTTTCGTCCTCAGCCACAAGAGAAGCACCGCCAAATGTCTCGAAACAGAAAAAGAAGACTGCACAGTATAAAGGACAAAAGAAAAGTGAGTCCAATCTTTTCAATCTGTCCATCTTCTCTCTCTCCTCTCACCGAACACTGATTTTGGGTGCAAAATTGGTCCAGGAGTCGTTTCTTCTGGGTTTTCCTCAGCTTTGGGTCTGGTCTGGTTCTGCTTGATAGCCGGTAGCAGTTGTCACGGATCAGTGGGGTCATGGATAATTACAGATAACTGTAGCAATCATTCTCATACCCGGGTGAGAAAGAGTGGCACGCTCCCTCAGGGTGACAGAATCTGAGCAAATGATTGGTAGGGGTCAGATTTGCAGTCATCATGTTGGGTTCCACATTGCCTTTTCTCAGGGCTTCAGTTTCTCAACCCAATCAACCCCTCTGTCATGTAGAAATCAAATTAAGGTTCAGATCTGAGTTGAAATTTGGGCTCAGCCGGAGGATGGCCCGCAGTGTTGTGGAGTGGAGCTCGGTAGCCTGGGTAACCTCAGTAACTTCGGTAACCTCAGTCTGGCTTGGTGTTTAGAGAGGAAGATTCCAGTTGGGAGGAGGCCGATCGGTTTGGGTGGGCCTCTGAGGAGGAGGAGCTTCTCGGGTGATGAAGAGCAGACTCCGCCCCATTACCTGTCCCACTTCTCTGGGTCCGGGCGACCTCCCACCTCAGGTGTAGAGCATGATCGCTCTCTCAACTCAGGTAACTCAATTCTCCATCACTCAAGGAGAGGGCGCAACAGAGCTCATTCCTGTAGAACTTTTCAGGTTGGCCCGTGTGAAGAGTTGCACGTCATCAGGTGTCTGAGTAATTTGTGCCACATGCACCATTAACAACAGCTGCATGATAAAAAAGGATAGTTTTGACTCAGAAGAATGGCGTGCGTGGTCAGTTTCACACCTTTTTATTCACTTCCGGTTGGTGTGAATTAATCGCTTTTGGATGTTAAAAGAATAGGTCACCAAAAATACCATCAATTCGGTTACTTGCCCTCATGTTTTTTAAAACCTGTCTGACTTTCTTTGGAATGCAAAAGGAGAATTTTTAAAGAATATTTTAGCCGCTTTTGTTTCTTTTCATCTAAAACAATAAAATGGTGCTAGTTCTGTCAAGGTCCAAAATAACAATTTAAAGGCACAGTTCACCAAAAAATTAAAATTCAGTCTTTAACAAAGGCTCTACAGGTTTGGAATGACATGATGGTGAGTAATTAATGGGCGAACTATCCCTTTAAAATCTCATATGACTTATAAGTCGCATTTGTGACGAAAAACTACTTTGTGCGGCTATGAAAAAATATTTAGGAGCAGCAGTGCAACTGACCCAATCAGGGTTGTTTGCGCTTAAGGGGAGCTTCAAAAGTGTCTGTGTTTTTGCAGCGTTGGGTAATGTATCACAGACATATCTCATGAATCCTTTCGTAAACAAAGTGTAGAGAGAGTGTAAATAGGAGATTCGTTGTGCAGTTCAGAGAGGTTTGTTGATTATAATAGAACTTTGTGCAATTGCAATGAACTAAGATGAGTGACAGCTTTTAATGATTTTTAACGGAGTTTGTAAATGTGATATTGATTTAATACAACAGTTCAATTAACAAGAAATAAACATTAAGTGACTTACATTGTCTGACTATAACACTACTGCCTGATTTTGCTCTATTTCGTCATCAAAAATAATTTGAAAAGTCACAACTGAGCCTATTCACAAATACATTTAAAGACAGCTGCGTTTCATGAATAAGCGTGCGTTTTTAAATTAATCTAGTCAGTCAGTGATTCAAATACCCATTCATAAAGACACTTGCTTTATTCCTGAATGAATTAGTTGTTTGAACGAATCAAATGAATTAATGATTCAGTGATTAAAATCAGTTGCCAGCACCTGCGGTCAGTTTTAGTTTCATTTTTAAAGTATCTTTTCAGTTATTTAAATATTTCTATATTCAAAATATTATTCTATTTTTCTATAATTTGACAAGGGGTGACATGCCAAATGTCATTACAAAGGTAAAAATAAAATTCCCCTGTAAGTTACTTTGAGTCAAATATCACCTTGTAATGGGAAGGCTAATTTTTTTTTAACAGATTTTTTGATTATTGATTAGAAGGTGCTCCTGACATTTTTGACAGTGCTCTTAAATATTTTTTAAGTTAGGAGCACAAGTACTTCCAAAAATAATATATATATATTTCTTCAGCTGTAAGTGGCTCTATTCCAAGTCTTTTAAAGCCATACAGGATGACATAAGGGTGAGTAAATGACACAATTTTCATTTTTGAGTGAACTGTTACAGGTAAGTTTATGAGCCTACTAAAATCCTTAAACCTTATGTATCGCTTCCTGGTTGATGCAGTTCATTATGTGAATGCTACAACATGCTTAAATTTGAAAACATATAAATAAAAAAGGTTGGTTTCTGTGGGTTATTGCAAAAGTTTCTCTCCCTTCTTTTTTTAATGCTTTAAGTGTGTAATATTTCTCCTTTCCACCCACACTTCTTAATATTTTTCCACTTACTGTTGCGTTTAGTTTTCATCTTTTACCAGTGTGTTTCATTTTATGGATCGGTGTTCTTGTCTCGTTTTTGTTTTCCAGAGGCCTCGCTGCAGTTGAAAGAAGAGACTCCCGAGATGGACGAGTTCACCTTCTCGCAGGGCATCTCAGACCAGGAGAGCAACGGCTCAGGCAGTTACTACATCAGACAAGAGCCCTGAACAGTACCAGCCATCACAGAGCCTCACCTCACTGCCAACAGCACTGGAAAAAAAAAAAAATCCCACTCGGAGCGATGCACACGAGGCCTGGAAGAAGACACAGTGACTTCCCCTCACACCAGGTCTCTCTCTTTTCATTTTTGGTTCCTTTTCAGGTTTGAAAAAAAGCTTGAAGGACTTCTCAGTCATTGATCCGAGAAAGAAGAGGGGATTTTGTTTGAAATGGAGAATACTGTTTTTGTTTTTGTCCTGATTTTTCTTTTAAAACAAATTGCCCGATGGACTTTTTCTCCTCAGTGTTCATTGTACTTGAAGTTTTCTTCACTTCTTTTCGGTCTTTATTTCCCCTTTTGGTAAGAGAAAAAAAAAAAGTTTTTTGGGGGTAAGATTTCAGTACCTTGTGTGTTTCTTGCGCTGTTTCATTTGTTTTGGATGGGTGTGCATTTGGTTAAGAGTAGTAAAAATCTATATTGAGACAGTATATTCATATATGTATGACATTCATATTAAACACACACGTATATAAATATTTAAACGTATAAATATAGTAGTGGATTGAGGGATGATGGTATTGATATTAAACCTTACTGGTATGAAGAGTAGACTAATGGAAAACACTCACAATTTGCACTACAGGGATAAAAATATATCTTTTGGCCTGTAAATCGATAAAGGTAAAAACCTGCAGCTTTATTGTAGTATGTGATTAGAAAACATAATTATAAAGGTGGGATGTGCTCAAGTCAAAGTGAATATTGTGATATGCAAAAAACAAAACAAAAAACAAAAAAAAAAAAGTTATTTGACATTTAACGCCAATGGTTTTGATTTCGTTCTCAAGAGCCATTTTTTTTATACGGGCGGTCGAAGTATTTTGTGAGCCGTAGAATAAAACGCAGGCAATCACTGCTACCTGAACACTACCTTCCTGTCATCTTCGATGTCGACTGCACAGCAGAGGATCCATCTGGTAGACCTTTGTAGTATTGCGAGTTTCTGAACAATACAGCGCCAGCTTGTTTGTTTACCAGCCTCTTTGCTCGTGCATCGCATCCCATGCATTTTCCTCAACTCACAGCATTCATTCCAGAAAAGCATTTTTACTACCTCTACAAGAGAAGGTGATTTTGAAATATCCAGGCTGAGGATTCACGTGGTTCCTCGCCCTCGCTTAAGGTTGCAATAGGTAGTTTTCATGCTCCATTTGAAAGGGTATACTCATATTTTATGCAAATGGCAACTATCCACTTGGACACATGGCTTATTTCACTTTAAAGTCTACGCATCATTTTATATTTGTATCATAGCATGCTATCGACAGAGTTCTTGAAATGGAAAGGAAAGTTATGCAATAATAATGTCTGTTGTTTTACGATGTCTTACTCCAAAATCACACAGCTCATAAATATATAGACTTAGATACATTCTATAGACTTAAAACGAAATATTCTTACAATATATTGCAAAACTGTGACAATTTTCTAAGAGCTAGACTTGAGCTTTCCCTGTTCTGGATCGTTCCGAGTGTAAATAACCTTTATAACATCCGATAGGATCAGCCGATATTACATTTGCATAGTGGTTTATCTTAGTAGAAACTATAAGCTCTATTCAATACCAGTAAGGTTGTTGGTGAACTCTCAGGAAACGTATCTCATCGACTTCTGCTTTATTTGAAGGTTCGGCTACGCGCTTCTAAGATCATACCGCCGTTTTGATTGTTTCCCATATTTGAAGCTCCTGACAAATGTGACCAGGTTGTTGTTTTCCTCCTTTCTCTTTTGGTTCATCTTGGCTTGCGTTCATCAAATGCTGAGTACATTTTTGTAAATGGTCAGCCATATGTTAAATTATGGTTCGTTGTATAAAAATCCAATGTATTTTTTTAACAAGCATTGTTTTGTTATTTTTCTCTTTCTGTCGTTCTCTTGTAATTTACTTTTTTTTTTTCTTTCTTTTTCTTTTTCCTTTATGGGTTTTAGCAGATGTTTGTACTAAATTGGTTTATTTTTTTTAGTCATTTTTGGGTTTCTTCAGTAGCTGTTGTGTTGTATGCATGTGTAGTTTTCCAAATGTAAGGCACTGTTGTGTATTTAATTTGTAAACATCAAACTGGGACTTTATGGCTACATTTTTCATCAGCGACCGGATCAATATGGTCATGTTCATTACTTTCAATGTCAGATTTTATTTCTTTCTTCATAAACCCCATCCGTAGCATCAGGATTTAGGTACACACTGGTGATTATCATGCTTGTCAGCTAAATTTAGTTTCTTTTTTCTTCTTCTTCTTACAACAAGACCAAAATCTCAATCATTTGCAATTAAAATGACTGTTGAGGCAAATTTAGCTGCTACCCTCAAATGAATTTAAGCCCTAACGCACAACTTCACCTTTAAGTAAACACACTCTCTTGTCAGCGGAATTGATGCCTTATCCTCTGTTATGTTTTTTCTCTACATAAGTAAAGCTATTGAGTCAAACATAGAGAAGCAGAATACGAAATATAAAGAAACATATGTTGTCCAGTAGAGTGATTTATCAGTGCATGCAGCAAATGTGAGAATCTTACGAGGGCCAGTGTTGTTCTGGTCTCGATACTAACACGGGTTTTTGTGACGTTCCCTCTGTCCTCAGTAATCACATCATGGTGCTATATATATATATTTGATAACTCATTCATTAGGTCTATTAAAAGAAGAATTAAGTCTGTAATTATAAGTTGGAGAGCTGGTGATTATAACTTCAGATCTGTATTTTGGATACAAGTAGCCGAAATCATTTGTTTATAACGTTGAAAAAAAAAAAATAAAGAACTAACATTGACCCTCATAGTACATAGAGGTGAGGGTGGTGGGTTTGTAACTTTTTTGATAGAGTCTGTATCTGGTCTTTATTGCTTTATTTCTGATGATGATGATGATGATGATGTGTGCTGTGATATGGGGTTTGATAGCTTATATGTATATAGTTCAACTGTGGGGGGAAGCTTTTGTTGGTTGAATTTTCTGTTAATTTGTTTACAAGCATTTCAAACTGTTTCCGCATGGCTGTGAAAATGTATCTGTTGAATTTGAAAAAAAAAAGAAATTTTTACACTGAATTAAAAGGATACTAAACGTTTATCTTTTGAGGTTGTTTTCCTTTCTTGATACTTAAAGTTGTTCTATTCTATAATAAAAAAAATAATAAAAAATCCTTATAATTTACTCACCACTATGTCATCTGAGATGTTCATGTCTGTCTTCAGTCGAAAAGTTTTTCAGGAAATATTCCAGGATTTTCTGCATAGTGGACTTCAATGGTGGCCAACGGGTTAAAGGTCCAAATTAGTTTTAAAAGGCTCTACACAATTCTAGCCCAGAAATAAGGGTCTTTTCTAGCGACACAATAAAAAATTTAAATTGCTCTTCTTGCACGTGCTCGACTTAACTCATTCTGTGGAAGGTACCAACCCAGTGTTTATAAAGCGAATGTGCAAAGAAGTCAAACGCCCTTTACAAAAAAGGTAAAACAAAGATGTTGGATGATTTTTGAAGTTGGAAGAGAAAACGAGATGGAGTTTTGTGACTTTTCCAGTGTGATTATGCAATGTGTAAAGTTGATTGAGCTAGTGCAAAATGACCATTTGCGGATAAGTATATAAATCTTTATTATTATACTTTTTTTTTTTTTTTTTTTGAAAATGACCAATCATTTCACTATATACGACCCTTATTCCTTGGCTGGGATCTTTGAAGCTGCATTGAAACTGCAATTTGGACCTTTAACTCATTGATTTAAATTGAAATCCACTATATGGAGAAAAATCCTGGAATGTTTTCCTCAAAAACTTTAATTTCGACTGCAGAAAGAAAGACATGAACATCTTGGATGACATGGGGGTGAGTAAATTTTCAGAACATTTTTTAATGTGATAGTTTTTTTAAAACAATCCTGTTTAAAAAAAACTATCACATTAAAAAATGTGCAATATGCCAATACAATATAAGAATTGAGGTAAATAAAGAATGATTTTTTTTTTTTTTTCGGGTAGACTATTTAACTAGCACTCACGTAAAAATAAATACTACAAATGTAAAAATACTACCAAATGTAAAAATAACACTGCATAGTCTGTGTGATTAAATATGCAATGCTACAAAAATTATTCAGTCAAGAGTAGTGAGTGATTTACATTTTCTTTTGTTGTTCGATTAACATCAGCCACACAGAAAGCAGCAGGTTTAATAGGCTGCTGGTGGCGTTTTTTCCCGAGGCTCTTGAATTTTGTAAATTGTTTTCAACGGGAACGCCGCGTTTTAAATGCGTTCAAATGCGTTAAAACGCGTGCCTTGCACTGAGCGTCTTTTTCGCGCTGAGCCCTCAGGAATTTTTTTTTTTTAAGTGGAGGATTGGCGGGAAAAAATTCCACACCAACCGTCACATCCTACAACAACGATAGAGGACAAGAAACACAACAACGAAACAAAATAATTTAAAACAAAGGTAAGAGCAAGTGTTTTATATTGTATCAACATTTTTATAATTATAAATAAACTATCTGCGAAATCGGAGATCAGATATTCGTAGCAGCCAAACCGTCTCCAATGAAAAAAACGGTTTTGTCAGTTAATCGATTGCGCGGCTTTATTCGGTTGTAAACAACAAACAACAGTACTACTGAATATGTTGTTCTGCTGATTTATGCTGTCTAAACCACGGGAAAATCGTGTGGAAGTTTCTAAATCATATAGAGAAGGTCTTTGTAAGCAGGAAAGGGCACCATTTTTTGACAAACTAAAGTTAGTAAGTGGTAAAGATACGTATGAGCAGTATTAATTAAGATATTAGCCTAACATTTCACTTACCTGACTGGAAATGATAAGAACAAACACAAATGTTGTCAAGATTCTTGCTCCGGAAATCCTAGTTCAGTTAAAACACAAATGCCTTCTTTCCTCTTTTGGCACTTGATTCGTTATAACTTTTGGCAGTCTGTAGTACTCCAAATGGTCCAGCCAATTAGTACAACCCAAAACATGACAAATAATTGGCCATTTTCAGCAGCAATAATCAGCGAAATATACAAATTTTGTACAGTGCAGTTGCATTGTTTACATTTAGTGCTTCTCTATGCAAGTGTATAAACAGTCAAAACAGACTGACAAACTTTTTAAAAAATGTTCATTGTTTTTGGTATAGAACAAAGAGACATTTATTTAAAGCAGGTACATTTCAGTACTTTAATTAAAAATTTACCAACTAAAAGTCATATGGAGTGAAGCGAGCATTTGCTATGGAAATGAAATACTGTGCAAGATTTACAAATAAACTTACGCCACTCATTTTGTGCTTAAACATCCAGTACTCATTATATAAAAAGCAAAGTACATCTGCTAAACAAGCTCTTTAAATAAAACCTTTAATGAGAAGGTTTATCGGACAACAGTCAAACTCAGTCAATCGCTATCATTTCAGTGGTTAATGGGTCCCAAACCATAAACAGCTCACATTTATAAAATTAAAAGGCTGCAGTTTCTATACTTCATGACATGTTATGAACAGATCATAACCATACACACACAAAAAGAAACATCAATGGATTGCTGTTGCTCTAGAAGTTACTTCAAAACTCTATGGTTAAGACTAGTCCTGAAGAAACTCGTCAGACGCGATACAGCGCTCTCAAAGGGCCATCAATACTGCATCAATAAGCAAAGAGAATATACATATATGCTTCAGATATCATTTAAGCTTTCTTTTTTTTTTTAAAAAAAATTATATTCTAGACTGTACATTATACAGTAATGTTAAATCATATATTTCATCTTATATGAGTGATATAGAGGTAAATCAAAAGTTGATCAAACATTAAAAATCAACAAATTGAGAAATCACAGAAGTGAAATAACACTGGTTTAAAATATACACGTGAAAGGGTTTCTAATTGTGTGCAAGTGTACTGAAACAGAAAAAGAGAAAACAAAGGAGCAGAGAGCATGATGGGACAGACAATTGTAGAGGGGGAGAAGTAAAGAGAAACAGGGGTTAGAGGAAGCAGGGAGGCACAAAGGAGGCTCAGAGGTTGCTGAAGAGCTCGTTTCTTTTGCTCCAGTCCATCTGCGGGGCTCTCTTGTTGGAGCGTTTCTGGTGAGCACGTTCCTTGGCCTGCTGCAGCGACAGGCTCAGAGATAGTCCTGCGTCATCACTTGAGGCCTTCGCTTTGGGTTTCGCCTGCAAACGTTTCATCATTAATATTAACATTCTATGTTCATTCCATATACTCCAGACTGTGTGCATGGACACAAACCTCTGGTGCTGAGGCGCTGGATGGAGATGCAGAAGTGGAGGTGTTGGAGGAGGAGCTGGAGTTTGACAAACTCATGGCTACTTTAGGCTTTTCTTCCTGGGATGCTTTTCCATTCACCTGCAACAAAGCGTTGACATTAATATAAAAACAATGTCAAACAGTTAAAAGCATTATTCACCAAAAAGGAATATTTGTAGGAACCTATGATTTCTGAGGTGTGGAAAACATGGATGGTATTGCAGAATCCAGTCATAAAAATCGAATTTAGTAAATTAAAAGTAGGTCAGTACATGTATATTAAAAAGTTTGATTAAGCTTGAAAAAATCGTGTCAGAAATAATTACTATTCTACAGTAGAATGTACTACTACTACTACTACTACTAATAAAATTATGAAAACTTTATTTTATTTCAAGGAATAATCATAATATTTTGCCATGTTTTAATTTAATAGTAAATCCCCCTTGTTTGCCAAAAAAAAAAAAATTAAGTTTCATTTTTACATTTTAAATTAATGTTTTATACCTTCATTTGACCAGAAAACACAGAATTTCTGGAGAAAATAAATCATTTCTATTGTAAAAAAACGGAATTAATTGAGTTTTTTTTTACTGCATTCAAATAATTCGACATAATTAGAATTTGGTACCAATAAAACAATGTGATAAAAATATAAAACATATTTCATAGAGCCCTAGCACTGTAATTTTTGTTAAACTTTTAATACATTTATGTTAAGTTGGATAATTATTTTAATTAACTTCACATGCTTTTTAAGTAAAAAAAAATTATTTAACCATTATAAAAGAGGAAAAACTAAAACAGAAAAAAAAATCCAGAAAAATACAATTGAAAAAAAAACAAAACAATTTGGAATGAATGAATAAATAAATAAATAAATGGAAAAAAGAAAAAAGAAATGGAATTTGGAAAAAAATAAAATGCATTTCATATTTCATAAAGCCATACAAATTTAATTTTTGTTAAACTTTTAATACATTTATGTTAAATTGGATGAATAATGATTTTAATTACCTACACACTTTTTGAGTAAAACTTAATTTAACCATTATAGAGGAGAGAAAAAAAATGGAATCTAGAAAAATAAAATAGAAAAAAACTGAATTTGAATAAATAAATAAATAAAATGGAATTTGGGAAAAATAAAATGGATTTCCTATTTCATAAAGCCCTAAAAATGTGTTTTTGTTAAACTTTGAATACATTTATGTTAAATTGGATAAATAATAATTTTAATTACCTACACGCTTTTTGAGTACAACCTAATTTAACCATTATAGAGGAGAGAAAAAAAATGGAATCTAGAAAAATAAAATAGAAAAAAATGAATTTGAAAAAAATAAAATAAAATAAATAAATAAATAAAACGGAATTTGGGGATAAAATAAAATGGATTTCATATTTCATAGAGCCCTAAAAATGTTTTTTTGTGAAACTTTGAATAAATTTGTTCAATTGGATAAATAATGAATTGAATTAACTAAACATGCTTTTTGAGTAATAAAACTTTTTTTATTTAACCATAAAGGAGGAAAACCTAAAACAGAGGACAAAAAAAAAAAATCCAGAAAAATAAAATGGAAAAATACAAATTTGAAAGAAAAAATGAGAATTAGGGAAAACAAAAAAAGGATTTCATAGAATCCTAAAAATGTAATTTTTGTTAAACTTTATGTCAAATTTATGTCAAATTGGATAAATAAAGATTTTAATTAACTACACAAGCTTTTTGAGTAATAAAACTTAATTTAACCATTATAAAGGTATAAAATTAAAACAGAAAATAAAAATAGTTCAGAAAAATAGAATGGATTTCATATTTCATACTGCCCTAAAAATGTAAATTTATGTTAATTTGGATAAATAATAATTTTAATTACCTACACATGCTTTTTGAGTAATAAAACTCAATTTAACCATTACAAAGGAGGAACAATTAAAACAGAAGAAAAAAACTGATTTTGAAAAATAATAATTAAAAAAAATGTTTGGGAAAAAAATTAATAGATTTGATGGAGCCCTACATTTACTCACAGTCTTGTCATTCCAAACCTGTCTGCATTTCTTTCTTCTGTTAAACACAAAAGTATTTTGAAGAATGTTGATAACCAGTCCATACAATGCAAGTCAATAAAAACCAAAATCTGTTTACCAACCAACATTCTTCAAAATAACTTCAAAATCATATCTCCCCCAGAACAAAGTTAATTTGGAACTACATGAGGGTGAATAAATGACAAAATTGCGTGGACTTTCCCTTTAAGTGCAGTACCAAAAATAACCCCCTAGATGGACCCTGAGCTTTCAGTTCAAAGTCTGACTTGAGGACACTTGAGGTCTTGGCCAAGTGCATGTGACAGGAAGTACACACACAAGACTGTCCCAGGTCTGATAAATGCCAAAGCTAAATCCACACTATCTCTGATAGTGCTTTGGAGCGTGATTTGAGGCCAAGTGTATCCCACTACACGTGCAGGTACTTGTGTGACCTGAAATCTTGATACTGAGGAAAATTTTACAGCGTAAGCTGTAATAACTTCATTAATTAACTTGCATTTTTACAGCACTGTTTTATAAGTGTATCCCATTAGGTAATCAAATGTTCCACATCCACTTGTGGTCTTCATGCCCACTTGAACACTTGAGGTAAATACAAAAAATACATCATGTACAGTAAGTAGACAAGTGGTCAAGGCAAACACAACAAGTGTGTTTAAAAGAAACTACTTATTACATCTTTAAATGGAGACAATTGAGTTCTTTTTCTCTTATTTTGAACAAATTGCAATAATTAGTAAGGCACTCTGCCATGAACTGAAGCAAAGTTCTACAGAATACTACATCCTCAATCCAAAATATAATAAGAACAGTAATACTGTGAAATATTAATACAATTTAAAATGTTATTTATTCCCATGATGAAAAATATAAATAAAATTTAATGATGTCCCCATACGGTTTACAGCTGCAATTCCAGAACAACTGATATAAAACACATGATCCACAAATCTCAAATGTAATGATGGATTTACAGGACTGTAAATTCTATGAGCAAGAGCCAGGAATCCTTTATCAGAGCCAGAAAAACATCTGAGAGTGAAAGAGTATCTGACAAACGCTGGTGGTACCAGGTTTAGAGTTTGATAAGGCTACAGATACTTGTGTTGTGTTTAGAAAAAGAGCAAAAACTCTCTCGCACAGCCTTGAGATGTTTTATCTGCTAGCAGATACCTGGACATGTGTTAAGTCTGAGGAAGCACGATTATCTGCTTCAGGTTATCGTTCTCTCACAGTTAGTCTAATCTAGCAGTAGGAAATCTGACAGAGAACAGCTGCTGGAGAGTAACCAGGACAATGCATTAAAAGTGGCCTGAAATCTGGTTATCAGACTCCACAGATATACCCTCGTCCTAATGCTGCCTGTCTAATCCCATCACTGATGCTCAGACACTACTACACTTTATCAGCCAATCAAATGTGATTGTGTATATTTAGCACATCACACACCCGCAGATGTAATGGGTCACATGCATGTTTGCTTGACACATGAAGGCCACATACACACTGCAAGTTTTAGAAGTGACGATTGCATTTAAATGTGGGAGTGAGTTCCTTAAATTATCATTCCATGTGTGTGTACAAAAGAACAGTCACTCCTGGATTTGCAACCATAGAAACATTTTGGTGTTTTGCAGGAGTGAATAAGAATTTAGTAATTTGTTATTGATTTTAACATAACTACCGCTGATAGACATGCTGTGTTTTGTTTATGCTCGGGAAGCTGCTTTTGAGAGTGCTGTCTTACAGTGTTGCCATGTCCTCATGTTTACAAGTGCTTTTAGCATGTTGTTTGGTCTTAGCTCATAAAGCTAGGCACTTTATGAAGTGGTCTGTTGTGGATATGAGATTTTGAGATTCATGAAGCATTTTTGAAACATAAAGCATTTGGGTGTTTTAGTGTTTTTAGTGCTTGTCCTTGTTTGTTGTTTTTTTTTTCTATGAAGATCTGGCAACACTGACACTTTACCAAAGGGCTTGTGAGCACAACTAGCCCTGTGTCAAAATGTGCTAAGATTAAGACTTCTTTCACTGTGATTTTCTTGCATCTCACATACAGATGAAGACACATTTAAGACACGTTTAAATACGTGATGTCTTTAACAACAAGTCGGTCAGTTCCTGGGTAGAATTTCTGTAAATCTGGTTGTCACTACCCCTATTTTTTCGGAAGTTAATGCGGTTGTCGAATGCAATTGTCACTCCCACATTTTAGTGAATTATGTGTGTACAGAAAGCGATTAAGGAGTACAAGCTGTCTTAAAGTGCTGCCATGTGCTCATATTTAGAAGCACTTTTAGGCATGTTGTTTGGTCTTAGCTCATAAAGATAGGCTCTTTATGAAGTCAATAAAGTGGTCTGTTGCGGACATGAGATATATGTTTTTTGGTGTTTTAAAACATAAAGCATTTGGGCGTTTTAGTGCTTTTTTGTGCTCGTCCTTGTTTGTTGATTTATTTCTATGAAGATCTGGCAACACTGACACTTTACCGCAGAGCTTGTGAGCGCAAACAGCCCCGTCTCAAAATGTGCTAAGATTAAGTCTTATTTCACTATATTTTCTTGCATCTCACATACAGACGAAGACACATTTCTGATGCACATTTCTACCTGTATTTTTCAGGAGTTAATATGGTTGTCAAATGCGATTGTCACTCCCGTATTTTAGTGAATAATGGCCACGTACACACTGCAAATTTCTGGAGTGACAACCGCATTTAAATGCAGGAGTGAGTCCCCTAAATTATCATTCCATGTGTGTACAGAAGAGCAGTCACTCCTGCATTTGTAACCATAGCAACCTTTTTGTGTTTTGTGGGAGTGAATAAGAATTTAGCCATTTGGTATCTGCCATTTTTTGGCTGAAGACTCTTTTTATCTGTCGATTTTAACGAAACTACCGCTGATAGACGTGCTGTGTTTTGTTTATGCTCGGGAAGCTGGTTTAGGGAGTGCTGTCTTGCAGTGTTGCCATGTCCTCATGTTTACAAGCACTTTTAGGCATGTTGTCTAAGCTTATAAAGCTAGGCTCTTTATGAAGTCAATAAGGTGGTCTGTTACGGATATGAGATATATGTTTTGTATAGTGTATGAGATATAGTGTTTTTTGTGCCTGCCCTTGTTTGTTGTTTTTTTCTATGAAGATCTGGCAACACTGACACTTTACTGCAGAGCTTGTGAGCGCAAATAGCCACGTGTCAAAATGACACATAAGACTTATTTAACTGTTATTTACTGTTATTGTCACATACAGACCAAAACACATTTGTGCGTTTAAATACGTCATTAACAACTAGTTGTTCAGTTCAGGTCCGTACACACTGCGTAAAATTTCTGTAAATACGGTTGTCGCTACCTGTATTTTTCGGGAGTTAA
Organism: Labeo catla; assembly: GCA_012976165.1. NCBI lineage: Eukaryota > Metazoa > Chordata > Actinopteri > Cypriniformes > Cyprinidae > Labeo > Labeo catla. Next base: position 182,950 of record VONZ01000524.1, read on the forward strand.
TACGGTTGTCGAATGCGATTGTCACTCCCGTATTTTAGTGAATTATGTGTGTACAGAATGCGATTAAGGAGTAAAAGATGAGCTGACGACTGAAATTAGCTCCAGTGTGTACGTGGCAGAAGATAAATGCTCCACTTAAATCTGAAAGCATTTCATTTTGAAACAATGAGCAACATAGACATTACTCACCTGTTCTACTGCCTCATGGCTGGAATCAGGATCTGGAAGAGGACCTGAGAACACAGAGGGAATTCATTAGACTTTTATGATCAGATATATTGGTCTGACAGTTAGTTTAAACAATCAGTTCACTTCCAGAATAAAAATTTCCTTATAATTTACTCAACCCATGTCATCCAAGATGTCTATGTCTTTCTTTCTTCAGTCTGAAAGAAATTAAGGTCTTAGAGGAAAACATTCCAGGATTTTTCTCCATATAGTGCACTTTAATAACGGAACAGCAGGTTGAAGGTCCAAATCGCAGTTTCAATGCAGCTTTAAAGGGCTCTACACGACCCCAGATGAGGAGATAAGAGTCTTATCTAGTGAAACAATTGGTCATTCTCTACAAAAAAAAAATGTTCAACATTTTCAACATTACTTTTTAACCACAAATGCTCGTCTTGCACTAGTTCTGCAATGCGAGTCTAGGACTTCACGCATTATGTAATCACATTGGAAAGGTCACACATTGTTAGTTCTTCGTCTGAGTAATTCAGTTCAGAAAGGTAGAGTAGGCCAAAAATCTAATTTTCTCCTCCAACTTTAAAATCATCCAACATTGAAGTCCACTATATGGAGAAAAATCCTGGAATGTTTTCCTCAAAAACCTTAATTTCTTGGATGACATGGGGGTGAGCAAAATGTCAGGAAATGTTTATTCTGGAAGTGAACTAATCCTTTAAATGCAACTTGGGCCCATCACTTTTATTAACTCAAATGCCTTTGGCCAGTGGGTTTAGAGCCACAGTACAATGGCTGAATAGTGAGTTTCATTCCAAGAAAAAACAGGAAACAGGCAAAAGCCTTTATAGAATTGAATGTGAATTGGGAAACATGGCTGTTGTGGTTGAAATAATGAATAAAAGATGTGTGTGGGTGCAGCCGTCAACATCCTTTCAGTGAGAAATGTAAGAAGTCCAACAGCCCAGTGGCCAGCTCATCATAACACTGTAGTTTTGGCAATAATTTTCTCATAAATCTCTATTACCTTTAATAAACTTCTAATGAAGTGACCTATGTGTTATATATTATGTTATGCTGCTTCATGTCATAGTGGGGTGGCTGGGCCGCCAACATGAGTCGTTTGCCTGTCTTGCACATTTAGGGTGGGGGTGACTGACTTCCCCCATTTCTCATACTGTTTCCATGGTTTTGATCACCATGACGACATGCTGGCAGTGCGATGTTGACTTTGGCTAATTCTCTGATGTACAGACAGTGCCACTGCAGGCCTCGAGTTGATGTTTAACCAGCAGTCTGTTACTATGTGAATATCACATGAAATGTTTGACAAAGTAAACAGTTCTTGATCAGCAAAACCACACTTGGGGTCAAGGGGTAGATGCATATTAAAAACACATTATAGCTGGTTAATTTATTATGCTGGTACCTGTGAGATGTTCCTCAGTTGGAACGATACCACAGCGGTTGAAGAAGGCGTCTGTCTCTGGATCCACTACCAGCAGTTTGGTTTCATCTCCTCCTGCCTTAATGGCCGCCACCACTTCTGTATGCTGCATTGTGTGCACAGGAACGCCATTTACCTGTAGAAACAACAGTAAATTAATTCATACATTCTGAAGCAAAGATACAGACTTAAATTGTGATAAGGAAGAGTTGTGGGAACATAGCAGGAATGCAGGAAGTCTCCATTTATTCTGATATGTCTGGATATTTAAATGAACAGTAGTTTCCCTGAATCATTCAAAACGTGTGGCTGAAGTAGTCTCTAGTGAACTTCAAGGGGTCATTTCAGTGAAAGACAGATTTATTTTTTAATACTTTTACTTATTACAGAAGTAAAATAATCTGTGAATTATATTGTATAAGAATATATTTTATACCTATATATATATATATATATATATATATATTATTAGTAATTCCTTAGTCAATTTAATTTATTATTTTATGGTCATTTAATTTCAGTGTAATATAATTTATAAATTTGTTGATTAGTAATTTTTTTTACTAAATTTAATTTACTGTTTTAAGGTTATTTAATTCTGATGTAATATAATTTAAATATTATTCAATCTAAATGTGAAAAAATATAATTACAATATACAAATTTAAATTACAACAAAAAATAAAAATTAATTACTGTATGATATTCTCCTTTGTTCAACTTGTAGCAATTTAATGTATTGTTTTAAAGTAATGCAATTTTAATGTAACAATTTTAATATATTTAAATGTAAAAATATAATTACAATATACACAATTAAATTACACAATAATGAACAAAAACAAAATTATTGTATGATATTCTTCTTTGTTCAATTTGTAGCAAATTAATTTATTGTTTTAAAGTAATGTAATTTTAATGGAACAATTTTAATATAATTTAAATGCAAAAACATAATAACAATATAAAAAATTAAATGACAAAATAATAAAAAATAAAAAGTATTGTATGATATTCTCCTTTGTTCAGTTTGTATTAATTTAATGTATTGTTTATTATATATGTAAATATGTATTGTTTATGTAAAAACTGTAATATAATTTAAATGTAAAAATATAAATAAATTAAACATTTAAATTAAATCATAAACTACATTAAAAATTATTAAAACATAAAATAAATTATAATTTTACTTATTAATATTACTATTTAAATATATTTGCACTATTTGTTTACTTCATTATTATTTAATTTGTACTATTCACATCAATGCACCTAGACTAAAATTTTGGCAATGCCAATGTGTAACAAGTGAGTTTTTGTCTAAACATTCTATAATATAGTATATACCAGCGAGACAAAACAAATCTCCTTTCTCTGACACTCTGTTCATTTGAAGTACTTATGAGTCAATAGAAAGTCTAATCCCATGACCAGGACTTGTGCCCAGAGAGGAGACACCTGGGAAAAGACTGAGGTTCTGTTGGCCTGTCCCATAATGCCAAAGGCTAAGGAATCTGCGTGGGAGATTCTGGGCAGGAGTGGGCTCTTAGGAATGCCGATCCCACTCTCCCGTCCTGCAGGCAATTAAAACACAGCGGACAAACAACAGCCCCCTTATGTGTCCTTTAAACACAGCTCTATTAGACACACACACACACACACACACACACACACACACAAAACAAGAGGCCATGCTCACAGAACAGGGAAGCAAAAAGGAGAATTCATCTGAGTGCGCATGAGGTTTGTGAACAGGCATGTTTTTATCATCATGTTCAGGTAAAGCCATGTGACTCCACATGATGCCTGACATTTAAATGTCTCAGCTCTTTGGAATCTGAGATGAGATGCCGGAAATGAGAGTGAAACTAAGAACAAAGATCCTGAGAGTGTGAAAACATTCAGATCTTTCAAGAACGGCCGCTGAATAAATTCTAAAGGAAATGTGACTAGGCTTTAAAATGAAAAATGTTCTCAGTTGGCCCATAGAGGATCACATTTTTGCTCAGGGTGAACAACTATTTCTACCATTCACACAACCAGTCTTCACAAAGTGAAAGAGCATGATTTCTTCAAATGTGTGAAATTAAAACTGTGAAAAACACATGACCACAGACTGAGTTACAAGTCAACCAAAACCATTTCACCATGACCCTCAGAACATTTACATACTTTGACATACTTTTAAAGTCAAGTATACACACAGTAAACAGGTTTTCTGACTGCTGACCTTTTTTAAATCAAGAAGTGATTCTTCTATAGTCACTCCCAAAATGACGATGACAAACAGAATAAGATGTATATCAACAACCCAACAGTTGATAGGAAAAGAGTGACATATTTCAGATATGCTTTTAATGACATCATTAGTAACTAGATGCTAATCTGTTCTAATGAATTCAGGTGAAGCACAGAGTTAACTCTTGGAAATAACCAAAACTGTTTAGAGATTAGAATTAAACAAAGAAAAAGTGGTCCTTTTTTAAAATTTATATATATATATATTTGTCTAGCTTTACTTTCTTCATATCTTTGACCTAATTTAAGATATTAACATGCATTTAAAATGGGACGATACAGTTGAAGTCAAAAGTTTACATACACCTTGCAGAATCTGCTAAATGTTAGTCTATTTTTTTTACCTAAATAAGAGGGATCATACAAAATGCATGTTTTTTTTTTTTATTTAGTACTGACCTGAATAAGATATTTCACATAAAATATGTTTACATATAGTCCACGAGAAAATAATAGCTGAATTTATAAAAAATGACCCTGTTCAAAAGTCTACATGCACTTGATTCTTAATACTTTGTTCTAAATAATTTGTTGTTAATTAAATGATCTACAGCTTTTTTTTTTTTTTTTTAAATGTTTAGTGATTGTTGCTCATGAGTCCCTTGTTTGTCCTGAACAGTTAAACTGCCTGCTGTTCTTCAGAAAAATACTTCAGGTCCCACAAATTATTTGGTTTTTCAGCATTTTTGTGTATTTGAACCCTTTCCAACAATGACTGTATGATTTTGAGATCCATCTTACATTTTGAGGACAACTGAGGGACTCATATGCAACTATTACAGAAGGTTCAAATGTTTCATTAAGAGCCGGGGGGTGAAAACTTTTGAACAGAATTTTTTTTTTTTTTTTAGTCCTGCAGATGATACTTACATGTTTCCCAGAACACTAAATAAGTTCAATTTACCCTGATCTTCAAATTCCATAAGTTTACAACCCTGGCTTTTAATGCATAGTTTTTCCTTCTGAAGCATCAGTGAGTGTTTGAACCTTCTGTAATAGTTGAATATGAGTCCCTCAGCTGTCCTCAGTGTGAAAAGATGGATCTCAAAATCATACAGTCATTGTTGGAAAGGGTTCACATACACAAAAATGCTGAAAAACTAAGGATTTTTCAAGGGACCTGAAGGATTTTTCTGAAGAACAGCGGGTAGTTTAACTGTTCAAAACAAACAAGGGACTCATGAACAACTATCACTAAACAACAACAACAAAAAAACACAGCTGTGGATCATTCAGGTAAAAACACAGTGTTAAAAATCAAGCGTATGTAAACTTTTGAACAAGGTCATTTTTATAAATTCAACTATTATTTTCTCTTGTGGACTATAATGAAATGTCTTTTATGTGAAATATCTTTTAATTATCATTATCATATCATCATTTTGTATGATCCCTCTTATTTTGGTAAAATAATTAACATTTTGCTCATTCTGCCAAGTATATATAAACTTTTGACTTCAACTGTTAATACATTTATTTTTTATACATATAAATAACATAAATGGGGCCTTTTCTTCCTTCAGCCTTTTTTTCAAACTGTCTTTGGGACTTCTATCACATAGCCGTAGTAAGTGGATTGAGGCTAGCCTTATATCAGCGGTTTGATAGAGATACGTGGCTCTGAGCACTCCTCAGGCGTTCAATAATCCCAGCACTCCCAGAGAGACAGTAATTACACTGGCCTCTCCTTCACTGATAGATAATGAGATTAACACTCTGGAAACACAGACCAAACCGCTCAGGCATTAACTGTTAACACTCTGTGCAGATATAAAAAGTACGAAATAGCACTCTGGCTCTAAAATTAATCTTTTTTGAACTGTTTTTGTTCTGATGTCAGCTGTAAACAGCTTATGGTTAATGGCTTTCTATCTTTAACCTAATGATTTTTAATTGAGTTTTCATTGAGAATATTACTAACAATGTTTTTTAATGAATTATGCCAATATGATTAGTATGATTTTTAATGTTTTTAAAAGAAGTCTCTTAAGTTTTATTTATTTGATCAAAAATACAGAAAAAAACCATGAAATATTATTGCAATTTAAAATAACATTGTCTATTTAATATACTTTAAAATGTAATTTATTCCTGTGATACAAAGTTGAATTTTCATCAGCCATTAATTGAGACTTCAGTGTCACACAATCCTTCAGAAATCATTCTAATATACTGGATTACTAATATGCTGAATTGCTTATTTTTTTGGAACCTGTGATACTTTTTTTCAGGATTCTTTGATCAATTAAAAGTTAAAATCAACAGCAATCATTCAAAATAGAAATCTTTTCTAACAATATAAGTCTTTGCTATCACTTTTCATCAATTTAACACAACCTTGCTGAACAAAAGTATTAATTTCTTTCAAAGAAAAAAAGAAAAAATTTACTGACCCCAAACTTTGAACAGCAGTGCATATTGTTTCTATTTTTTATTTGTTTCTATTTTAAACAAATGTTGTTCTTTTAAAGTTTTTTTTCATCAAAGAATCATGAAAAAAGTATCAACTGTTTCCAACACTGATAATAAATCCGCATATTAGAATCTGAAGGATCATGTGACACTGAGGACTAAAGTAATGATGCTGAAAATTCAGTTTTGCATCACAGGATGAAATTCTATTTTAAAGTATATTAAAATAGAAAACCTGGTACACGCAAGCATGAGCATATTACACTGATTTTGCTTCCTCTTAAATGGCTGCTGGTTCGTTTCCGAACAAAACACAAACTTTCAGTATTTGTTTTTAAATCCTTAAACGGTTTGACTCCAACGTATCTTGATGGCTTAGTGAAACGTCACACTTCTGCTAGATCCTTGCGGTCTTCTGATTAGCAACTTTTAAACAATTCCCAAATCTAGATTAAATTTAAGGGTGATCACGCCTTCTCAGTTGCTGCCCCGAAACTGTGGAATTTGTTGCCTGTGAATATTAGATCAGCTCTAATCTCTAGTTTTAAATCATTGTTAAAAACTTATTTATTAACTCAGGCTTTTAATCTTTCTGGGTGCTGAGTTTTATGTTCTTCATGTCTTTTCTGTGTAATGTTATTGTTTTTGTTTATTTATAAAATTTCTCTGTCTGTGTACAGCACATTCGGCAACAATGGTTTTATTAACATGTGCTAAAGAAATAAACGGGAAATTAAAAATCTTACTGATCCCAAACTTTTGAACGGCAGTGTATAATACAATGTTTAACAGTACATAAAACAAAGCAATTATAAAAAAAAAAAAATCTATGTAAACAAAATTGCAGAAATTAATTGAAAATTTACATAGTATTTACATGGAATTCCTGTGGGAAAAAACTGTAAGCAAAAAATGTTTTTAAAATAGCCTCATGAAAGGTTTTTTTTTACCCTCAGAAATTCTATGTTGTGTATTTAAAATGATCTGGTTATCAACTGAAGGCATAAAACATTAATTTATCTTTAGTTACTGAAAATTAAGCAAACTTTTGTTGGCAAACAAATGGGAATTTACTGTTAAAATTAAAACATGGAAGAAATGTGTGATTATACCCTAAAAAATAATGTTTGTTTCATTTTAGTAGTAGTAGTAACAGTAGTAATATATAGCTGACACAATGTCAAGTTGCACTGGACTTTTATTTTGATGGGTTGCCGTGTCTACCTTTACATTTTTGTGTATATGACATAACGCTAGTTTTCCTAACGATCAAATGCTCATGAAGTGACTCTCAGCAGATATTGTTCATGTATTTATGTCCTTAATGAGACAACAGACTGAAATCACAGCTAGCGTCACGCGTGCTTCAGTGTGTGTAGTAAACAAAACCACTCGTCTGCTCCATTTATTAAAACAGAGACGCAGAACATGCAGGATTCACATGGTATTTTTGTGGCGTAATATTTACAGATACTACTCCATATTGCGGTTTGATTTAAGTGTAATGACCTACCGACAAATTCCGTGACATTCCGCATTATTCAGTAAATTCCATTTTTATGACTGTATTCCGCAATTCCGTCCACGTTTTCCGCATCGCGGAAATCATAGGGCCCTTTGTAGCCTACTTTTCAAAAGTTTGGGGCCAGTAAGATTTTTAATGTTTTTGAAAGAAGTGCCTTATGCTCATCAATGCTGCATATATTTGATCAAAATACTACTGAAGCAGTATAATTGTGAAATATTATTAGTTTAAAATAACAGTTTTCTATTTTGAAATGTAACTTATTTCAGTGACGTCGAAGCTGAATATTTAGTTCTTTGACACTGTTGAAAATGTTGTTTTACTAAATTTTGTGGAAACTGTGATACTGTGAAATACTGTGAAAATATATATATATTTTTAATCTGTTTGAAATGTTCTGTCACTTTTGATCTATGTAATGCATTCTTGCTAGCTAAAATGATTAATTTATTTTAAATAAAAATTTAAACTGACTTTTAATGAGAGGCCTTGGTGTTACAGTGATAGAGAGAGAGAGAGAGAGAGAGGCGCTATCTGAACATTAAAGCTTATTACCATGCATTCCTGAAGTACACACTCAGTTGTTAAAATTACTGATTACATATGGTGTATTATACCTGCACTATTTTATCTTGGGGCCGAAGTCCAGATTTCTCTGCTGGGGAGTCCTCATCCACCGCCCTGATGTATTGGCCAGGTTTCGTCTTCTCTGTGTGCAGGTTAAAGCCATACCCGGTGGCACCCTTCTTCATGTGACAGAGACGTGGACGCAGCTCGTTCTTAGATTCCTATAACGAGACAATAAACAAGGAAGATAGTTATGAAAAAGCTCATACACTAATATATCCTAAACACACAAACCCACATAAATACAAAAGGAGAACATTTGAAGATATCAAACACATATCAATTTCTTGACAATCACGATTAAACGAAACATGAACAAACTACAACTAAGAATTTTGTACAAAGCCAGTTGAAATCAGCAACAATCCTAATTCTCTTCACTGCAACCTCAAAAAAAAGAAATATGGTTCAAATCAATCAAACTTTCACCACACACCAGAATGAATTTCACAAATGTGTATGAGAAAATCACAATTTTACAAAAGAAAGAACTTCTAAAGCCCTCCACCCACCCCAATCAATACACAATAGCTGAACAAGTCACCTGCTTCCTGAAACATTTAAGCCTTAACAATATTCAGAGTGCATAGACTTTCTAATTAAAACCACTGAAATGTACAAAATCTACAAAGCAATCTATTAAAAGAGATACATATCCTGTTTACCATTTCAAAGAAGACTCAGCACGTCGACATGCCGAGATGAAGCACTGAAAAGTAGAAGTAGCCGAACTGACCTGTCATCTGCGTACTTCCCTCTTTAGCAAACCAGTCTATAATATATGGCTAAAATTATACAAACAGATAAGAAACCAAACATCTACCTTCTGTACAAATGCACATATTGATCTATGGATGAGTCAACGGAAACATGAGCTGGCAAAGTCTGAAAACAAATACGGAAGGAATTTTATTCAACTTTATTATAAAATTATATTAAAATTATTGTATAATATAGTTTATACAGTCCAGTGTTTTGTCTCCCTCCAGAGTCCCATCAATAATGCTGTAAGTACCCTTTCATTAACAACAAAAAACAAAACATGATATAGGAAAACCAACACTTATAATAATAATAATAATAATATATTAATAATAATATAAAAAATAAACGACTACTGCTGCTTATTATTATTATTATTACTACTATTACTATTATTATTATTAACAACAACATTAATCAATTAATATAGACCAAAATTTTGCATCCTCACAGCCCCATCAATAACGTTCAATAATAATAATAATAATAATAATCATTATTTGTTTATAATTAATATAATTTATAAAACTAAATAAAACCACTAAACTTGATACACTAAAACTAATAATAATAATAATAATAATAACAATAATAATAATGATGAATTCTGTTGCTACTGCTGTATTATGTACAATTATATATTTACATAATATAACAATTTATATAATATAATAATTACATATTACATATAATTGATATAGGCCCATGTTTTGCATCCTCACAGCCCCATCAATAATGTTCAATAATAATAATAATAATAATAATAATAATAATAATAATAATACATTTATTCTTTATTTATAATTAATATAATTATATTTAATTAAATAAAACATGATACTAAACATGATACACTAAAACAAATAATAATAATAATAAATTCTGTTGCTGTGGCTGTATTAATTATATATTTACATAATATAAAAATGTATATTATATAATAATTACATATTATATATTATTATAGGTCAATGTTTGCCTTATCCAGCCTCACAGCTCCATCAATAATAATAATAATATATTATTTGTTTATAATTGATACAATAAAATATAATTAACTGAAACACCACTTAACATTATACACTAAAACAAACAATTATAACAAAATATATAATAAAAATATTATCATATTCATAATTTGTTTATAATTAATAAAATTATATATAATTAAATTAAACCACTAAACATTATATACTTAAAAACAAACAATTATAAAAAATAATATACTCATTATTTGTTTATAATTAATACAAGTATATATAATTAAATAAAACCACTGAACATTATACACTAAAACAATTATATTTAAAAATACTATTGTTGCTGCTGCTGCTGTATTAATTATATACAATTATATATTTACATAATATAATAATTTATATTATATAATAATTACATATTATATATAATTAGTTATTATAAGCCAATGTTTGTCTTATGCATCTTCACAGCATCAATAATGCTCAAGTATAATAAAAAAAAAATCATCATCATCATAATATATTCATTATTAGTTTTAAATTAAAACAAACTAAAAAAAAAATAAAACAACAAATTAAAAAAACACTAAAAATTAATTGTCTTTACATTAACCTGTTTTATGTTTTAAAAAAAATAAAAAATAAAACTCAAAATCATTACAAGTCTAATACAAACCAATAGCAAACCAATTCACCACACAGGTAAAGTGTGTCCAATGTGCTCATGATACGTTGGCAACACTGGCAATACCAAAGACAGCAGTATAAAGCTACAGTGTACAGGCTACATACTTCCCTGGAGGCCTGCTCTACTGGGAAACCAGATAGCAGTGTAGAGTGAAGGGGTTAGGACTAGGGTCACTGAATGTGCTCGACACGATTAACAATACCCTCCCTTCAGAAAACACTAGCTGGGGGCTAACCACAGGTCACAGATACAGCTGACAATAGCAAAGCTATCCTCATTACTGTCCATCAAAGAAAACGTGCCTGGCTGCAGCCACCAATGAAAGAAAGAACTCTTCCAACAGGTGACTATGCAAAGGCAAGACCTATCTGAGCTCTGATTAGCATAGGCTTAGCCAGCAGAGGCCATATGTTACGCTAAGAGTTTAATCCCTCCTGCTGAACACAAGACTGCGACTGAAGAGTTCTGTTTGTGGACGGTGTGTGGCAAAGTGGTTAAAGCACAGACCTGGTAATTGGAGCCATGAGCTATTACCAATTGTGCCCTTGATCAAAGAACGTAACCCCAGACTGCCCCAGAGAGAATGTACTGTAAGTCACTTTTGATAAAAGCAGCCACTGAAAGACTTACTACTCACTTTAGAGCAGCATGGCATCTAAATGTAAAAATATGTATGGCAGAAAAGATACTTGTTCTGGGTTTTCCTCTTTAATTCTGGACCATTTGAAGAATTTACTAAAAATAAACAAGCAAGGTACATAATAATTAAAATGCTTTCTTCATGAGCATGCCTCAAAGTTAACCAGTAATTTCAACATTTTAGCTGTCTTTCCTTGCCATCTATTTAAAGCAGAATGTGCACATCCAAAATCCACTAATGCATGTGCTCGATCAAGAAATGAAAAGAAGAATGTTCAACCTGATGAAGCTGCTTGCAGTCGAAATGCTGCAATTCATTAAATTAAAAAAAAAAAATCTTTGGGAGCTAAAATAAAATAAAATAAAAAATAAAAGAATAAAAAAATAATGCTCATTTAATAATAAATATATTACTCAATATAAAAATATATATATAATTTATATGACCAAAGAATTTTTTTATAATTTAATGAATTGCAACGTTTCAACAACAACTGGTCTTCACCAGGTTGAAATGTTGGAATTTATTAAATTATAAAAAATTATTTGGGAGCAAAAATAACAGTGTGTCAGTCTTTTTGCATTTCCTTGTCATCTACAAATAAAAAATAAAAATAAATAAAAAATAATGCTCATTATTTTTTATATGCCCAAAGATTTTTTTAAATTTAATAAAATATAAAAATATATTAATATAATTTATATGCCCAAAGATTTTTTTAATAATTTAATTAATTGCAACATTTTGACCACAAGTGGTCTCCATCAGGTTGAAACACAAACTTTATTAAATTACAAAAAATTATTTGGGAGCAAAAATAAGTGTCAGGTCTTTTTGCATTGTCTTGCTATCTACAAATAAATAAATAAACAAATAAATAAATAAACAGAAGAATGCTCATTATTTTTATATGCCCATAGATTTTTTTTATTTAATATAATATAAAAAAATATTTTAATATAATTTAAATGCACAAAGATTTTTTTTTTATAATTTAAAGAATAGCAACATTTCGACCACAAGTGGCCTTCACCAGGTTAAAATGTTGCAATTTATTAAATTGTAAAAAATAGTTTGGGAGCAAAAATAAGTGTCTTTTTGCATTTCCTTGCCATCTACAAATAAACAAACAAACAAACAAACAAACAAACAAGTAAATAATGCTAAATGTAATATAATATTAAAAATATATATTAATATAATTTATATGCCCAAAGAATTGTTTATAATTTAATGAATTGCAACTTTTCGACCACAAGGTTAAATTACAAAACGCTGTAATTTAATAAATGATTAAAAAAATCTTTCTGAGGAAAAATAGCAGTGTAATGGTCTTTTTGCATTTCCTTACCATCTACAAATAATAACTCTCCCAATTATAACATTGTTTATTATGATTATAATGATATTATAATGCTCATTACAATGAGCATTATAATATAGTTTGTCTGACCAGTTAGAGTCACATATAAAAATAATTGTACCAATCTATTTTGCTGCTCACTGTGTTTCTGCTGCTTTTATTAAAATAACCAGAGCATCTGTAGCTCTTGTAGCGCTTTACATCTTTAGTGGGGGAGAAAAGCAACAGCGCAAAATGGGCCTGAATGAAGCGAGTTTGGCTCTAGATAAAAATACAGCATCGTAAGATCATTTCCATAAACAACCCTGAGTGCTTGTGGTGTGTACTGCTCTGTTGTTTTGACACACTGCTCACTTTGAAATATAGAAACGTCTTTCGTTCACCTTTCTTCATGACAATTTGAGGTATCACTCAATTTTCTAGTTCAAACATGCTGGAGAGCAAACAAGTTCTTGGCTTTAAGCACCGACCAAACTGGCATGAGACTAACATTAGGTCTTATTTCATCCTGCAAAACTGTAACTTTCCTGCCAAAGTGCTGTAGCCAAATCTAACTATGTTTGACAGGTTCGCGATGTCCTGAGAGGACTGGATATACAGTCACGAATATTATACAGTTTAATCCGCTGTATGGGTGGGTCTTTCGTCAAACGTGTGACAGAAACAATGTTTTTAAATGCCTCACGCACAAGTACACACTAAAGATTACTCAGCATGTACTAAAAGATACACCCCCACTGTGATAAGATATACAAAGCTGTTTGATACACTGTTATCACTATTGGTTCTTCTTGTTTCTTCATTACTAATTACATGTAAACTCTGTAAACTCTTTCACCCGAGAGCGCTCTATTCGTAAGCAAATTTGGGTTGGATATTATGAACTGAGCAGATGACATAGAATGATATGGAAATCATACTTGCTGCAATGAAAAGGAAAAGCAAAAGAATGCAGCGGGTGAGGAGAGCTGATGGCTCCGGCATATCACCGTTTGCTTGTATCGGGTGTGAGTAAGGGGAGAATTGTGGGAGTGTGGGAAAGGGCTTGGGTGTGGAGTACTATCTCTGAGAAGGGTTTGGCAGGGGCCCACACATTCACTATGCAAAGATGACATCATCCGCTTTGATAAGATCCCTGGAACACTGCAGTGTGATTTAATGAAAGAAATCTTATCAAATCCACGTGAACAGAAGGACATTCAAATGAGAGATATTATACATATGATTTATGACATAATGAGGTGAATGTCACAAATTCTGTCCAGAAATATGTCTGGGTCATATTTCACTCCAAAAAAAGAAAGTAAAAATAAATTAGATTTGCATGAAGATTGAAGCCTATTTTTAGAACCACAGTTTTCTTTGGCATTGTGACGTTGGCATTTTTATGACAATAATGTTTCTCATTATATTAATTAAAAAACTAGGTAGTAAGGACATTGTCAAAATAGTCCATGTGACATCAGTGACAACCATAATGTTATGAAGCTACGAGAATACTGCGACGCATGCGTTCTGACATCGAATGTCCATTTTTTTTTAGTTTTAGTTCAGTCTGTATATTCTTGTTCAAATAAGTAAGGCTGAGATCCTCTCTTGTCGAAATCAGACATGTTTACGAAGACTGTTTTATGTACTGTAGGGTATGTATTCGAGTAATCAGTCGATTATTCTGACGATTAATTGAGTACTCTGATAATTATAATACATTTTTGTCATAATAAAAATATACCTAAGTGGACAATTGACTTTAAAATGACTTAAATACATTTGTAATAGCAAAAGGGGAATAATAATTAGTTCAAAAGCAACCAATCATATGGTTTTACTGAACAAAACTGTTAAAATACATAATGTATTATAAACAATAGAACTAATGTACATTTCGCATTATAATAAATGACTGCAGAGGGCGACAACGGCCTGACAAATGTTTTTACACTTTACTGCGTCATCTAGTCCTTGTTTACTATTGTCTACACAATATTTAATTTCTAATAGCCACTTAATATTTAATACTGGGCCATTTTTTAATGACAGAAATGCTACAGCCACTTCAATTTCTTCATATGTGGACATGTAAACTCAAAGTAAGGGTTTGAGCTTTTACTTTAAAATCACAATGCGTTCTCAATATGCTTTATAATGATTTTTGGAAAACGGTCTAAAATTCTCATCAGTGAAATGCACCACTTAAGGTATTTCGCCAGTTACTGAATATATTTTTTTGTTTGTTTTCTTTGCGCACAAAAACTATTCTCATAACTTAAAAAAATAAAACCATTGATGTTACATCGACTATTTTAATCATGTCCTACTACCTTTCTGGGCCTTGAACATGTCAGTTGCATTGCTGTCTATGGAGGGTCAAAAATCTCTTGGATTTCATCAAAAATATCTTAATTTGTGTTCCGAAGATGAACAAAGTTCTTACGAGTTTGGAACGAAGTGGGTCATTAATGACAGCATTTTCTTTTTTGGGTAAACTATCCCTTTAATTTGAGAGGATCTGCTTTGTGACCAGTTTTGCAAGTAGGGCAGAACAACCTCAACAAAAACTGAAATGAGAGGAAATAAGCCTATTCTTTAAATTTCATGAAGCATATAACAAAACTAGTTTCTAACAATAAACAAGCATTAAACTATGACATGCCATAATACAGTACGTGATGAAAGCCTGTAATCTCTTGTTTTTGTGCATGAAACTCAAAGAGTTCTTTTTTGGAAGTGTAGAGTTCCATTATGGAATTTAGACTTTACTAGACAGTCTCCCTCCGGGCCTCCTTTTGCCTTTGGGTTATTCAATATAGGAAGCTGAAGTCAGCAGAGGAAATAATTTCCCCTTGTCCACAGAAGATTTGGGGTAGAGTCATTTTAAAACTACAGTGTCTGACAAAGATAGAAGAGTCTGTGTGACTCAACATGAGCCAGTAGCACCTGTGGCCTTCAAAGCAACTCTCGGCAAAAAAGATCAATCAGTGAATACAGGGAAAATGCAAGTTTAGCGGTAACTTTTAGACTTATCTCTTCTTGACTTCTCACGAACTGTTAGAGTTAAACGGAAGTGTTCCTGTTTATTTTAAGTAGGTTTGCAAAAGAAGAAATGTTCAAATATTGCACTTCTTGGTCTTTTTAAGCAAGTTTCCAGCTTCAAAAATGATCCAATATTGCATAAAAGTATCATCAACTTGTGCATTCTTTTCTAGATCGCCTACAGTCATACGATAGGTTTGAGTGAGGAACACAATGAAATATAACTGTGCATCATAACATCAGATCATTACATGACATTATGCAAACTCATCATGATATTTCCCCAACCATTTATTGCCACGATGGGGACAAACTCACACCACAGCTGAGCAACATACATAACTCCTCATTTTTAAAATCTGTGCTCATTTTTATAAGTGGAAATAAACACCGTCATCAATCCACAATCCAAAAAGAGGATGTGTGCATGTGCACATAGATATCCTTTCAGATTACTGACGTTTACACAAAAAATTGACATTATGGCAACATTTCTTCATCCATTTAACCTTCTTCTGTGGTACACAGAATCGACAGTACAAGGTCAATGGGGTTCAAAGTAAGTTTAAAAAAAATACACTGAGACATTTTTCTTTTGTGTTCCACTGAATGAAAGTCATGCAGGTTTGAAACAACTTGAGGGTGAGTAAAAGAATGTTGGCTTTTTTTATTTTTGGGAACTGTCGCATACCAGTAAGTAAACATGTTAGTCACGAGCAGAGGGTGGAAAGGCCCTAACCTAACCCTTCTCCAGCTCAAGGCAGGCCTCCACCAGTCCTATAAAGATACTACAGTTCAATAATACAAAGGTTAATGACTTTATAGCTCACTTTAGTAACTCATAATCTTGTCCTTGGTTTGCTCAACTCTTGAAGGATGGGGTAGGGTTGGTAAAACATGAACTGATGACTGAAAACAATAATTATCCTTAAACATAACCTGGCTTTTTCAAGTAAACAAGCTGTATTTAATACCTTCCTATTACGTCATACTGGCATATTGGCAAAAGCAATAAAAAAGCATTTTTGTTTTAATAGCATGACACAATATTGATTGCATGAATGTGAAGATGAGCTGAGCTGGCGAAGGAACTATAAATATATTCACAGGCCTGAGGCCTTGGATCCAAGATGTGCACTTGTAAAACTCAACAGCCAATAATTAACCTATAGAGATTTGAAAACTGCCGACCAACAGCAGAATACACAGACAGGTAGCGAGAGCAGTGAGGTGACGACTGATACGATTGGTATAACTGCTCGTGTCATCTCGAAATGCAACAGACCACAGCAGGAAAACAGCGATCTTGTAACCAAGGAAGTGGTTTATTCAAATGTGTGAACATCCCGCCTTCTCTCGCAGAGTACGCATTCAGCTCAAGAGTTTACTTTTGAAATTTTTAGTGGTGAACATCTAGAGAACATGTGGCTGCCAAGCACACCTTAGGATGTTGTATTGTGTCTGCTGAGATGTATTGTTGTCAAAGATTAAATCATTTTTTCACTGAATAAAATGTAAATGTGTGCTTTGCACATAAAAATTTCCTTCAATGATACTAGAGTGTTAGAAGTGGCTTCCAAGGTACTTCTGTGCGGTTGTAATGGTGCTTTAAGTAATTGCTAGGTGGTTGCTAACCAGCCCAAGTTAAAAGAAAAAAAAAGCCCATCTGATATGATATTCTGGCACCTATATATAGTGTTGGGGAAAGTTACTTTTAAAAGTAATGCATTACAATATTACGTTACTCCATTAAAAAGTAACTGTTACTTTTTGTGAAAAGTAATGCACTACATTACTTTTTGTCACCTTGGCTGGGCTTGCTTATTTATTTTCATAACAGAAACCTCAAAAGTTATATTTTTGGCTACTGTAAAGGCCAGTTTACACCAAAAATAAAAATTAATAAAGCTCAGGCTAAAGGAATTGCCTCTGGATTGCTTCTCATTCCCAATTTCTCTCAACATGGGTACAGAAGAGGTGTCAGTTAATAAATGGGAAAACAAAGTAACTTGCGTTACTTATTTGAAAAAGTAACTCTGATATTTTCTTGTAAATTGAAAAGTAATCGTTACTTTTCCAACACTGCCTCTATAAGGCCCCTCAATGATTAAAGTTTATGGGAAAAGTAAAAAGTTTGTGGGATTTTCTGTCTGTTTAATTGATCACCAGGTAAAAACCACACGTGATCCCTAATCTTACATAGAAAAAAAGTTCGAAAATTAGCTGGGAGAATATCAAGATTAAAATATATGATATAGCAAAGACTCTACAGTGACAGTAACTGTATTAGCAATACAATGGCATTTTTAACATGGGTGAAGTTAGGAAGTTGGCCACTTCCATCTTTTCATCGTCCACTTAAAATTAAGCCATCCTGATCAATAAATAAAGCACTGAATGAACAGCATAGTTCCTTTACTGCAAACACAGAATGACAAACACACAATGTAGAGTAATCACATGCCACTTATTGACAGAATCAAAGCGAACTACTGAGGATTGTTCCAAAAAAACACACCCTCACTTTTCCTTGCAACACATCTGCATTTCTAAAGAATTATGTGAAGGAATCTCTATCGGAGGATGATTCAGACGTTTGCAATGTCTCCACACACAGACATTGATCTAATTTTCATAAATCATCTATTCTGCTTCTTTTCCATAATTTATTGCCTAACACAATGCAAGCAAGCTGTCTCAGTGTAATCCGCTCTGAAAACTCATCTCAGTAAGTAAACAGCATCCCGCAGGGCACTGCCATCAAGAACAAAGCTTAGTCTGGGTTTAACTGACAGCCGATCCAAGGATGTTCCCTCCAGCGGCATTTCGTTTCTGAATGATCACACAGAGGAAGGATGGGATGCAGGAGGGTGAGAGGAAAACGACACAACAGAAGGGCCATTCATGGTCAACTGAGGGCTTCAGAAACACTTTGATAATTGCTGGAAAGAAATGTGATTACAATCCATATTGTTTCAGGGACTCATGACTGTTATCCGGTCGGGCAGGGTTATGATGATTAAAGTTATTTCTAGCTCATGCCACATAATCAGAAAAGGGACTGACAAACATCGGCCTGTATGCCATTATGTGAAAGAATAACTAGCATCAAAACTGCACACCTGATGTTTGCTTTTGCTGCGCTGGCACTTTCGAAAACTGAATTGCCTTATACGGTAACTTGTAAGATTTTCTAAAGAAATTGTAAGTGGGGTTTGCCTGTGCAAAGCTCACTCCCAAATGTCTATGAAATTCTCTATATTATTTGAGCAACCATTCATGTAATAGAATTGCTTGCTTTATTAGGTTTGATCTTCTGTAACTTCTCCAAGCTTCAAAGCACATCAGAATCTGTTATATAAGATAAACAGATTTTAGTCCTACTCTGTAGGCTTCTTTCTCCCTAATCTTGCTTCTGCACCCAAACAAAGAGTAACTTTCCACAATAACCCCCTTCACTGCTCAAGGATCTCCAAGGCAGGGGATTGAAACTTTATTGGGGTCAGCTTAGTCTGTTGGCTTTTGTCCTCAACTCGAACAATTACAACTTAAGAAACCATGAAGTATATTTGGTACAACTGGTGTTTTTATTTGCCAGAGATCACTAAAGTGCCTGCAATGACTTTAATTGACTATAGATTGCTTCGAGGGATCTGTCATCATGTTCTCCTCTTCATATTGTTCCAAAACATACAAGAATATGTTTTTTAAATTTTATTTTCATGCCTTTACAATGACAATCAATAGACTCCAAAATGGTTTGGTTCCCAAATGATCTTAAATGATCTTCTTTTGTGTTCTGCAGAGAAAAGTCAAACAGGTTTAGAACACCATGAGGGTGAGTAAATGAAGACAGAATTTTAACTTTTGGGTGGGGTATCCCTTCATTCACAGGATAAAATATTTCTCCCATGAAAAAGAATGTTGTCCACTGAAAGGCCTTCAGATTAACATCATAGGAATGAAGATAACGCTTTTTATATTCTTATTGCACAATAGGTGCGAATCACTTACAGACCTTGTACTGTTACATAAAAATGTTGTATCACTTTTTTTGTAAGCAATGAAAACGACCTATACACTCCACATGATTATGTAATCCTAAAAGTTTAACAGCGGTAAATGATCAAAGAGCCCAGTTATGACACTTAATATGATGTGCACCTGATCTGAGAAATCTTTCCACTTATTCCTACTCAAAGCTTTTATCAGAAATCCCTCTGTTATCATTTACTGACAATTAACAATACCATCTGTACTGCTCATATACTACGCATGAATAGTATTAGTATTACTCATTAGGTAATCAGGCCTTCACTATCTATGAAGTGATGGAATTTGCTTAATGCAGCTGATGACAGGTACTGTTCCCAAAAATGTGGAAAACATGTCTCAATGTCCTCATGTTTGACAAGTCAAACTGGAAGCAATGTAAAAACCAGTGGGACCCGTGACGTAACAAAAAGAATATCTGATTTAAAATGTAAATGTCCTCAAACCTTTCAGCTAGACCGCACCTGTTCATTTCCCCACCAAACACTGTGTTGTTATGGGTGCATATCCACAACAAGTGGCCTGGTCATCAAACAATGTGCATGAAACTTGCTATAAGAAAATGTGAAAATTCGCTTTTCTGTTCTGTGAGATATGCTCTGCTGGGAATATTGGTATATGTATTGGTAATTAGTATAATATTTAATGATTTTTGTATTCAAAATGTACAATACAAAATGCACTTCATATTAAAATGACTTCAATACACCTCTTCTATGACGAACATGTTTTTAAGATTATGATTTTGATCTTTTTTAAGTCAAAAATCAAAAACTGAAAAGCTTAACTTTCCAGCCAGAGATTAAAAAAGGATAAAACTCCTGAAAATGATTAATTTCTGTAAACTCAAGTGTATTTAAAGCCTAATTAAAGTATTTTAGTTTAATGGTTACACCACTTGACATTTTGAGTTACTAAATCAGAATAGGCCTATAGGTGGAGAAAATTTAGGCCTCCAAACATTTTAAAAATGTATGAAACCAACATGAATAGATACAAATAATTTCTAAAAACGTATTTTAAACTAGATTTTTTAAGAGATTTCTAATTTTGAATGATCTCGAACATTTTATTTGACGTTAACACACATATATACATATGTACTATGCATGTTATTAATTCTAGCCTATACCCTCAAGTGTATGGGGACACCTGACAAACTTGACTGAGTCTAAGTGATGGAAATTTGCTAAATAAAAGTTGTTCGTCTAGTTGAACTCACCTTGGAGCTTACGCTCAGTCTATCCATGCGTAAGTCCCCATTTGTCTCCGGGACGGGGGTGGACTCCCTTGGTGTCCCGTTCTTCATCTCATCTTCATCGTCCGATCCAGCACGGCTCGGTATGGGTATCCCATCAGTCACATACTCTTTCTGGCACTTCAAGTTATGCTTCTGCAGCAGTTGTGCGGTCTCTGCATCCACCACGATGAGCTCTAGTTTGCCTGTGATGTTTCGTATGCGGGCCACCACCTGTTGATGCTTCTCGTCCTCCACATTCTCCCCGTTCACGAACGCCAGTTTGTCCCCGGCCATCAGACCCGCGGCTGTGGCAGGAGAGTCGGGCTCCACATGCCGAATGAACTGACCTGGCTTGTTCTTTTCCCCGTGAAGATGAAACCCGTAGCCGTTGTCCCCTTTTTCTAAGACGCACAGCTTTGGCCTGAGGTCGCTGGACATTTTGAAACTTTAAGACTTACAGATACACAAAACCAGCGCTCCGGCTTAACTTAAAGTTGGAGGAAACAACAAAAAGTAGTTATGTGAAGAGAAAACTCCGCGCCGCCCACTCCGCGTCTTCTTCACTGTGTTGCAACACTGTAACTCAAATCGCAGTTTTTTCTTTGAAGTGTAGACAGTCAGCGCTTCACTGACCCGCCTCCGTCTGATACTCTCTCTGATTGGAAGTTTCACCTGTCAATCACAAGAACGTCATGGCGCGAGTTCTTTGGCACAGTTTAAAAGCGGCCATGGGTGATACAAGCTAAAATTAGATAAGGAAAAACTGATTTCTTTTATTTCGTGTAGAACTTTTATATTATTATTATTAAATACTATAAATACCTTTTCATGTTTTATAACTGTCATTTAATTTGATCTTTTAAAACCAGTTAAACTTTGTAACGTTATGTTGTTACTTATTAAGCCTGAAATTTTCAGTTTGTACATGAAATACAGACACATTATTATAAATAACAATTATTTCCTTTAATTATTATTTATAAAAGTCCTAAACAGTTCAACAGTTCTTCAAAATACACTACCAGTCAAATGCTTTTGAACGGTAAGACGTTTAATGTTTCTTAAGTCTCTTCTGCTCACCAAGCCTGTATTTATTTGATCCAAAGTACAACAAAAAGATTAAAATTTTTAAATATTTTTACTATTTAAAATAATTGTGTTCCATTTGAATATATTTTAAAATGTAATTTATTCCTGTGACCAAAGCTACATTTTCAGCATCATTACTTCAGTGTCACAATTCTTCAGAAATCATTCTAATATGCCGATCTGCTGTTCAAAAAACATTTTTATTATTATTATCAATATTTAAAACAGTTGAGTACACAATTTTATTATTATATTATAAAAATGAATTAAATTATGTAGTAAAAATTAATACTTTTATTTAGCAAGGATGCTTTAAATTGATCGAAAGTGATGAAAAAGATATTTATGATGTTACAAAAGATTTCTATTTTGTTCTTCTGAACTTTCAATTTTTCAAAGACACCTGAAAAAAAATACTCAGCTGTTTTTAACATAATAATAATACATGTTTTTTGAGCAGCAAATCAGAATATTAGAATGAATTCTGAAGGATCATGTGACTGGAGTAAAGATTCTAAAAATTCAGCTTTGAAATCACAGGAATAAATTACAATTTGAAAATATATTCAAATAGAAAACAGTTATTTTAAACAGTAAAAATATTTCAGAATTTTAGTGTTTTTGCTGTACTTCGGATCAAATAGATGCAGGCTTGGTGAGCAGAAAAGACTTCTTTAAAAACATAAAAACTTCAATAAAACATTACAGTTCAAAAACTTTTGACTGGTAGTGTAGTTCTGTGATATATTCAGCATCACATCAGGAAACAGTTTGAATTCCATGGCAAGCTTCTCTGTTACAAGGCTGAATAAAATGATAAGATTTTGCCATATAATTTCCTAATACCCCTCTGTTATGTGTAGTCTAAAATCATTATGATTTTATTTCTGAATGTACTAACATTTATGACAAGTATCTAAAAGTTTTCCCTTGAAGTACGTTCTCCTCACACTATAATCAAACCTTATTGTGAAAACCTTTTGCTCTTTTCCATGCAATAAAAAGATAAAAATGTGCTGATTTGCATGCAGAGATTATCTACCTGTCAACATTCCCGAGCAAAGTTATGAGAATCACACCCTACATTGTTACTGTTTAATCACAAATGGGATTTGCTTTTTTAAGTGTCAAACTTAAATACACACAACGTTCAATGATAATCTCTGTACCATTGTGTGATCATTTGCTTTTTAAATTGTGTGAATAACAAGAGTCTACCTTGCTCCTGTGTTTGGCTTTACATGTGTCTGTTTTCACTACACTAGTGAATGGCTCAAAATTTGTCAAACAAGGAAGGACATGCAAGTTTGTGCAATAAGGCAAGATTGCTTCATATGAGAAACACAAGTTAGTGTCACACGTGCAAATTCTTCAATCATAAACTGCATTTTAAAACATTTCTCAATGAATTTCACTAAACATTTTGTGGATGTATAGTTATTTACTTTTGATATTATTATTAACTATTTTTTTACTATAGATATTTTTGTTTCAGGTTCAGTCTTCTTACTCTGTTTTTTGTTTATTACTCTGGTATACTGTATTTTTGTTCTTTCATTAAAAAAAAAATCATTGTTTATGTACTTTATCAAATGAAATCTACATTAGCATCATGCTAGTCCTCACGTCAATGTATCAAGAAGAAAATCAGCTAACCACTCAGACCACATCCTTCATCGCAACGACTACAGTGGTGCTAAAACACATAAGATGAACTTTATGGCATAGAAACATATTGTGACAGAGCAGCCATTTCCAACATAAGCTCACACTGTTGTAACTGCTCACAAACAGGTTATTGCAGCAGTTGACATACTGGGCACACTGTGAGAGATTTGAGGCCCCAAATGCCATCCATCTACATATTCAGTGATATATTCTGCCATCTAGTGTCTCGTTAGAAAATTGCAACAAAAAGTAAACCAATCATCTGACAACTCAATACAGAAAAATGCATTCATGCCAGTGTAACACATTTGTAAACACACAATAAGTTATAACCAGAACCAGACAGAATCTGTGGACAAATTAGATTTGCTTTATGTGCTTTTGTTGGCATGTTAAAGTGTAATCAAATTGGTCAAAATATATTTAATAAATAAATAGGCAAGGGTCACAGGATATCGGACTTTGAGAATTGTCTATATCTTATACTTGGAATTGCGAGAAAAAAAAAGTCTGAATTGCAAGTTTTTTTTCACACAATTCTGACTTTTTTTTCTCGCAATTGCACGTTTATATGCTGCTATTCTGATTTTATAACTTACAACTGTGAGTTTATATCTCACAGTTCTAAGAAAAAGTCAGAATTGCAAGGAAAAAAAGTCAGAAGTGCAAGTTTTATTCTTAATTCTTTTTCTCGCAGTTGCTTTTATATGCATCTATTAGGATTTCATGAATCACAATTTCAAGTTTATGTCTCAGTTCTGAAAAAAAGTCGGAATTGTGAATTCTCGTCTAACAATTCTGACTTTTTTTTCTTGCAATTTCATGTTTATATCCCACTATTCTGACTTTATAACTCAAAATTTTCTCTAAGAGAAATTTCAGAACTGTGAGAAAAAAGTCAGAATTGCAAGTTTTTATCTCACAATTCTAACTTTTGCGTTTATATACAGCTATTCTGATTTTATAACTGGCAATTGCAAGGTTATATCTCACAGTTAGAGAAAAAGTCAGAATTGCAAGGAAAAAAGTCAGAAGTCTAAATTTTTCTCTAACAATTCTGACTTTTTTTTTCTCGCAACTGTTTGCTGCTATTCTGATTTTATAACTCACAATTTCGAGTTTATATCTCAGTTCTGAGAAAAAGTCAGAATAAATAATTCTCGTCTAACAATTCTGACTTTTTTCTTGCAATTTCGTGCTTATATCCCACTATTCTGACTTTATAACTCACAATTTCCCTGAGAGAAAAAAATCAGAATTGTGAGAAAAAAGTCAGAATTGCAAGTTTTTATCTCAGAATTCTAACTTTTGCGTTTATATGCTGCTATTCTGATTTTATAACTCACAACTGCAAGTTTATATGTCAGTTCTGGGAAAAGTCAATTACAAGTTCTCACAATTGACGTTTTTTCTTGCAATTTCGTTTATATGCTGCTATTCTGACTTTATAACTTTATAAGTTCTGAGAGAAAAATTCAGAATAGTGAGGAAAAAAAAAAAGAAGTAAGAATTGTGAGTCTTTCCATCTCATTCTAACTTTTCTCACAGTTTATATCTCAAAACTTGGAGAAAAAAAGTCTGAATTTTGAGATGAAAACTCCATGGCGGAAGTGGGCTTCCATAGTTAAAATTCTTTAACATGGAAGTAAGCCTATGGGCGAGACTTCCGTTTCATTTGCCACTATAGGGAATAACAAAAAAATTAATAACGTGCAGTAAACGGTAAAACCGTTTGCACTACAAACCAGTGTGTTCATAATTAAGATAATACATTAAAATAATATGGTAAGACATAACAATTTGCAATATCAAGCAGCAAAAGGCGCTGTTTTGTACAGCTAAAGATAGCTGGACATGGATGAGACCAATATCCACACCCATAAAATTCACTCAAGAAGAAATAATTATGCTTTAACTGATGGTTGGAGGTCTTTAATTCATTCATTATGCCAATGTGTATTAGTTTTACGCTTTCTACAGTTGGTTCATTGTTATAGTTATACACAAAATGCCATCAATATTTGCTTAAGTGCGTATTAACAGGGTCCAGTAATTAATATCAATAATAGTCAGAGTTTTTTGCCTTGTGTTATTGCTATTGTCCTTTTAATAACACTTTTATGTGTCGGCTGGTTGCCCAACCACACATGACATCATTTGAGTGTAACTTGAGTTGAATGTTTCATAAAACTAGTTAACGAATGCAAATTTTCTCATTAGTAAAGCAGAGTCCGATTCACTGCATAGAACAGGAAGCCTGTTTGGTCCTCTGTTCAACTTTTCCTTTACTGCAGACACACTGCAGTTCATGTGAGGCCAAGATGGCATCAAACAGTCTTAATTGGTGCTTTTCATGCCAAGCTTGGTTCCAGATATGTGGGAACGCATCAATAACTTCTAATCACCACTGAATATCAGAATTTAGTATATGAGAGTTTGGCTGCGTGTGGTTCTTGTACTGAGTGTGGAGGCACTGCTGCGCATGTGGGGAGTCGTGCCCGTCCAGCCAGTCCTGGTAGAGGAGCTGGACCTCTGAGTTGGTTGCAGGCAGTCGGACAGGCAGGCTGCTATAGTGCTCTTCCATTTGCTGGACCAAAGGGCGGTCAGGACGACCCCCCTCTCCTTCAGCTTGTCCTCGCCCACTTAAACAGCCTGGAAGTCAAGAGAAGGAGAGATTAGGAAAGTAACTGTACTTTTATTATCAGAGACAGAACATTTATCAATGTACAAATGTTTATTTGCCAAAACAGATAACTCTGGTTTTTTTTTTTTTAATTTTCAAAAATTATGTTTTTTTTATCATGTTATCATGTTTTTATTGTTTTTTATTGTGTTAGTTAGCTGTAGGTTTTTTTTTTATTGTTTTTACTTAATCAAAATAACCCAACTACAATTTTATGTTAACAACAGTGCAAAACAAGAAAAAATATCTTCGTGCAACTATTTCCAGGTTTTCCATGCAAACCCTTGAATAATGTTCATTGCTTGTTTACAAAAAATACATTTTATAATATATTCACACATAAAAAAGTTATTGTGAATTGATATTTGCAATATTACATTTACTGTTATTTATTTATTTATTTATTTTTGGATCAAGCAAACACAGCCTTGGTGAAGATAAGACTAAAAGAGACTTTAAAAAAAAAAAAAAAAAAACATACTAAAATAAATAAATAAATCCAATCCATTCAGCGTATTTACATAACTTTCTGGGACTTACAATATAAAATTTTACATTTTTCTCACATTTTCAATGATCATGCAAACCCTATCATAATATGTGCATTTATAAAATGTTTATTTTACGCATTTATAAAATGACAGCACCTATTAAGTTTTGGTAAAAACCAAAATAAACTTAATTTAATATTTGTGATATTGTTATTGAATTGCATACCTCCAGGGCAAGAAAGCACCTCTACTAGCTGGTAGGGCACTTTTCCTTTCCTCATTCTGTGCACTAAAGTCTGAATATTCCGGAAGCCATAAACTGCAGCAAACTGCAGGAGTGTCTCTCCATCACGCTCTAGCGCCACCTCCTGAAAATCTCGATTCCTAGCAGGAATAAGACAGGTGTTTATAAATCATAAGAAGGATTATTAGTTAGCAGTGACTACATATTCATAACTTATAAATAATACAGATTATCAAACAATGACTGGTCTGTTTCTTACCTGAGTGTCTTGTACACAATCTCTTGGACGTCTAGGCCAAACAGCTCTTTGGCTGCATGTTTGAAAATATGCTCCAGGAAGCCTTCGGATCCTCGACCTTCATGCCTGGTCATACCTTGGTCACTGGTCTCACCAAATCTAAAACAAACACACAATTCAGGGTTATTATCCAGCCTCAGTACCCCTGTGTGCCTCTTACTTTCAACAGTTTTCCAAGACTTTCTTTGCTTTAATAGGATAAATGTAAAAACCCATGGAATTGTTTATTCTAACCCCAACGGTGCTAATTAAACTTACACATAATCCAAAGGAGTAGAGTCCACTTCCTCTACAGTAACTCTGCTTTGTTCCATCAAGTGGAGAATCTCTCCTAAACAAAAACAGTCATTTAGTGTCACTTCAAGAGTACAAAGATCACAAAACACCTTCCGTTGAAACCTGTGTAACCTGTTTCTATACAGTAACACACAATACGCCTTGTGGGTCATTTCCAAGAAGGAAATATTATATTAGGAGGAATATATCTAATTTATTTGGTCTAAAATGGTTGCTGGTTAATAATTGATTTGAATAGGTAAAATGAGAAGCAGCCCAGTATCTCGTCACAGTCATACTTGACGTAAGCACACAGTCGACATCTCTGGTCTCTAGGATGCTGTTGTAGAATTCCTCTCTCACAGCTTCAAGCTTCTTATCAAAGCAGGGAGCCACCACCACATGGAAAATCTGATCTGGGGTCAGCTTCTACATGGACAACAAAGATTCAGTGCTTCATTCAGTTACTACTAATAAAAAATTTTTTTTTACAATTTTTACATGACAGTGATACAGGAAGCACAAAGGTCTACAGACAGTGTGTTCATGGTTTTGGCAAATACATTTCTATGACTTTTCAATTGGAATATGTTTAAAATGTCACACTCCGACTACAAATTAAATTTCAGAGCAAAGCAAAACTAGCAAAACAGGTCTTCCAGTGAGCCCTGGACAGGGGTACACCACTCACCTGTTGTCTGGCAAAAAAGTCTTTGACCAAGGAGCCCATAATCTGTTGAGGTGATCTAGCACTGCAGATGTGTGGTGTGACCAGGCTACCAAGAACACGCTCTGCATAGCGAATCCATCCTGCACAAAAACACACAATAATTCATTTAATCTTCATTCACTACCAGTCAAAAGTTTTTGAACAGTAAGATTTTTTTTAATGTTTTTTTTTTTAAAAAGTCTTTTCTGCTCACTAAGCCTGCATATATTTGATCCAAAATATGGCAAAAAAAGTAATATTGTGAAATATATTTACTATGTAAAATAATTGTTTTCAATTTGAATATTTTTTAAAATGTACTTTATTCCTGTGATCAAAGCTACATTTTCAGTATCATTACTCCAGTCTTCAGTGTCACATGATCCTTCAGAAATTATTCAAACATGCTGATTTGCTGTTTAAGAAACATTTTAATTATTATTATTACTATTATTACTATTATTATTATTATTATTATTATTATTATCATCATCATCAATATTTACAACTGTTTAGTTCATTTCTTTCAGAATTCTTTGATAAATAGAACGATCCAATGATTAATGATTAATCTAAAAAAACCCTTTTTTTTATAAATTAGAAATTAATATTTTTATTTAGCAAGAATGCTTTAAAATGATGATAAAGACATCTTTTGAACTTTCTATTCATCAGAGAAACCTGAAAAAAAAAAAAATTCTACTCAGCGGTTCTCAACATAACATAAAAATAATAATAATTAAAAAAAAAAAATAATAATAATAATAATAATAATAATAATAGGAGGAGGAGGGAAGTTATGAAAAGTGCAGGAAGGGTGTGTGAGGCAGCTTACACTCATCTATCTCACAGCCGCAGAATGCTATGGCTATCTAACACAGTCACACCCATTCACACACAAGCCACATTTACACACTGTACCACATTTGGCTCTTATCTACATTTAGAGACAAAATGTTTGAGGAGCACATAAAGGCTTGAGGTTCACACAAAGGTGCTAATTTGTGTTGCAAGACAGATGTCAGTTGAAATCTGCAGACTTTTTGCATTCAATGCTGAAAGCATAATCAAATGAGCTAATATAGATTTCATAAATGAACATGCAACGTGGTGAAAATCTAAAGAGATTCTGCATGGACCTACTCGTGCATTGCCATTTTGATACCTTTATAGAAGCACAAGCGCTTTCTGGTGGAATGGAACCTTGCAGTGCATTTTAGAGATGTAAATAAGCTTAAATGGTTCACGATGGTCTTACCTGGACATGAGGATGTGAACATTGGCATAGCATTAGAATCGTGATGTTTACGGCGGTAACGCTGGACAAATTCTCTCTGGCTTTCCAAAATGCTAAAACTTGCAGCTACTGTAGTGTCAAAGACATAATGAACCCCTGAGGAGACAGATGAAAGAGGCCTTTAAAACAGCAAGAAAGAACTCACTAACCCTGGTGCATGGTAATCACTGTCAAATAAACTATTAAAAACATTCCTGTTAAGTGAAATGAATGTAAAATAAATAAAAATGTAAACATTAGATGGAAAAACTTAAATTAAAGCAATGCAATAGTAAAATTATTAGCTGTAAATAAGCAAAGTAAAAAAAAAAAAAAAATGGAAAAAAAATATATAGTATATAAAGTATATATAAAGTATATAAAGTATATATATATATATATATATATATATACTGCCCTCCAAAAGTTTGGCAAAGTGTGGTTTTGGATGATATCAGCATAAATCCTTATTTTTTTGGTGCAAATACATTAAAGTAACTTGACATTATTATTGAAGACCAGCAATAATAATTTTAATTTTGATTACATAATAATGGCAATATATACATGTCAAAGTCATGCCCCTTTGCCAGCTGTGATGCCTGGTTACTGGTTTAAACTTGGCCCAGGTTTTTTAATAGATTTTTGGGTCAGCACACCTTAATAGCTTCAACAAATGATTGCCAATTAAGTTTAGAGTACAATGAATTTAGGCCCAGATTATGCAGAGCTGTAATAGCTGCTAATAGTGGATATTTTGATGAATCGAATATTTAAGTTTCTATGTATAAACTGTAATAAAATGTAACAAAATATGTTTTCGTAGTTTACGTTGTCCCTTATCAGTGCAAAATGACCACAAATTAAAAAGGATTCATGGCAATATTGTCCAAAACCCCACTTTTCTAGGGCGTTTTGGAAGGCAGTGTGTGTATATATATATATATATATATAGTTTACTAGTATATAAAAGATACTGAAATAACACTGTTGTGTACAAATATTTAGCTTAGTCAGATTGCATGTGGCAAATGTTTACTACAGTATGTGAATATGGCTTAGTGACAGTGACTTTAAGGCAAATGTGGCGTCCAGACGTACCCACACTCTTTAGGAAGCCACAGAGTTTTTTTGCAGCCGCTGAAACGTCCAGCTGAAATTTAATAGCAAAAAATGGAAGCGACTGGGGACAAACAGACACCACGAGAATTTTGTGCTTCGATGTGTCACATTTCTGCCAAAGACACAAAAACAACATGAGATACATCCACACAGACCACCTTTCCAAACTCTGACATTGTTCAAGCTTACACTACCTTATTGAGGGCAAGCACATGGTTGATCTCGTCCAGATTCTGCTGAGAGATTCTCTGGCTTTCGTCCTCCGATATGCAACCGTCACAGGACAGACATGCGCTCAACAACACCTGCTGAACTGAGGTAGACTCTTTCACCTGAGAAAAAGCATACATCAGATTTAACATCCACATGTCCAAAACAAACTAATGTTTGTTCATTCATCCTCCCCCAATCCAAACAACAGATGCAAACCACAGCTTATCAGATCAGTGCAACTCAGTGAGTGTGTCTGACACATATTATACATGAAAAAAATCAGAAATACCTCTCCAGTGGCAACACCTTTCTCTTGCAGTGAGTTTATACCTTCATCACCTTGTTTCTTGTTGCACTAAAAGGTGGAATTGAGGGAAAAAACAAACAGTAGTGACATTGGTAAGGCACAAAAACAGGTTGATTCAAACAGAAACCAAAACAAGTGAATATTATTGCATTTAGGCATATATCAGTATCAAATGAAAGTATTACCTGTTTAGTGCAGTTCTCACACTTTTCTTTTTTCCGTCCAATACTGACTTCAGACATTGTAAAAGGAGCTCCTGAAATGTTCAATGCCATAAATTATTCACTGTGAAAAGCTATGCAGCTTTCTGTATTTATAAAGCATTCTTATGTGTTATATGACACCACAAACACATAGTTAGCCTAAAGAAAGGGGTTAGAATTAAAATACAGTTTCAAAATGCCCGTTATTAACTTCAACCATTCACTCAATCACCAGTTTAAGAGAAATGCGATAATTTTAGGTTCCCATGATGTGCTCTATTCAGTTTCACCTGATTGCTGTTTTGAGGATCTCTCATGCTTTTGTACATAATCACAGGTTAAGCTATTGGATTGCATTCATTTTCTTAGCATGTGATAGGGTAGTAAACATCATCAAAACCTCTGAGGACTTCGATTTCGTTAGATAACCCGTGACATTTACTTAACCACCTGTCCTATAACCTAACGTTACCGACTGTCTGAGTACTAAAATAAAGCGTAAACTACAACAAAACAAAAATATAGGCCACCCAACTCACATAAAAATCACATGAAGCCCTTATTGTTCAGGGGGAAACCCAGGAGACGAAACAGCAGTAGGTCTCTACAGCAGGAACTTCTCCTAATGACACTTGAAAGCGCGAGTTGTTCATCAGAAAACAGCGTACTGCGGTCATACAACACTCATCTTCATCCAGTCATCCGTTTCACAACTCTGACTAATCCGAATGGGACGCATTGGCGGTAGAAGGATCTCGGCTTGTCTTGACTCCAGTGCATCCGACTCCATTGTCCTTTAGCGGTGTCCGATTCTTGAATGAACCGTCCTTTTGAGTCGGATCTTTTTAGTGATTCAGTTGAACCGTTGAGATGTTCTCGAGTCACCGACTCAGTGAACCAAGCATGTTCTCCTTCGTAAGGATCGAACAACCGAACATTCTTTTTCGAACATATCTGATTCATGATTAGGCAGAATAAACGCCGTGAAGCCGTTATTGATCAAAGTATTATTTTAATATTGTTTAATGTAAGTTACACTACCAGTCAAAAGTTTTTGAACAGTAAGATATTTAATGTTTTTAAAGAAGTCTCTTCTGCTCACCAAGCCTGTATTTATTTGATCTAAAATACAGCAAAAGCAGTAACATTTTGAAATATTTTTACTATTTAAAATAACTGTTTTCTATTGAATATATTTTAAAATGTCATTTATTCTTGTGATCAAAGCTGAATTTTCAGCACTGTTATCTAGTCTTCAGTGTCACATGATACTTCAGAAATACAGATCCAAAAATCAGCATTTATCTGAAATAAAAAGCTTTGTAAGATTATACACTATAGTGACTGTATCATTCAAAAGCTTGGAGTCAGTATTTATTTAATTATTTTATTTATTTTGGTAAAGAAATTATAGAAATTAATACCTTTATTTAACAAGGATGCTTTAAATAGATCAAAAGTGATGATAAAGACGTATAATGTTACAAAAGATTTCTATTTCAGTTAAATGCTGGTCTTCTGAACTTTCTATTCATCAAAGAAACCTGAAAAAAATCTACTCAACTGTTTTCAACAACATAATAATAATAATAATAATAATAAATGGTTTTAAGCAGCAAATCAGAATATTAGAATCATTTCTGAAGGATCATGTGACTGGGGTAATGATGCTAAAAATCAACTTTGAAATCACAGGAATAGATTATATTAAATAGAAAACAGTTATTTTAAATAGTAAAAATATTTCAAAATTGTACTGTTTTTGCTGTGCTCAAGCAAATCGCAGGCTTGGTGAACAGAAGAAAAATACTACTGTTCGAAAAAAAAAAAAAGAACAAGAGCTGGAACATAATAAATTTACAGTATCTCTTCCCAATGAACACAACTTGTGCTTACTACAGCACCGGAATGTCAGGGACTACGTGTGACATGAAACGTCATGACGTAAAGGAACCTCTGAACTGTTCATTTGAAGCGGTTCATAGAATAAATGTTTGAAAGAACCGATTCGCGAGAATCACTCCTTTCCTGTATGGACACGCATGCGTGAATCAGCAACTCTGGTATAAATTCCCTATAGACCGGTCAAACAACGGTTGACTTACTGTAAAGAATCATTTTGTTCTTATATACGAACATTTTGGGCTAGTTATGCAGTATACGACTTTGTAATAAGGACTTTACCAAAATTACTAAAACGGTATGGATTCATCGAAATTTTCAGCCAACTTAACTGCAGCCTTAAGATAGTCAAAAAAATTTTGTTTTTCATGCACATGTTTCAGATTATTCACGAGTTTGAACTTTTATAAATGAGTTCACAACACTATCTTGCAAGAGGGAGGCGTCACAATGTAAAGGGCGGGCTCCTTTAACAGATTCTGTCCAATCAGAACGCAAACCGCTGAGCGGAAACAACGTCATTCGA
Source organism: Labeo catla (assembly GCA_012976165.1). Lineage (NCBI taxonomy): Eukaryota > Metazoa > Chordata > Actinopteri > Cypriniformes > Cyprinidae > Labeo > Labeo catla. The sequence continues at coordinate 217,211 of VONZ01000524.1, forward strand.
ATGCGTGTTTACGTGTGTTGTATGATCTACACATTTTATTTCCTTAATCTGTTTTGCTCCAGTTTTCTATTGCAGTTTTTCAACATTTAGATTTGATATATTTTGAAAATAATTCAATTTATTTGTCAGACAGACGAACGCGACTTATTAAGGTAAGGACGATGTAAGATGTTTTCACTTGCCGTCAGTTTATTGCAGGATATATGTGATTACATTAATAAGGGTGTTGTCCTTGTGCTGTTTCAAAAGTATACCAACCTGATCAGGTTTATTATGTTTATATATAGTATGCTGTTCATTAAACACCCTTGTGTAGTATTAAAAGTGAGATTTGAATTGTACAAAGCTTCTGCCAGTATTCTGGCATGTTATGATGAGCACAGTGAAGCTACACACATAACTGGAAATCTCCAACTAGATCTTTTAGGTGTATTTTTGTGTTCCAAAACATTTGAAATGTATTTACAGATGGGGTATATGGTCGTGGAGAAACACACATCTGATCTTCTCCATTTTAAAAGGTCTCCTGGAATTAGATCATGGTCCCTCCTTGTTGGTATGAGATCTTTTTATAGAAGAATGTGTGAGAATAGATGAGTTAAGTCTAACATGTGTGACATAAAATATTTTTGAATTGCTTCCTACTTCCTCTTTTTACAGGAATTGCTTCGGTTGGACTAGCAGCAGCCTATTACAGCTCTGGTGAGAAGTGTCTAATAACCTGGAAGTGAACAAAACAATAAAAGGAAGGTTTTTGTGATCTGTGTTCCTCACTTTGCATTGTTCTTTTGTTGTAGACAGCATATTATGGAAGATGTTCTATGTGGCTGGCTGTTTTTTTGTAGCTTTACAGAATATGGAGGAATGGGAGGTGAGAGTCATTTTATACACTCTACATCCATCTTTAAGTGTTACATTCAGCTGTCTTGACTAACTGTCTGTTTCGCTTTGTCCTTAGGAGGCCATATTTGATAAATCTAAGAATGAGATTGAATTAAAGACGTTTAGTCTCTATACCATGATACTGACAATGTGGAAAAGAGGACATGAAAAAGGTGAGCTTTGTGTTATCTGTTGCTATTTGTTTTGCACTATATGACTGGTCAAATTAAATGATGTTTTCTCCCATTCAGTGGTATTAAATCTGAGGCACCTGCGGGATGTGAGTGTTCAGGAGGAGAGGGTGAGGTACCTGGGGAAGGGTTACCTGGTGGTGCTGCGTCTAGCGACGGGCTTCTCTCACCCTCTTACGCAGAGTGCCACGCTGGGCTCACGCAGGTAAAAAAATATATATATATATATATATATATATATACACTACCTGTCCAAAGTTTTTGAACAGTAAGATTTTAGTGTTTTTTTTTTTAAAGAAGTCTCTTTTGCTCACCAAGCCCGCATTTATTTGATCCATAGTACAGCAAAAAACGTAAAATTTTGAAATATTTTTATTATTTAAAATAACTTTTCTATTTGAATATATTTTAAAATGTAATTTATGTATTGTGATTTCAAAGCTGAATTTTTTGCATCATTACTTCAGTCACATGATCCTTCAGAAATCATTCTAATATTCTGATTTGCTGCTCAAAAAACATGTATTATTATTATTATTATTATTATTATTATGTTAAAAACAGTTGAGTAGATTTTTTTCAGGTTTCTTTGATGAATAGAAAGTTCAGAAGAACAGCATTTATCTGAAATAGAAATCTTTTGTAACATTATAAATGTGTGTATCATCACTTTTGATCAATTTAAAGCATCCTTGCTAAATAAAAGTATTAATTTCTATAATTTCTTTTCCAAAAAAAAATCAATACATAAAAATTATACTGACTCCAAGTTTTTGAATAGGATAGTGTATAATGTTACAAAAGCTTTTTATTTCAGATAAATGCTGATCTTTGGATCTTTGTGTTCATCAAAAAATCCTGAAAAAAGAAAATGTACTCAACTGCTTTAAATATTGCTAATAATAATAATAATTGTCTCTTGAACAGCAAATCCGCATATTAAAAATGATTTCTGAAGGATCATGTGACACTGAAGACTGGAGTTACGGCTGCTGTATATGCAGCTTTGCCATCAGAGCAATAAATATCCATTTAAAATATAATAATAGTTCTTTTAAATTGTAAAAATAAATATATAACATAAATTTATGTTTAACTATTTTTTAATAACATTTTTAGGGTACTTTTTAGGTTACTCAAAGAAGCTTTACAAGAGATGAAACTGTAAAAGAAGCATAAAAATAACAAAAGTAATATAACACATTAATAATCACGCCAATGTGACATTATTTGCTTGACAGTTCAGCACATTGTTACCATTTTTCTTACATTCAGTGATGTGGAGGCACTTGCTGCACTTCTGAAGCGCTTCTTGGGTCTTGAAGAGTTACAGAGACGTTTGGCAGAAGAAGAGTATCCTCAGGATGATGATGACATTGAAGATCTGGGTTTGGGCGATAGCAGCGATTCAAAAGATGAAGATGAACTTTAAAAACCTCAGGGAGAGATGGAAAACGGGGGAAGACACTGTATCAAGCCTTACATTAAACAAGCCAAACATTCCAGTCTTACAAACATCCTGATGACAATCTCAAAGCTTTACATGTTACTGCAGCATTGCATTTTCACTCGCAACTTCAAAGAGGCATTACCAGATGACATTCAGTACAAGACTTCTCTCTATACTTTGCCACATGTATAACTAATTTGACACAGCTTGTGAAATAATGTATGAGAATTCCTTTCAGCTGGTCAAAGCTCAGGTGGTCATGTGCTCCGATCCTCTATGCATGCCCACTCAGAACACACTGTGCCTTTATACACTGCATGAGTACAAGTGCAACTGTGATGCGTGAAAATGGATTTAACACTGATTGAATGTTAATCAGTGGTTTGTGATTTTAATTTTGTCTTTGTAAATATGTAAATATCATTTTTTTCTTCTTTTTTACTTTATAAGAATCTGAAGCAAGCTGTTTAAAAATCATTTCAAAAGGGATGGTTTTTAACATTTTCATTAGGGCTGTCACTAACGATTATTTTGGTCAGTTATTCTGACGGTTAATCGAGTAATCGGATGATTCAAATAATTTTGTTTTTGTGGTAATAAAAATAGACCTAAGCCAACAATGGACTTTAAAGAAAAACAATTTACAAATAATGTACTCACCCTCTTGTCATCCAAGATGTTCATGTCTTTCTTTAGTCGTAAAGAAATTGTTTGTTTGAGGAAAGGAAAACATTTAAGCATTTTTCTTCATATAAAGGACTGATATGGTGCCCCGATTTTGAACTTCCAAAATGCAGTTTAAATGCGGCTTCAAACGATACCAGCCGAGAAAGAAAGGTCTTATCTACCGAAACGATCGGTTATTTTTATAAAAAATAATCCAATTTATATAGTTTTTAATGTCAAATGCTCGTCTGGTCTTACTCTCCCTGAAGTCTGTATTCTAGCTCATGACAGTTAGGGTATGACGAAAAACTCCGACCGTATTTTCTCCCTCAACTTCAAAATCGTCCTAGATCGCTGTTTTACCATTTTTTGTTAAGGGTGTTTTATCTTTTTTGCATGTTCACGTTGCAAAGACTGGGTCGGAACTTCTGCAGCGATGCAGGATGATTTTGAAATGATTTTTGAGGGTAGGGTTAGGGAGAAAATATGGTCGGAGTTTTTCGACATACTCTAACTGTCTTAAGCTAGAATACACAGTTCAGGGAGAGTAAGACCAGACAAGCATTTGAGGTTAAAACTTATGTAAATTATATTAGTTTTATTAAAATAACCGATCGTTTCGCTAAATAAGACCCTTCTTTCTCGGCTGGGATACCAAAACCATAGTTAAGTGCAGTTACCATGTTTTTTGGTTTTATTTGTACCAAAACCATGGTTAATTTTAAAGGGAAGGACAATAACTAGTTCGAATAAAGCATCAAAAGCAAGAAAATTATGGGTTTTTTAAACAATAGAACTAACGTACATTTCGCATTATAAAAAATTACTGCAGAGGGCGCCAACGGCCTAACGATTGTTTTTACACGATATAATCCTGAACGTGTAAGCTTTTGATACTTTTTTGACGTGGAAACTGAGCTTTTATTTTAAAATCGTGATGCTTTCTCATATGCTGTATAATGCTTTTTAGATGGATTTAAAGTGGCATGCGGCATTGGAAAACGGTCTAGAAATGCGTTTCATGGATTCTCGTCCATGGAATGGGCCACTTCCGGTATTTTGCCTCATACTTGACATGAGCACTCATACTTGACATTTTTTTTTTTAAATCGAATATTCGAATTGAGTCGAGGAATCGTGACAGCCCTAATTTTTATTGATTAATGAGTACACTTTGTTACATTTCACTTTTGTTTTTAATAAAATAATTTGGTTTAACACTGGTTTAAACTGGTTTATCATGCTTATTAGCTTAGCTTGGTTGCATAATCATTAAATCCTTAATGCCCTGAATATTCAGTGTGGTTCAGGGGGGGAAAAAAAACAAACTCTGGATGTGTATGTTAGTAATAGCTTTTTATTTAGACTAGTACAATAAATACAGGAAAAATTACACCGAAAGAAAATAATATTTCAATAATAGAAAAATGAACTCTCTAGCTTTTCCAGCTTTGCTCTAACATTGAAAGAAACCACAATTCGTCACCGACTTGAACAGTCTCAGAAATGTGTAGTGATTTGCTTTCAAACAGGAGACTTTTCTCTGTTGTGACAGAAAGAGAAAGTCAATAATCACGTACGTCACTGCCATGAAAATATTCATACATATTAGCCAACTTCACCAAATAACACTTCATTCTGACAAGATTTCGACTAAAATATGATGTGATTTGCACTATGAACTGAGCTTGTGTTTAATGTGGACCTGGCCACAAGAATTTTCTACAACTACATCTTTAGTATTAAAGCAGTCAATTAATTACAGACCATTTTGGGAGAACATATACATCTGAGAAAACAAGGAATGTTTATAATATCCTCAAAAAGAGGATTAGACACGTCAATACAATATTAATACTCCAGTTATTGATCTACAGTTAAGCAGCAAAGCATCATTTCAGTACGAGCCAAGATGATTCACTCTGGATTGCCGAGCATTTCACATCGGTGTCATATTTGCATTTTGCTTTTAGCTTGTGCAATAGCAACACTATATATTTTTAAAGTAACAAATATTCCGTAATTAACTCATAACTTCAGCGTAAACATTTTCTCTTTTAATCCAGGACTTTTTTTATACACATTTTCCCTTTTAAATAACATCAATTGCACAATTTGAGATGTTCAGCAATGAGAACCAGTGAATATCATTCAGAAAGAAAACAATGCTACAGTAAACATAAGCGATTTGAACTAGTACTGCTAAAGCATCAGTAACCGCTCACAATTGGTAAACAACAATCTCAGCTATGTGCGTAACTAGATTCTCAACGGCTAACATGGATTTGAATACAGTGAGGCCTTGACTTGCCGTCCGCATCATTAGGTTGGATATGGAAAGACGTATGAACATGAATGTGCAGTTTTAACAGAACCTACATCTAGGCACTACTTAGGGTAAATGGCACTACGCTCACATGCTAGAAATCAGTGATGTTTAGTTTTCACAGTAACGTATGATGGTTTATAGAAGACAATGAACAGCTGATTGAATCTTAAATGATAAAGCAAGTAAACAGACATGGGTCTTTGTTCCCAGCATGGAATATAAACTTTAAAAAGGGTGATGAGCAACTAAAATGTGTAGAGAATGAGAAAGTGAGAAGGAAAAGGCTACTGTGTGGGTGAGAGGTACGACCAGATCATAAACGTGCATGCTTTAATACGCCGGGACACTGTTTTGGTTTGTCAAGTGAAAGCAACAGGGTGAAAAAAGACGTAAAAGACATTTGCCGGAAGGGTTTAGCCCTCTCTGGTGCTGACTCTGGGTTCCGCCAAGGAGCTGTGGATGATGCCTGAGATGGACTCCACACCTTCGCCCTCTAGGAAGGTTCGATGGTCTCCCTCGATCACATGAACTGACACCTTCCCATCACATACCTGCAGACATAACACAATGCAATTGTTAAAACTGCAGGGATTCAGTAAGCAGTAAGCACAACAGTGAGCTTAAATAGTTTTTCTTTCAGCATGATCTCCTTCGCAGATTCAGAAGTACTTCCTGTGCAATTCTGCTTCCCATATACAGACTGCAATTAGAGCTACAGCTTAAAGGTGGTCACAGTGCAAAATATCAAAATATAAATATAAAATTTGTTTTTTCTTCTTACTGGGTCTGAATACGTTCTTGTCTGTGGAAAACATGCTCGCTGGTAGCTAATATGCTTTTATCGTTGCTCTGTAAGATTTTGTGATGGTGAGTTTTCTCAAGATAATACAATACTTGTTTGACTTTTTAATTAAAAAAAAAACAAATTTACTTAGTTGAATCCTGTTCTTGACGTAATTTAAAAAAATATATATTTATATATAATATATAAAAATAATAGTAATAATAATAAAAATGAATAATTCTCAAATATAATACAATATAATCTTATAAAGGACAAAAAGTATTCAGTAATATTACTGAAAGTAAAAGTACTGTTTAAAATAATTATAATAAAAATATTACTTTACAGTGTGTTCTTGAAAAATAAGTTAAAATAGATTACTGTTCAAAAGTTTGGGTTAGTAATTTTTTCAAATACTTTTTTAATACTTTTATTCAGCAAGAACAAATGATCAAAAGTAACAGTACAAACATTTATAATGTCACAAAAATGGTTAAACATAAAAAATATATGAGCCATTTTACAGAATGGGTGCTAAGTTGGAAAAAGTTTTTAGTGATAAATCAATAACAATTACAATTTTAACAATATTTCAAGTGTGATTTATGAGTTTTTGAATCTAATTTTTCTTTGTAAAAGGCAAAAAGTTGATCATATTAATTTCAAAGTGAAGGATTCATTAGTTTGAATTTACACAGAACCAAACACTATCATAACATCTTAGTTGATAATTCAGTATACTTTATTTAAAAAAAAAATTTTGTTTGTGTTTTTAGTAGCAACCTCATCACATTATGTCAAACACAAAAAATTTGCATAACTGTACTAAAATGTTGTTTATTTCCAAATAAAGGATTATGTGTTCCCTTTTGTCACTACTGAAACAATAGTGATGTGTTTCGGTTGTGACAATTTTAGATACTTTTAAACCTAGTTTAAAGATGCTAACCAGCACATGGTTAGCTAGCACAGTTCTGAAGAGTTGTACACACTTAAAAACTAAATGTTACAGAATAACACCCCAAAAAAGTGCTTAACTGCTGAAAAAAGGTGTTTGGTAGTGACGTTCCTTAAAGTTACTCACATATACTGTATATAATAGAACCTAAGCACCAAATCAGCATATTAGGTTGATCTATGACGGATCATGTGACACTTAAGACTGGAGAATTATATTTGTGTTCCGTATATTTACCTCATGCAGTTTGTAGTCAGATCCTAAACCATCACCGTACTCGCTGCTGGCCTTGGCTCTCAGCAGTGTGACATTGCCGTGATACTTGGAAGTTGGAACATAGCGATCTGCGGCCTTCAGTTTGTGGTAAAACGTAGAAGCAGCAAAATGGAGCATATCTCGGCTGACATTCTTATGGCTGGACGTGATCAGATCTACAGCCTTGTTCACACGGGCCTCCAGGTCTGACAGAGGTAACAATGTCTCCAACAGCTGTGTGAAAGATTAAAAATACAGAGACAGCATTAGCTTTAGCACTGAACTGTAATGAGTTAAGTACTGTCTATTTATAAAGCATCTTTTGAAGAATGAAGGACTGTGTACCTTGTTGTACTCCGTGCCAGTGAACTGTTGGATAAAAGCACACAGAGCTTCAGTCTCTGCCTCGGACTCTTTGCCAGGGGTCAGTTTGGCCCTGTAACTCTGTTAGAGAGAGAAAAAAAAAAAGATGAGCGCGTGACTTGGCGCACCAAAATTTTCTGTTTAGGTGTTTTTGAGATCTTTTACTGCACCTGTGTATAAGCTGCCACGTAAGAATGTGAGCCGTCAAACAGGAAGAGGTATTCCACTGGGCATTTGGCTGCCTGCAGCTGTGAGCACATCTCAAAAGCCACACAAGCACCGAATGAGTAGCCAGCGATGCGATACGGCCCCTCTGGCTGCACCTGCCTCACGCACTCCACATAGTAAGCGGCAAGACTCTGGATACTGTCTAGAGGAGCGGCTACAGATGGACAAAACACAAACAAATTAAATGAATAAAATAATCATTAAACATAATTACATTTTAAACATATATTACTGATAAAGGAATTAAAGGCAGTCACTCTTTCCCCTAATAGCTGACTGTTATTTGATGAGAAGAGGCTTGGTTGACCAAAATTTTATTAGTTGCAGAAAAAAAAAAATCCACAGGAAGTGGATTGGCCTCAAATATGGTTTTTCATCTAAAAAATATAAAAGTAGTACCAACTTTACATGGTCGCTCAATCTAATGTTAACCTAGAAAAATGTGCGCTATTCAAGTGTGTGGAAGCTGAATAGTACAGCACTCCCTGCATGATAGATGGAGGTCCCGGTGGGATTACTTGCTCTTAAAATACTCCGTCATTTTTGTTCATAGAGATAAGGGTAACACAACTGTCGAATCTGTAAAGACTCTATTTGTGTGCATTCAGAGTAACACCAAAACGCTGTGCTTTTGTAAAATAATGAAAGCAAACAGGATGTGCTTTCTGTCGCCTTGGTCTCTGTGTACACTTGCCTTACAGATATTAAAAATATATCTAAAGAGAGTGAAATGTCTACTTTTAAATGAACCAATTCAAATGGAAAGCAAATATTCTCCGATTATGTAATCCATATGAAATGCATACAGTCGCATCACTACTGCGGAGATGATGAGTTGGTGTCGTTAACTTCATCTAAAGCACTAGTTTATCAATAAATTAATGAAACATTAATGCAGTCTCTTTGCTGATTTCCCTGACACATTCGTAATTATTATATCTGCTGGTGTGCTATAGCAAGCTTTTTCTGCATGCACTTGAGCACTTGTTAGGCTATGTAGGCAATTATAGGCTCATTAGTATGATTTATATGGTTTATTAATAAACAGGCGACTAATAGTCGACTAATGCTTAAAATAAACAACTACTAGAAAAATCTTTGGTCAAGGACAACCCTACTATTCAGTAACATCACTTACAGTAATGTTTAAAATCAAAGATTATTAAAGGGACAGTTCACCCAAAAATTTTAATTCTGTCATTAATTAGGCACCCTCATGTCGTTCCAAACCTGCAAGACCTCCGTTCATTTTCGAAACACAAATTAAGCTTTTTTTGATGAAATCCGAGAGCTTTCTGACCCTGCATAGACAGCAATGCAACTGACACATTCAAGGCCTAGAAAGGTAGTAAGGACATTGTTAAAAAAGTCAATGTGACATCAGTGTTTCAACCCGTAATGTTACTGACACAGAAGAGAAGAAATTGTTGAATAAAGTCGTTATTTTTGTTTTCTTTGCACACAAAAAGTATTCTTGTAGCTTCATAAAACTACGGTTGAACCACTGATGTCACATCGTCTATTTTAACAATCTCCTTACTACTTTCCTGGGCCTTGAATGTGGTAGTTGCGTTGCTGTCTATGCAGGTCTTACAGGTTTGGAAAGACATGAGAATGAGTAATTAATGACAGAATTTTCATTTTTTGGTGAACTATCCCTTTAATTATTTTATTAGAATAAAATAAAAGTTGAGCGAGTAAACTGTCTTTCACCCAAGTGTAACAGTAAAAAGTTATCCTTGATCTTATGTTTGTACCTTTGGTGCACTGCAGGCCGTAGCACGGCACACTAAGCTTGCCGGTAAGAGTGCGGAAGGCAGCAATAGAGCCCTCGATGGGGTGAACAAGGAATAAGGGCCTTTCAGCACTCTGGACCTCGTTCAGTGAGGCCACCGTGGGGCCGTCTGGGTTCACCAGCATCCGGCTCAGATCTGACTCCAGCAGAGCTTGAGCACCAGATCGCTTTGCAGGAGCAGCTCGGGCCTCTGAGACAACAGAATGAGAGAAAGTTAATATACTGATGCATCATTAATGCAATATTTCTTACAGTTTTCTACTAGCTTATTCAAGATAGTGTGGATAACAAAATATGTTCTGGAAAAAAACATAAGGCCATTGATACTGGCATTGACACGAATCACATGCTCACCCTCTTTCCCTCCTGACTGGCTGGAAAGCTCTCGTAGCTTATTAATGGTTAGCTGTCGGATTTCCCTCATTGCCATAACGATGTCATAGTCTCTCTCCAGTGTTTGTCTAACCTCAACACCCATCAGCGAATCAAGACCCAGATCAGCCAATGAGGCGTCGGCATTCAGACTGTTCACATCACGCACACCTGAGCAAAAGAGGTGACACTAACTTTAAAAAGCATGGGAAAAACACAGCTTATCAGACTTTGAACATTTCCGGTCTGAGCTTTTACCCAGAATGTGAGCCACAGCCTCCACCAGGTCCCTCTGTCCGCTTCCTTCCCCTTTAGCCACCACCACTTTCTCTGCCAGCACAAAGCTGGACATTACAGGCCTCTGCTGGCACAGGAACCTATCTAGTACTTCCAAACAGGAAGACATGCGTTGGGGCAACGTGCCACCAATTACAGCGTCATTGCCACCCATGGTTTCCAGGACGACACCAACATCTCCAATGGCACCCCACTGTATGGCCAGGCCTGGGAGGTTGTCGTGGCGGCGCTGCTCACAGATTCGCTCCATGGTGGAGTTAGCAAAGCCGTAGTTGCTCTGGCCAGCATTACCTCGGCCGCAGCTGACTGAGGAGAACACTACAAAGTGCTGAAGCTCTGGGCACTTCTGCCTAGTCACGCTGTGGAAAAGATTTTTTTTTTTTTTCAATTTGTTGTAAGCCACAAGGCTGAAGAAAGATGATATTCAGATATTCAAACCATTTCCTACCTGTCAAGATGGATGGTACCATCATATTTGGGTCTGTTGACATCAACGAAGTGCTGTGGGGTCAGATTCTCCAGCATGCCGTCTTTAAGGACCTAGATAATAGAGAGAAATATCATGTATTTGTCCATCCTTTGACTACAAATAGAAAGGGAACTGAAAGCAACAACTGAACGATACCATGGCAAGGTGGAAGATGCCACCAACTGGACCCAATCGGCAGGCCTCAGTGATGAGACGCTCTGTTCCTGCCACGGAGCTGACATCACTAGTGGAAACCAGAACCTGGATGCCCATGGCCTGCCACTCCCGAACACGCTTGGCTTGATAACCTGTTAAAACAACAAACATGTATTAGTGTGTTGCTCTGACCAACATCAATTTATTTCATATATATGTATATATATAAAAAACTTTTGATTAGTAATATGCATATTGCTAAGAACTTAATTTGGATAACTTTAAAGGTGATTTTCTCAGTTTTCTTTTTTTTTTTGCACCCTCCAAAAATTCCAGATTTTGTAACCTAATAAACCATACATCAGCAGCTTGCATGTGATGTAAAAAAAAAATTGACCCCTTATGACTGTTTTTGGTCCAGGGTCTCACACACACACACACACACACACACACACACACACACACATATACATATACATATATATATATATATATATATATATATATATATATATATATATATATTACCTTTCTTTTTTTTTTTAGTACTTCAACTTATTTCATTTTCAAATAATTGCCAAGGGAACAGTTCTAATTTTAATTTAATTTATTTTAATTTAACTAATTAAATTTAATTTAATTTAATTAATTACATAACTGTAATTTTTTGTGCTTTAGTGCTTCTAAAAAAACAAAACAAAACAAAAAAAATGTATGTATATTTATAACACTATACTTTGTATTATATCACCTTTTCATCAAGTTACCAAAAAACTAGTTAAAGCTAATGAGTTTTTAATGTTGCATCTATGGGAGGGATGCTAAATTTGACATTGTTCTCTCTTCTGACTGCCGATATCTTTCTCAATTTTTTTCCTTTGATTGAAAGTCCTGTAAAACACTATCGTGGAGTGTTTCTTTTGCTGTTTGAGCAAATGTGAATGCAAAAAAATATATATGACCCAACTATGACGGCTTCTGCTGAAAACCCGGAAATGTGAGAAAGGTCCATTATTTCTTATATATTTATTTACATTTTTAGTAATTTTACTACTTTTTATATTTTATTTCAGTTAATTGCAAAGGCACTGTTTTAAATTTTCAAAACACTGAAGTTTTTCTCATTTTTATATTTTGTTTCAGATTTATTTCAATGAATGAAAATGATTTTTAATCATTATTTCTTTAGTAATTTATGTGCTTTTTATTCCCTTTTGTATGTGTTTTAATATTTTTATTTTAGCTTTAATTCTTATGATTCCCTAGGAAACTAACTGAAATAAATGAAATATAAATATTACATAAATAAGATTTAAATATAAATTCAGTTTTATTTAAATTAATTTTGTTTTAGTTAACAGCAACAACACTGACCAACACTGACATGAAAGCTGATCAAATTCTAGCGCATATTTACCATTGCGGATGCCAGACCGTGACGTCAGCACCAGTTTGCGAGCACCTCTCTCAGTGAGCCATTGGGCCAACTCCAACCCGAAACCACCCAGACCTCCAGTGATGATGTACGAGAGAGAGGCAGGGAAGAAGGTACGGCAGATAGCGGGAATTGAAAGAGGAGAGACTGAAGAAACAGTGCTGCTCGTCTCCTCTGAACGTACCTGAGAGGCGAAGGAAGAGAATGCAATTAGCACAGTAAAGTATAAGAAATTTTTTTATGCAGGGTTACTAAAATGAACCACAGTCCTTACCTGCAGCAGGACTTTGCCGATGTGTTTGCCCTGAGCCATGTAGCGGAAGGCGTCCTCCACCTGGTTCCTCTCAAAAACAGTTGTACGTAAAGGCTGGACGACTCCACTGGTGATTCCCTTCTTCAGAAGCTCAGATACTTCTTCCCATTCCCTGTTCCCCTCCTCAAACAAAGCATCCAGAAGGATGCCATGGAAGGCCACGTTCTTTAGGAACAGAGCCATACCTGAATCAAAAACAAATGGACAATTACATTTAATTACATGGAAGTGTAAGAAAATAGTAGATGATTGTTGACCAATTCAGAAATTGTTACACATCTGGGACGCACCTAGTGGTGTGTTGTTGGAAAGGTCATATTTGCCAATCTCCAGGAAACGGCCATGTCTGGCCAAACAACGCAAGCTGGCCTGCAGCTTCTCTTCAGCAAGGGAGTTTAGTACCAAATCAACTCCTGAAAAAACGCAATCATACAGTGGTTTAATACTTCAACCCACCACAATATTTGATGCAATGCTGCAGTGTATTAAGAGTCTTCAGAGCAAAGTAGTCTATTCACCTTTGCCTTGAGTTTGGAGCATTACATGTTGTTCAAAAGAGGCGTCTCTAGAATTAGCAAAGGACTCTGCCGTAAGTTGTGGGAATCTTTCTTGCAGGTATGCCTTCTTCTCTCCAGAACCTGTCGATCAAAACAAGATACATGTCAATAATCGATCGATTACAAGCACAAACATCAGGAAATAGCATAATAGCTTCCCTTTAAGAAAGTATAAGTGTGTTACTTACCCACAGTTGTGAAGACTTTGCAGCGCATACTAAGTGCAATAGCAATAGCGGCCTGTCCCACCCCTCCAGAGCCTGAATGGATCAGCACACTCTCTCCAGGCCTCAGACGCCCTCGTACCACTAGGGAATAATATGCGGTGGCATACACCACTGGAACGGAGGCAGCCTGCTCCAGCGTCCTGCACATAATCAGTTTGACTTAGCATTGAGAGCTTTGGGAGAAGATGCCCAATTCAGATTCAGATGCTAAGGTTCTCACCAGCTAGATGGAACATCCCAAAGGAAGCGCTTGTCTGCGTCCACACATGTGGCCAGACCTTTGGCTGGTAGCAAACCCATTACACGTTGCCCACTGGGGTCTCGCCCTGAAAACTCCATTCCCAGCATGCATTGCTGCAGTGCTATGTCTCCTGCATGGACAAAACGAGAAGAGTCTCTTTCTTAGGTCTTTTTTTAATAGGGTAAGCTAGCGTGCAAGATTTTACACAGGATGGGGTACAAACCAGGGATGGCATCTGGAGGCAGTTTGCCAGTGGCCAGCATGATGTCTCTGAAGTTGAGGGAGGAGTAGTAAACACGGCAGAGCTGCACGTTAGGATTGGATGGGACAAAATGACGCAACGGGGAAGCAATCCATCTCAGCGATGAAAGATCACCGCGAGTCAGGACATTCACATACGCTTGCTCCGTCAACTCCTCGCTAAGGTCTGAACGTGAATGCACAGAACAGAAGACAATCACAGCGTGCTTAAAAGATTATCCAATCAAAGTTACAATCACCCAGCCACTTATTAAATAACTCAAAGTCACCAAGTGCTGTACATTTTTTATAGATCTGACTGGTCAGCAGTGTTGTATTGCCAAAATATTATCATCATTTCTGTTACTAATTTTTTTTGTCAATCCTTTGACACTCAAGTTAAAATATATTTAATTACAATTAAATGCATTTAAAATTAATTAATATTTACAATTGAAAGTGATAATGCCATTAAATAATAATAATAATATTAATGAAATTATATCAACAAACAACTATAAAGTACTAAAATGCATTTATTAATAATACTAGGGCTGCCCTTGACTAAAGATTTTTTTGGTCAACTAGTAGTCGTTCATTTTAGGCATTAGTCGACTGTTAGTCACACATTTATTAATAAACCATAAAAAACACTCAAGCGCACAAAAAAAAGCTTACCACAGTACACTGGCATATTTAATAATTATGAATGTGTCTGGGAAAAACAGCAAGGAGACTGTATTAACGTTTGAATAATTTATTGATAAACTAGTGCTTTCTTTGTTTTCAGCTTAAGAGATGAAATTGGTGACACTGACTCAAATTGGTTTATTTAAAAGTAAATTTCATTGTCTATAGATATATTTTTCATGTCTGTAAGGCAAGTATACACAGTGTTTCGAAGTGACTCGCTCAAGTTCACAGAGACTGAGATGGCAGAAAGCGCATCCTGTTTGCTTTTATTATTTTACAAAAGCACAACATTTCATTGTTATTCTGAGCGCACACAAATAAACGTAGAGTCTTTACAGGTTAGAAAGCTGTATTACTTTTATCTGTATGACTAAAAATGACGGATTATTTTAAGAGCAAGTGACCGTACCAGTGCCACCATCTGTCATGCAGTAAGTGCAGTACCATTCAGCTTCCACACACTTCAATAGCGCACATTTTTCTAGGTGAACATTAGATTGAGCGGGCATGTCAAGTTGCTACTACATACATCTTTTAGATGAAAAGCCATATTTAAGGTTGATGAATAATAAGTGAGCATTTGGATGTCTTGCCCAATGTACTATAGTACCACATAGACTAGCCGTTAATGATCTGTCCGTCACAGACTGTGTGACCTCGCCACTTCCTGTGGAATTTTTTTCTGCGACTAAGCGACTAATAAAATTTTGGTCAACCAAGCCTCTTCTCGTCAACTAATGGTTAGTAATACCTAAATAACACATTTATTTAAGTTAATACAAACAAATGTTATTAGGAAATAATAAGTCTTCTATATTTCTTGTTTACGTCAGATCAGTGATATGTTACTAAATGTCTTATATGACTTTTTTTTCACCTTGTGTTAACAACTGGTGTCTGAAAACGCCCCACAGTCCATCACGGTACACATTCATGACCAGATCTTTTTTCAGCAATGCCTTCATCTCTTTTTGGGTTGGAACAAGGGAGGGAACTTCAGCTCCCTTACTTAGATTAGAAACAAATGCACACCTATTGGGGAGGAGAAAGAATACCATGCACATGAATACTACATTAACATCTATACTAAAAAAACCAAAACCAGTCAATATCTAACAATTGCATAATTTTAAAATCAAAAATATGATGACAACAGTAGCATATGTGGAACACTAATTGCACAGGAAGTGGACTGACCGTATACGGTTGCCTCCAGGCTCCTGTCTGAGGCAGTTTACCATTCCCACCACTCCATTATGTACCTTAGTGGCAGTGAGCCAGACTGGGATATCAGATGACTCAGCTAAAGTGCTCTAATAAGAAAAAAAGGAGACAGAAAGGGTTAGAGGCATGCATTAGGATTAATTTAATGAGTCTGTTTGGTTTTAGCATGTTGCAGTGCTATAGGACTGCCGAGTGTTATTTGTGGCCTTGGCAACACCCCTAATGAGTCTGCATGAATAAAGTGGTGCTGAAATTGAATTAGTGACAGATGTTTTTCCGTATTGTGACGTACACCCGAGCGTAACAGATTATCGGAAAAGAAAAAAAAAATAAGCATATCTTAAGCATATCTATCGGTTGTTGATTACATTTCAAGATGTGGGTGTTGTACTCAAAATGAATGCAAGCTTGCAGTCAAAAGTGACTTTAATATTCACCTTTAGAGTCTCCACCCATGTATAGTCAGTAGGGTCCACAACAATAAAGATAGGTTGATCCTGAGGGGACTCCTGGCGCCGGTGGCAGAGGAAGAGAGCAGAACCGTAGTAGGACTTTCTCAGCATGACCACATTTAAAGATGCCTTTTGGAAGAGCTCCTCCCATTCAGTCTGAAAACATAAAACAATTCTGTTTAGAACCTGAGAATGTTTGCAATGAGCCAGACTAAACAAAATAAAAGAATAGACAAAACAATGTCAAGTTATTTAAATACAACATTGTTATTCAAATAAGTCACTTTCATTTATGTTGTGGATCTGATTGATTAAGCGCATTAAAGTTTTTAAGCACACACCTGTGTCAACAAACCCTCCTGGTTGTTTTGAGATGTGAGGAAGGCTACCGTCTCTCCCAGAGTGTCTCCTCTCAATAGGGTGTGGATCAAAACAAAACCACCTTCCCTCGCAGCTGAAGTCAGGTTCTCTAACAGAAGCCCAGGGTTAGCCGTGTGCCCTGTTGCACAGTTACACACAACCAGGTCAGCCCCATTCAGACCGCCTGTTGCTGGGCCTTGAAGAGGGTCCCACTGAGCAGTTGAGATGCCCTGCTCTTCCAGGGAGCTCTGGTGAGCAGAAAGCTGGTCAGCAGAGACATCTGAGGCTGTGTAGTCAAGACGCAACATCGGCTGGATATTAAGGAGACCAACTGCCCGGGAAAACACACGACCCTCAGCGGCTAGAGCCTGAAGGAGAAGAATACATGTTGAGAACCTCAACCTCTGTCTATTTTCATCCTAAATAATCTATTCGCCATACCTCCACAACTTTGAGTTTTCCAGGAGTGCTGTTCTCAAGGGCCGTGTCCAAGCAGTGACGTAGCGCCTGGGAGTCCAGCAGGCCGTTGAGCAGAGGGTCCTGCAGCAAACAGTCTCTCTCCTTCTCCACCGTCTGTTCAAGCTCAGAGCGCAGGTTCCCATTCAGCTCAAGGCCGCAAAGCACAGTGAGCAACCGCAATAGTCCTTTTTCTGCCTCTGCTCCAATCAGCTGGCCCTCAGTCGCACCTTCTAACCCAGGGATGGAGACCTTCACTCCCTGATTGGCCAGCTTCCTCTGCAGGCGCTGTACTAGACCTGCACGAACAACATAGGGAAAGTAAGTAAAGTGCCACTGAAACAGAAGAAAATAACCTAGAAAATTAAAACTGGGGACAAAAATGAAATCATTTTAGATCAGTTACGTTTTAAAATATTAAATGGATCAGTAAAAAAGAACAAAAAAAAAAAAAAAAAAAATCAATGCTGAATGTTCTTTTTGTTTAATTTTCTATTTATCAAAAATCCTGAAAATGTAAAAAAAAAAATAAAAAAAAATAAAAATAAAAAAATTATCAAAGTTTTCAACATTGATAATACTAAGAAGTTCATATTAGAATGATTTCTGAAGGATCACGTGACAATAAAGACTGCTGAAAATTCACCTTTGCTATCACAGGAATAAATTGCATTTCACAATATATTAAAATACGAAACAGTTCTTTTAAATTATAATAATATTTCACAATTTTACTGTATTTTTAATCAGCCTTGGTGCACAAAAGAGACTTCTTTCATAAATATTTTAAAAAATCTTGATGCAAAATGCTATGCTGCAATTCACAATTAAATTCAAATTAGACCATGCCTTTGCAATGTCTCAGTTGGTCTCCAAGTTTCTCATTAGTTCTCAAGCAATCTGAATCCACATAGGGAACAAAGGTAAACTCCTCCAAAGTGGGTGGAGCCTGCTGCTGTTGGCGACGGGGTGCTACGGTAGCGTGAAGCCCACAGATCTGAACTCCTCCAGCTGTGATGTTGTCCAGGCAGCGGTCGACATGAACGTCCACAGCTGAGGAGAAGACATTTTGGTCAGATGCATTTCAAACTAGTTCAGGTTACATTAGACTTCAGGTAGATGGTGTCTAATACCTTTCTGGTCATCTGAATACTCATTCACCCTCTCCTCATGAAGTTTGGGGTCCACACACACTGAGCGGATACGAGTTGGCAGTCTCAAACTGCGACCAGGCAGTCCCACTACAATCATTTGTAGCATGGTGTCTAAAAATGTCACCCAGTTACCCGTCCAATGAAGCTTTCCATGGTCACCTGGAAGAACCAGAACACGAACTCAGAATTGGCCATTTGACCACAGCAATCTATATAAATATTGTCTATACAATATAAATTTAAGATGCATTTATGGGAATTTACCAGCATTGTTAGATTCCAGGATCCCCTGGAAGGTCTTGCCGTAGTCATATCCACGCAGACGCAGCTCTTTGTAGATGTCTCCGGCTTTCAAAAGGAGTTTAGGATCTTCTTTGTCTACAGTCATTGGTTTATTCAGCACAGCATGGAAAGCATCAAGTCCAGCATCCTCCAAGACACTCACCTTACCTAAGACCACAAGGATATCAGTGTGATCATGAGTCTAAAATATGACATTTGTCAAGCAGTTGTGAATGATGTCTTACATCTTGACTGGAAACTCACCACTAACAGCCAGGTTCCCATTCTCCGACACCTCAAAACGGTTAGTAGCGGGCATGAGTCGCACCTCCAGCTGGACAGACCCTGTGATAGTGCACACAAAACCAATCCGGTTAACACCAAGCAACATGGACTAGCTAACAACCAGTCTGCTCTATTTACACTACAGTTTAAAAGTTTTGGGATTGGTAAGATTAAAATTTTTTTTCTACATTTAATTAAAAAAAAATATACATATATATATATATATATATATATATATAAATTAATGTCTCTCTTTTTTGTATTTATTTTCTTCAAAATAGAGAAAAGATTTTTGTGAAATGGTATTATAATCTTAAAATCACTATTTTCCATTTGAATGCATTTCAAAATATAATGTATTCCTGTGATGGAAAAGTACAATTTCAACAGTTAACAGGGTCAAATGGTCCTTCAGAAATCATTCTGATATATTGATTTGGTAATCTTATTATCATCAGTGGTTATCCTGCTTAATATTTTTGTGGAAATGATGATACATTATTTTCAGGAGTCTTTGATGAATATAAAAAATTAAACAGAACAGCATTTATTTGAATCTTTTGTAACATTCCAAATGTCTTACCTTTGGTCAAATTAATGTGTACTTGCTGAATAAACGTATTAATTTATTATATATTAAAAAAATACTGACCCCAAACTTTTAAACGCATGTATTTTTAGTAATAAAGTATATTTTTTCCACCTCAGAATAAGAAATAAGCCATATAATAGTGCAACAGTGAGACAGAAATTTGCTAAGTCATCATTGTGAGATAAAAAATGACTGGGAGAAACTTCAGTAGCAAATAATTCCAGACTTAAAGGGACAGTTCACCCAAAAATTTTATTTCTGTCTTTAATTACTCACCCTCACGTCAGTCCAAACCGCTAAGAGCTTTGTTTATCTTCAGAACACAAATTAAAATGTTTAATTCTTAATTTTAGACACGGAAGAGAAGAAATTGTTGAATGAAGTCCTTCATAAAATTAAGGTTGAACAACCGATGTCACAAGGGCTAATTTATTAATGTCCTTACTCCTTTCTGGGCCTTGAACGTGTCAGTTGCACTGCTGTCTATGCAGGGTCAGAAAGCTCTTGGATTTCATCAAAAATATCTTAATTTGTGTTCTGAAGATGAACAAAGTTCTTACGGGTTTGGAACAACATAAGGGTGAGTAATTAATGACAGAATTTTCATTATTGGGTGAACTATCCCTTTAAAAGTACACAGAAAACACTTTTTTTACCTGTCTTGGGTAGGATGGTGGCTCTATGGATGGTGACGTCTTCAAATGTAACAGGTGTGTGCTCCATGACTGCACCTAGAGATCTCATCAGAGTCCTCCAAGCCAAAACCAGGTATCCTGTTGCTGGGTACAGCACTCGACCATCAATGCAATGTCCAATCATGTAGTAATCAGGAGACTCCGGGTTCATGTCTGCACAAAACATTCAAAAATAAGCATGACACGACAGCAAAGATGAGAAAAACACTAACTTCAGCTTCACAATTACCCACCAATATTGTACACAGTGGCTGAGGTGGATCCCCCTGAGCCAGCAGGGAAGTCCTCCACCTTGGGTACGTCCCAGACCTGGGAATGATCCCACTGAATTTGAGGGGAGATGAGGGGGGTCCCTGACGGGACGGGGTATTCAACAGCTGGATATAATTTATTACTATCCACGTTAATTCTGCAAAGCAAGAGAGTGTGCATCAATCAGTAAACATCCGAAATGCTGACAACTTCAGGTCGTTAGGATGTGAAGAGTATATAAACCAACCCATTCATGTAGATCTTGCCCACATGAGAGAGGAAGAACTCCAGATTGTTGGCGTGTCCTCTTTTCATCAGGGGGAGGATAGAGCAGGTAGGTTTCAGGCTTCGCTTCAGGATGGCCTGAAGATAAATCCAAGAATATGTTAATAACAGAAATGCATTTGAATCTGCAAGAAATGCGTTTAGGGTTAATTCCCTGTTACCTGCAGCAAAGCATGTGGGGCAATTTCTACTACCACAGCATTATCCGGCACAAAGCTCAGTCCCTCCTGAAAGAGCACAGGGCTGACCAAGTTATTAACGTGGTACTCTGCAGATGAGTACAGCGCCAGTGGGCTCTCCCAGTCTGCCTGCGGGATGGACGTGCTGATCCAGCGTGGTGAACGAGGCCTTGGGTTCTTTATTACCTATAAGAACACACACAGGAAGTCAGTGTCTAAGGTTTTGAGGTGTTAATGGCCAGCAGAGGGCACTGTGACACTGCAATGTCTCACAAACTCACCTTCTGCAGTGCAGACAGAAGGGCTGGAGCAAGAGAGGCCATGTAATACGAGTGGAAAGCAACACCGGCACTGCGCACTTCTTTGGCAAACACACCGCTCTCTTTCAGCTGGGCAACAAACTTGCTGACAGAGTCCTGCATAAAAAAATTCAATAATTTTTCAATAGTTAAATAAAAAGAGCACATCCCTTATATATTTAAAGCACAACTGTTTTCAAAATTGATAATAATAAATGTTTTAGTAGAAAACAGTTATTTTTAAAAGTGCTGTGCAACAATTAATCGTGATTAATCGCATCCAATATAAAAGTTGTTGTTTACATAACATATGTGCATGTACTGTGTATATTTATTATGTATATATAAATACACACACAGTATATATTTTGAGAATATTTACATGTATATATTTTGTTGATATAATTAATATTATATATAAATATATTTAATATATATAGATAACATATTTTTCTTAAATATATCCATGCATGTGTGTGTATTTATATATACATAATAAATATACACAGTACACACATATATTATTTAAACACTTTTTATTTTGGATGCGATTAATTGCGATTAATTGTTGCACAGGACAAATTTTTAAAAATTAATAATATTTCATCATATTTCTGTTTGTATTGTATTTTTTATGAAATATATGTAGCCTTGATGACTTTTCAAAGCAAAAAAAAATTGAATTTAATTAATTTCTGTTTAAAAAATATAATTAAAAAAAAATTAAATTATTTCATTTTATTTTATTTAAAAATGGTTTGTTAGGATAGGACAATATTTGGCAACTATTTGAAAATCTGGAATCTGAGGGTGCAAAAAAAAAAAAAAATAATCAAGAAAAATCACCTATAAAGTTGTCTACATGTAGGCCTTAGCATTGCATATTACTAATCAAACATTAAGTTTTGACATATTTACAGTTGGAAATGTAAAAAATATATTCATGGAACATGATCTTTACTTAATATCCTAATGATTTTTGGCATAAAAGAAAAATTGACAATTTTGACCCATACAATGTATTTTTGGCTATTGCTACAAATATACCTGTGCTATCTAAGACTAGTTTATATTTGTGCATATATTTGTTAATTCCTAATAAATATATGTACACATATATATTTATTAGAGATTAAGGTGGTTTTATTTATAAGCGTGTATATACCTGAGGGCCTGAGATGGTCACTGTGTCCTCAGCATTGTGACAAGCAGGAACGACACCCTGTGGACATTGAGCTTTGCATTCTTCCCACGTTAGGCCTGAGGGGGGAAATGATGGGAGGGTTGGTAAAAGAAACCATTGGTAAGCTTGCTAAAAAAATTTATAGCATACATTGCTGAACAAAAGACTAGGCAAATCCTCCATGGAGGGACGCTTTGTGCCTGATTAATGAAGCATAGACTGTCAAGGCATCTGCTGCCACACTAACCCACTGCAGCCATGCCTCCTGGGGGCAGGTTGGCCTCTTTAATACAGCGTCCTCTCCAGTAAGCGGCTAGGATGGCCTCGCTGTGACTCAGGGAGCCATCAGCGTAACCACACGCTAGCTCTCCAACAGAGTGGCCCACGATCCCATCAGGCCGAAGACCCATCTTCTGCAACATGTCAATCTGGGCGACCTGGAAAATTGAGAGGAATGCATTCAGGTACAACTATCAAGTTTACCAGGTTTAAAATGAATGATATATCAAAGATTTATCAGTTCTTTTGTTCTCATAACTGATTGTGACGTGACAAGTTTGAATATGCAAGTGTGCCAGTTCCACAGGAAAGAGCGGTTTGCTTAAGCAGAAAGAAAGCTATACAGGTTTGAACATGCAGGTTGAGTAAATAATGACAGAATTTACATTTCTGGATCTGTTTGTGAGACAGTCTTGCATACGGAGCGACTGTTGAAATCACTGATTGTGCCACTGTACTGCAACATTTGGAAGGCCTATATCAGTTCCAAAGTTGACAGGGGTCATGTTTTCATTGAGAAATTCCGCTGATGTCAATCCTGTTCCAGTCACACTGGCACTATACTTGGTGTCTGAGGGAGACTGACCTGGATGGCTGCAAGACCAACAAATGCGTGGACAGTGTCTTCAAAAGTGCTCTCATCAGCGTCCATGAGCAAGCGAGACACACACAAGCCGGTGTCCTTCAGAGCAACATCCGAACGCTGGATCGACTCCCGGAATTCAGGCAGCTGCATCAGTGTACGGCCCATTCCTGCCCACTGTGTGCCCATACCTGTCATGTGACCGATGCAAATAGAGACAAGACACAAAAATAAAAATCCAGCCAATGTGATCATGTGTAGATGCTTTCCATTGTGGCAACCGACTCTGAATTGCAACCTTAAAAGGGGTAATAAATTATACCGTAAATGTGTTTTAATTACACAAAATCAAAAAAAAAAAAATCTTCCGGCATTTTTGTGTATTTGAACCCTTACCAACAAGGACAACTGAGGGACTCATATACAACTATTACAGAAGGTTTAAACACTCACTGATGCTCTAGAAAGAAAAACCATGTATTAAGAGCCGGGGGGTGAAAACTTTTGAACAGAATGGAGATGTGTACACTTTTCTTTTTTTTTTGCCTATATATCATATTTTTTTCATTTAGTACTGCCCTTCAGAGGCTACAGAAGATAGATAGTTTCCCAGAAGACAAAATAAATTTAATTCACAAAGTTTTTACCCCCCAGCTCTTACTGCATCATGTTTCCTTCTGAAGCATCAGTGAGCATTTCATCATTTTAATTTTATTGTTGGATATTTTTGTGTTTAAGACTAATAGTATCTAATAGTACCAGCTTTCTTGTTTTTATCTCACCATAGCAGTATCAGAAAAAAGATCTTTTTGGACATTAGAGGATGTTTTCTATAAGTTACAGTATATATTTTATAGTACAATCTCTTTTAGCACAAAAGGTTGAGGGAAATAAGATTTCTCCCCTTTAAACTGTTCACCATAAATAAATGCCCCCTCACCTGAGCAAATGAACCAGAGGGGTCTGGGAGTGGGCTGGTTTTGTTGAACCTCTGTAAGCTCTCCCTGTGCTCCAATCAGTGCATAGCCCCTGTACGGCATGCTTGCCGTTGGAACTCCAGACACATCATTCAGAAGTGACAGGTAGCTTGGATTATCCTTATGCTGCTGGGCGTTTTTGAAAAGGGAAGTGACTGCCTCCTCAGTGCGACCGGAGGCCTGCAGGAGTCTGGGGACTGAAGGCTCTGCAGCCTGAGCTAGTGATTTTGACCCATGTGGACGCAGGATAACATGGACATTTGAGCCTCCGAAGCCAAATGAGTTGATGCCCACGATGCCACCACGGACAGGTATGGGCTCCGACACCACACGCACCCGGCCGTCCGTTAGAGCAGGAATGTCAGGGTTTGGATCGTGGAAATGGATGTTGGGAGCCCAGACGCCATGTTCCAGAGACAGAACCACCTGAACACATTCAGTATGAGTTACCTGATGGCATTTGGGATGTGGCTTCCGAATTTTTAAAGAAAAAGCCGACAAGCATTTAATGGGAGAATTGATTAAAAACAGTTCATCTACCTTGGCAAGAGCCGCCAATCCAGAAGCAGGCTCTGGGTGTCCCATGTTAGATTTGGTTGAGCCAATCAAAAGAGGATCCCTCTGTGACTGACAGAATACACTCACAATGCCATTCACTTCCTGAGGATCCCCAACCTGTGAAAGCAGAGTTATTTACAATATGCACATAATAGCAAGCTAAAATTACTGTTTCTCAATGACTAAACAGAAGGATAGTGTGTATATTTAAGGTTATATTTAATTTTTTTTATATTAAGATAAGCATAAAATTATATTAGTGCTGTCAAACAATTAATTGCAATTAATCACATCCAAAATAAAAGTTTGTTTACATAATATATGTGTACTGTGTATATTTTTTTATGTATACAGTATATATTTTGAAAATATTTACATGTATTTACATATTACATATTAATATTCATATCATTTATATTATATATATCTTAAATATATATAATAAATATAGACAGTACACATACATATATTATGTCAACAAAAACTTTTATTTTATTTAATTGCGATTAATCGCGATTAATCGTTTCACAACACTAAATTATTTGTAACTTTTTACCACTATTTCCACCTTAAATTAAAAACATTAAATTACTATTATTATTATAATTTTTTTGGACTAATTGTATCTAAGAACATATGCTTTTTTTATTATTATTTTTATATTTTATTATTTTTGTATTGTTCTTGTGTTTTTTAAATTAATAAATAATTTAATTAATATTTATTTATTCACTTATTTATTTGCTTACTCCGTATTATTTGCTTGTTTATTGGAATACACACCTTAAAGTGATATTTCACCCAAAAATGAAAATTCTGTCATTAAGTCAAGGACTGACAGTCCTTAAATTAAAAACATTAAATTATTATTATTATTACTATTTTTTTATTTATTATTTAATTAAAAAATTTTTTTTTGACTAATAGTATCTAACAACACCTGCTTTTTATTATTATTTTTGTATTTTATTATTTTTGTATTGTTGTTGTGTTTTTTTTAAACTAATAATTCAATTAATACTTATTTATTCACTCATTTATTTATTTATTTATTTGCTGTTTATTATTTACTTATTTATTGGAATACAGACCTTAAAGTGATATTTCACCCAAAAATGAAAATTCTGTCATTAAGTCAAGGACTGACAGTCATTTATTCCAGGTTTGGAACGACATCAAGGTGAGTAATTAATGACAGAATTTTAATTTTTGGGTGAACTATCCCTTTAATTGGAAAATGGTCTGCATGTAAACAGGGCCAGTGTGAAACAGGCACATACCAATCTGTTCTCATTCATAATTTCAAAGCAAATCTCTTCTTAAACTATGCATGTGTGTAATTTCAGTGACTGACCTTAGTACCGGTTCCGTGGGCCTCAATGTACTCCACCTGCTCAGGTGATATGTTGGCTTCCTGGTAAAGGGAACGAACCAGGCGCTGCTGCATCTCACCTGATGGGAATGTCACCCCTGAGGAAAGACGTAGCAGTTATGACATATGCCTTTCTGGAACGCACAAGTGAGCTACTGCATAACTTCTGTACTCGATGTAGCACCACATGACACACAACAGGAACTAGAGGGTCTGATATCAGATGTATGCCAGAGATTTCAAATTCCCTCAGCTCTCACGCTCAGCCAAGTGTCATGTTTAAAAACACTGGCGTGTAAAGTGTGGCAGGAGGCACTGGGGGAAAGGCTAGCATCTACAACACATGCAGTGGCAGCATTCACAGTAATGCCAGGGCTTCCAGAGTAAGTAAGCATGTATTAGCTGAGCTGATTTCACTCATGCTAGATGATTGGTGGCAGATTTGACATCTGTGGGGGGGGGGGTGGTTTACCTTGCTCTTTGTAGCCGTCTGTGTTATTGCCAGCATTAAGAACTGTTGCGTAGATTCTCTTAGCCATTGACTTCTTGGTCACGAGTACTGCGACAGCAGCCTCTGCACGACAGTAGCCATTTCCTAGAGGGTAAAACAAAAAAAAAAACTGTATTATAAAGCCGCCATTTATTAACAGCAGAGCAAATTAGAAATGTACTCACAAATTGTTTTGTATACTTTGTGCAGTACACAGATTTTCACAAAGTACAGAATACTACTTTTATTAAAATGTATTTAGCAAAAAACACATAGTGTCAGGTATTAAATTAGAGTTATAAGAGTTAACTAAAACTCAAATTAAAACCATAAAAATTTTTTTTGTTAAACATTCATTTAAATAAATAAACAATAAAATAAACATTTTATTTCAGGTAGTTTTTAAGGCAACATTTCTTATTTTAATTAAGCTTAACTTGATAATTTAAAATAACTAAAACTGAAATAATAATAATATATTATTATAATAATATATTATTTTAATTCAGTTTAGCTTGTTGATTTTAAATAACTAAACATGAAAAAATTATATATATATATATATATATATATATATATATATATATATATATATTTTTTTTTTAATGTTCATACATATATATATATATATATATATATATGTATGAACACTTAGAAGTCCATTTTTGTAACTGTTATGCATGCAATGAGTGATGTTTATAGAACCAGATTCCTTTAATGTCTTACTGAGAAAGCTGTAGATGTTACAGTGACATACGTAATCTCACCTGAGGCATCAAATGACTTGCATGTTCCTTCAGGACTGAGCATGCCAAGTTTCATGAACTGCACTGAGGTGTTGGGCTTGAGCAGCAGGTTGACTCCGCCCACAAGTGCCGCATCACATTGGCCATGGCGAATAGCGTTGAAGGCATTCTCCAGAGCCAGCAGACTAGATGAGCACGCTGTGTCAATGGCTGTACTTGGACCTGAATGTTCATTGGACATCAGACACAATCTTAATGTCTGATCGCATTAAGGATTCTTGCATAAAGTAATTCAAGTAATCCATCTCAACCAGTTGCCTCAGTCTAATGTGACAGTATGAGTCAAGACATGACTGTGTAATGAGTCACTTATTCAAATTACCTCAGACGACACATCACACCATACAGAAAGAATGATGACAGAGTCTTTCAAACAATGGTCTTGACAACTCAATTCAGTCCTGCAATGTGCACGAGCATTGAGTCACTAATTAAACATGTAGTGTTTACATACCACTGAAATCAAAGAAGTAAGACAAGCGGTTGGCAAACATGGCCCGCTGGCATCCCGTCATGCTGTATCCCAGCAGCTCCTCTGGGTCTTTACTGAAGGCCTCTCCAGCTTCTGAGCCACTTACTCCAATGTAGACGCCAGTCTTGCTCCCACGCATGGACACCGGGTTTATGCCTAAAGGGAAAAAATTAACAGGTTTCATATTCACAAAGTCAGAAAAAAAAAAATAGGTTCATAACAAAACATAATTGCTCAAGAGACAATTCTTATTATTATCGATATTTAAAACAGTTGTGCTTTTACATAGTTTTAAACAGAGCATGTAATACCACAGGAAATCAACTATATTTCATATACCCATATTATTGCGGAAAATGTGATGCACATTATTCAGGATTTTTTTATAGAATCTTTAATATTATAAATCTTTCTACTCTCACTTCAATACATCCTTACTGAAACAATAATAAAAGTAAATAAAACAAAATTTAAACAAAAAAATAAAATAAAATGAAACAATTAAATTAAAATAAAATAAATGAGCTGTTGTATATAGTTTTAAACTCACTTCAATGCATCCTTACTGAAAAAATAATCAAATAAAACAAAATAAAAAAAATGTTAATAAAATTAAATGATAAAATTAAATAAAACAAATCAGCTGTTTTACATAGTTTTAAACAGAGTATAGCATGTAATACCACAGGAAATTTGCTATATATCTTATATATCCATATTTTTGTGAAAAATATGATTCACATTTTTCTGGATTTTTCTGATATCCTTTGATATTTTTCTAAGAGAAATCTTTCACATTATAAATGTGAAAGATTTTTGCTCTCATTTCAGTGCATCCTTACGGAAAAAAAAAAATAAAATAAAATAAAACAAAATGTAAAAAAAATTAAATAAAATGAAAAAATAAAATAATAAAATAAAATAAAATTACATAGTTTTAAACAGAGTATAGCATGTAATACCACAGGAAATCAACTATATATTTTATATACCCAAATTTTTGTGGAAAAATGTGCTGCACAATTTTCAGGAACAAAATAGAAAAAAAAAAAAATTAAAACAAAATTAAATAAAATTAAATAACTTTAAAAACATTTTCGGGATATCCTAATAAATCAGCTGTTTCACATACTTTAAATAGAGTATAGCATGTAATACCACAGGACAGCAACTGTATTTAATATACCCATATAGCAGCGCTAGCCTGAAAATAACATTTACATTATTAATTTGCCAGATGCTTTTATTCAAAATGACATATACTGCATTCAGGCTATACATTTTTTTAATGGCATTAGCTACCACAAATTACCTTATATTAATACCTATAATAAATAAAAGAGGGCAGCTGATACTAACCTCCATCGACGATGGCCTCGTACGATATCTCTAGCATAAGCCTCAGCTGTGGGTCCATGGTGTGGGCCTGTTTGGGATGCACACCAAAGAAGCCTGCATCAAATCTGTCGATTTCTTTTAGTTTTCCATTTCTTCGGGGAAGGCCATACAGACCTAGAATTTTAAAAAAGGAGGAAAAAAAGGAATCAAAAGCGCTCTCTACTCATCGCCCTAAGCCTGCTTGTGCTTTAGCACATGAATGAGAGTATTAGCATGGTGCCAACAGAGAGAAGAGAGACGGGCCCTTCATAAGACCCAAAGCCAGACGGACAAGGAAAAGCACAGAACAGCAGCCAGGTAGGCAAGGAGACCAGCAGTTGAAAGACACTACAAACCCCAGGGTGGTCTTAACGAAAGCTTTGTGATTAAAAACCTGTTAATTAAGTCTAAATGTTATTTAAAAGTTATTTAAAGTATTATTAGCATACCTGGTTTCCACCGCCTGTCATCTTCTGTGACCATGTCAACTCCATTGAAAAGGTTCTGCCAAAATTCTTCCAAATTGTTAGACTCAGGAAGGCGACCTGAAATTCCAGCTATAACAATATCCTCCATGTCTGGTTAGATTTTCTTTGATTCTAAAGGGAAAAAATAAAGGATAGAAGTTGTCACTCAGTGAACAGAAAACCTTGTAAAAATGGACGGATTGTGTCAGCTTGAATAAGAACTGTGTGAATGTGAGTATGTCATTCATATTAAATCAGCGGTCTGTGAGTTGGGGTCACCGAGTTGCTGCAAAATTGGGTATAGGCGGGAGAGTGTGCTCGTGGAGGCGTGGCCTGGAAAGCTGGACACTTTTGTTCCCCGTTTCGGGGTCAGAGCACTCAAAGCGACAGCGTGGATGGGATTCCTGTTCATTCAATGCAATCAAGAAGTGGTGACAAGTACAAAGTGTCCCTCTGTTCCACTTTCCTCGAAACACAAAGGAGGGTTCATTTTAATTTGGTGGGCCACAGAAACTTCATTAAATATGCCAAGAGAGATTTCAACTCATCTGACTGTACAGGATGCAACGTAGCAAAGCCATCTGATATATTTGAGCATCTTTACAAAGCAAGCACAAAACTAGAAATGAACCCCGGAAAATTTACTTGAACAAGTTAGTTTAATTTGAACAGAATAATTTACAGTAGAGCTAGACGATTAATCGAAAAAAAAAAAAATATTTAAACCGAAATTCAGAACCTCTAATTGATGTAATTTTCCCATGTTGCAGAGAGCGGTTCTCAGCGCCACCGATTTGCACTTCTTCAGGGAAATAAAGGTTTGTATAGATTTTATTTCATTTATAAAGTCTATACTGTGTTGTAAATTATATTATTTTACGCAATGCAACATAAGGACGAGATGTTAGTCAGCTGCGTCAGCAGGAGTTGTTTCACAGGATGGAAACGTCTTGTGCCTTGGATTTTATTCATTATTGTACTGACTTTAATTTAGTTTGATATTAAAATATGTTCTCTAATGTCAGTACTGTTTGTTTATGGGCAGGTTTTAGAGTCAGTCACGGCATCTTTCAGCTACGAGTGAAACGCGAGGCCACGGTCTGAAGTTTGTAGTTCCCCAGGAAAACATCAGCCCTTCACCGGTTTAGATTTTGGCGACACACCGGCATGAGAATTAGCGCTATTTCGATAAAAAGCGATTACAGAGAACGGTTGAATACACTACAGTTGAAATACTACATTTAAATGTTACATTCTTTACGTCTTAATGCTTGTTAAACGAGTTTATATGTATGTAATATTGTAAACTATGCTGTATTCATCCAAAAAAATTACATTTGTCTTGTATGTTGTCCATGTATTCTTGCTTAATAATAAATGTTCATCTTTTGATGATTGCTGTTGCCTCCAGTAATTCTGTGTGTTTTTATTTTCAGTCCATTTTTAAGCCAGCAATATAACAATTATTAAACAATACTTGGCTTAAATAAAATAACTCCGCATGTGTGGTAAAAACATTTAACCCAACCAGCTGAGTTCTGTCAAATAACCCAAAGTTGAGTTGTTTTTAACCCAGCATTTTTAGAGCATTTTTTGTAACTATGAAGGTAAAAAAAAGAATAATAATAAGAATTATTATTTTTTTTAATTGTTCATTAATCATTATCGAGGTAAAATGTTCAGTTAATCAAATCTTTGATTTTAGGTCATATCTGTCAGCCCTAATTTATCACTTTACAAAATGCTGGGTTAAAAACAACCCAGCGCTAGGTGAAATATGGACAAACCCAGCGATTGGGTTGTTCTGAGCCAGCAGTTGGTCAAATGTTTAACCCAGCCTTCTGGGTAGTTTTATTTAACTTAACTATTGCTTAAAATTTACTACATTTCTTGTATAAGGTTGAAAATTACCATTTAATATTAAGTTGAATAAATTATTATTATTATTTTTTTTTTTTCAATTGCTTAATAATAAATGTTCACCTTTTGATAACTGCTGATGCCTCTAGTAATTATGTGTCTGATTTTTAATTTATAACCTATTTTGGGTTCATTCAAAGTAAGAAAACAGTAATTTCTAAACAATAGTTGAGTTAAGTAAAACTACCCAGAAGGCTGGGTTAAACAGTTAATCCAACCGCTAAGTCGAAACAACCCACTAGCTGGATTTGTCCATATTTTATACAGCGCTGAGCTGTATTTAACCCAGCTTTTTTTAGAGTGAGATGAAAAATTCACAGATATTCTGTTCAGCAGTTGTAAGGTATTTTTTTGTAAATTTGTGACAAATATAATAGAGAGTAGCATATAAAACAATAAACATGCATTACATAACAGCTATTCAGCTAGTCATTACAATTTCTCACAGCATGACTGAGTTGTAAATGATAATAGTGCCTAGTAGCTATAAAAGTAGGACAGACAATTTAGCAGAAATTATGCATCATAAATGAATAAACTTAATTACAACTGTTCAAGTAAAAGAATATCAGAGGAGAAGCCTTTACTAACACATCTTTTTATCATCTGTTTCAACATTTGAGAAATTTCAAAGAAATTCTGGTTCTTAAACAAAAACATAACTCCTGTCGTGAATGCGCATCATCAAGAACAGGATTTTTAGAGAATATTAATGTAATTAATAGTGATGTCAGAGCTCTTTAAAACAACCTGACAGGGTGACAAGCCACTGAGAGCAGATTCAATGTATATTTGTGACCCTGGACCAAAAGACCAGTCTTAAGTAGCACGGGTATATTTGTAGCAATACCCAAAAATACACTGTATGGGTCAAAATTATTGATTTTTCTTTTATGCCAAAAATCATTGGGATATTAAGATCATGTTTCATGAAGATATTTAGTAAATTCAAATCAAAACTTCATTTTTGATTTCATTTGGACAACTTTAAAGGTGATTTTCTCAATATTTTGAGTTTTTTTTCACCCTCAGATTTCAAATAGCTGTATCACGACCAAATATTGTCCTATTCCAACAAACCATATATTTCAGATGATGTATAAATCTCAATTTTAAAAAATTGACCCTTAAGACTAGTTTTGTGGTCTAGGCTCACGTATGTATATGAAACTTACATGAAAATCAATATTTGTTATATTTAGAGAATCAATTTTCATAAACAGAATTAGCAAAAGTTGACAGGTAAGTCTGAGCGGAGGAATTAGCGCTCTTTGTTGCCATAGTGACAACCGGAAGGAGTCTTGGCCGGGCAGGTGCTCACATGCACCAGATTGTCTGTGAACGTGCGTGAGTCATCTAAAGTACTATTCAATTGTAACAATACAATATAGACATGTCAAAAAGCAGTCAATGACCCGAGCAAAGCTATATAGTTGATAGAACTACTAGTAACACAAAACAACTAATTTATGTAGATTTTAGTGTGAACCAGACTACGCTATCCTGATTAGGATTACAGTAGCACTGAGTAAACTACTATTCTGATACTATTCTGATTACTTAACATTTAACAGCAAATACAACATTATGAAGCAGACTGAGAAAATAAACAGATTTCCGAATGGACTGTAATCTACCTGACCCAGATCCGCAGCAGCAGTTGAGTTAGTGATGCAGCTGACCGCTCGCCTCGCTACAGCTCCGATTAACAACTTCCCATGGTGCAGTGCTGTCATTAGCTCATGACAGTATTACAGTCGTAAAGTCCTTAAAACATCAGCCACACTCTTGCCTTAGGCCAGAAATAAATACAACAACAGAAGATAATTTCTGCCTACTGTTTTTTAGAAATGACTAGGCTGCATGTTTAATCCTGACAGGCCAATGATGATGTAGACGGAGACCTGTAATAGAAACTACAAAAACTGGCCTAAAAGCATCTCCAGTTTGACTGCCCTCAGTGATACAGACTGGTTATATGGCAAACCTCAAGGAGGTTTCACAGTGACAAATTCCGCATTGACTCTACAATGACCACCCTTTTCCACATTCTCAACATTTTACATTCTTGTCAGGCTAAATATCTGTTTGCTTCCTTTTCTGTGTATAGAACGAACGGTTTCAGGCTTAATGCTATTTCTCTTAGGCAAAAAAGCATCGTAGTGTAATCACAAAGAAATTGCAAGAAATGCTGTCATCCGCTACCTTTGCAGCCGCCAGCTAAACGTTTGCTCACGTTAAGCCAAAAAAAGTGTGCAGTTGAAAGTCTTCGGTTGAAATTAGTGATGGGAAGTTCGACTCATCTGTGGGAATCGATTCTTTCGAACAGGTCCAAAAAATCAATTCTGCTATTCTTGTACGTCGTGACGTAATTACGGCATCACGCGGTACCAACGTCCTTATCCCACGCACGTTATTAAAAACTAAATTAATTTATATATCTTGGGTTTTTACGTGTTTTGATAAAATGCTAGATGCAGAGGTTTTCTATTTTAAAAAAATAAAAAATAAATAAACATTTCGCCTCATCAGTAAAATCCTCGATTCACTCTGAATGCTTTTGACTCTCGGTTCAAAGAGTCAGTGATTCAGCTCAAATTCATTGAAAAGACCCGACTCTCAAGAACGATTCGTTTCGTTTGTGATATTATTATTTTTTTCCTCTGTGTTTTAAAGAAAATTGTCTCGATGTTGAATGCCTGAAGCTTCGCTTTTACTACACTAGTCTGTATCTGGTTAAACGAAATATCCAGAACTGACACGATTAATAATATATGCCCGCTTACCTGGATGTGGGTACAGTTTAACGCTGTTTCACGCAGATCCTTTGGGCTAGAGTCGACTTTTATATTCCTGTTAATATTTTGTCGGCTCCCGGTACAGAATGAAGAGTACTGTGATTCCCCCCTTTGGCCAAGCCCTAGAAATTACTCTCGCCCTTCTGAGTCCCTATGTCTGTTTCATTTAAATGTCTGACATCCTCGCTGGCCACGCCACATGGGCTGACAGTTTGGCTCTGAGGTGCAGTCCAATGAGAGAGGAGGCTGGGCTGTAGACGCAGCCAGTGATGGGCTGATTTCCTACCGCCGCAGAGGAAAAAACGCGACTAAAAAAACTGGGTTACTAGAGTTCATCACGGCAGGATCACATGCACAACAGCACAAATTTCTGCTTTCACGGGTCTGAGCGAGAAAGTTCAAGTTCACGGCGACACGAGGGTCGTGTGCCTGTGGTTTGCAAACAATCTGAAATTGGGTAAATTCAGCATGCAACATTGGATTGGTATTGAAACACAGTGTCGATGTTTTATCTATCATAATTTTTCATTACTTACAGTGTGGATTACTTGTTTAAACATTAGGAATTGCTTGGAGTATTAAAATTGCTGGATATAATTATAGCTTTAATTATAGCTTGTTTAAACAAACATTTTAAACTTTTTAGTGTGTCCTAAAGAATTCTCAATGACATAATTTTCTTGATGTTTAAGAATTAATGTAATATTTAATTCTTAATTCTTTATTATTTTTTGTCACTCCATATGGCTTCTTGCATGTTGGTTACACTATGCTAACTTTGATTTGCTGGACAAAATGTTTTCAGAATTTATATTGCTTCACTGATTTTTTTTTTCCCCTTTAAGAAAAGCATAATACTAAACTACTGTAAATATTTACAATACTTATTTTTGTTTATTTTTATTTTGGGGGGAGAAATAAATTCTAGAAATTAATACTTTTATTTAGCAAGAATGCTTTAAATTGATCAAAAGTGATGATAAAGTCATTTATAATGTTACAGAAGATTTCTATTTTAGATACATGCTGTTCTTCTGAACTTTCTATTCATCAAATAAACCTGAAAAAATTCTACTCAGTTGTTTTTAACATAATATTAATAATTAATGCTTATTGAGATCACATGACTGGAGTAATAATGATAAAATTCAGATTTGATCACAGAAATAAATTGCATTTTAAAATACATTCAAATAGAAAAGAGTTATTTTAAATAGTAAAAATATTTCACTGTTTTAGCTGTACTTTGGATCAAATAAATGCAGGTTTGGAGAGCAGAACAGACTTCTTTAAAAAAAAACATTAAAGTTCTTACAGTTCAAAAGCTTTTGACTGCTAGTATTTTTAAAAATGTCTGAACAGATTTTTTATATATAAATAGCATTTTTAATACACTTTTGAATAACCTGAGAGAATCAGTTTTATTTGTTGCGTAAAACAGAAAAGTGTCATAATAATGCACCATTTGGCTTTTTATGTCAAAGGATCCAGTCTAAATAGAGCAATCAAATATGTACACTATAAATTTAGGGTGAAAAATACTGAGTACATTGTTCATATTGATTTTCATCTGCTATGCATTGTATTGATCTGCTGTTGGTTAGATGCAAAAGGACCAGCACATGAAGGCTGCACACAGACTGTGTTGTACCGGGTGTCTGTTGGCGGCGCTGTGGAGCTCTGGAGACACGTGAGAGACACAGTGCATGAAATTTTGACCGTTGCCAGTGGAAAGAAATTCACCAATCAGTGAGCGGAGGTGTGTAGAACCAGCCAATCAGAATGAATGCAAGGGAGTTGCTAGGAGATAGGGTGATGTCAGGACAATGCGGTGGGAGGAGTGGAATCCTACACCTGCTGAGGCTGTGATGTCATCATGAGGGGCTGGACAGTGCAGGGTTACTGCAGTTCTTCAGTTTAACAGAGACACATTACACAGTATGTGAAGTGTAACAATTCTACTACAGAAATATTGCTAAAAAGACCAAACAGTCCTATCTGAGTGCATTTAAATATTATTATAAAAGGCTCACATGTCTTTTAGTCAACTTATGCAATAATTTATTGGAACATTTACAAAAGGTACAAATATTAAAAAATCTTACATGATGCAAAGTGAACAAATAAAAATGTGGCACTTCAAATAAGACCAGAGTGGCCCAAAATAATGCCTTTTTAGTCTTTGATGTTGTAATTCCGAATCTTGCTATTATTTCCAGTAGGATGTGTCTTTTTAGCAAATGTCGTATGACTTTGT
The DNA here is from genome assembly GCA_012976165.1 of Labeo catla. Taxonomy (NCBI): domain Eukaryota; kingdom Metazoa; phylum Chordata; class Actinopteri; order Cypriniformes; family Cyprinidae; genus Labeo; species Labeo catla. The sequence continues at coordinate 254,166 of VONZ01000524.1, forward strand.
TTCTTCTTTTCCTGGAGTGATGCTTTCGTGCCCTCCACACTGACCGGTGGAGGAGGAGGATGAATAATATTTGGGTGTCCCCTGTTTGCTGTAGCTGCTCTACCTGAGAGTACAAAATAAGGTATTTTGTAAGGTAAGGTGTCAAATTGCTAATTTTAAAATAGTAAATTCCATGTAACATGGTGACTCAAAGTACTGGTATTGAAAAGTTTGCGGGTTTGATCCCTGTAGCCATGATACATCACTATTATGATCTTGAGAAAAGCACTTGAAAGAAGAGTGCTTCAGGAAAAAGAAAGTATGTACAGTTTTGTTCAAAATAATAGCAGTGTGTTTAAAAAAAGTGAGTAAAACTCAAAATGCTTATAATTTTTATTTACACGTAAATACATTGGGAACACTGCACAAGTTCTATTCTAAATCAAAACAAGAAGAAAAATGTATCAAATTTGTTATTACTTCAAAAGAAAGTGAAGAAAAATCAATATTAGGCAGTCAAACATTTACTGTATAAACTGAAAAATGCTTGAAAATTTAGCTTTATTGTGAATCACTGAACTAATATTTGTCTGTGTTGCATAGAGTCATTGAACTTTTGGCACCTGTGAACGGGTATTTTAGCCCACTACACACCACATTCATTGGACTACACACCACAATCCCTCTGCATTTCTTGGTTTTGCCTCAGAAACAGCATTTTTCATGTCACCCCACAAGTTTTTTATTGGATCAACATCCTGGGATTGGGCTGGCCTATCCAGAACATTAATCTTGTTGGTCTGGACAAAGATGCTGCTCGCTTGCTGTGTCTGGGGTCATTGTCTTGTTGAAACACCCATTTCAAGGCCATTTCCTCTTCGGCATAAGGCAACATGACCTCTTTGAGTATTCTGATGTACTCAAACTGATCCGTGATGACCGATAAATAGGCCCAACACCGCAGTACGAGAAACATCCCCATATCATGATGCTTGCACCACCACGCTTCACTGTCTTCACGTTGTACTGTGACTTGAAATCAGTGTTTGGGGGTCATCTGACAAACTGCCTGTGGCCTCTGGACCCAAAAAGAACAATCTTGCTTAAGTCAGTCTATAAAATACTGCGCCATTTCTCTTTAGGTCAGTCAGTGTGTTCTTTGGTGAACTGTAACCTCTTCAACACATGGGACTTTGCGGGGGCTTCTTGCCAATAGCTTGGCTTTATATAGGCATCTTCTAATTGTTATCGTACTCACAGATAACTTTAGACTTTCACCCTAAAGCTGATCATTGGCTGAGTCTTTGCCATTTTGGCTATTCGAATGGTACTTTTCTGCTTTCTTCCATGTCTTTCTGGTTTTGGTTGCCATTTTAAAGCATTTGATATACTTTAGCTGAGCAGCCTATCATTTTCTGCACTTCTTTATATGTGACCCTGGACCACAAAACCAGTCATAAGTAGCAGGGGATATTTGTAGCAATAGCCAACAATGCATTGTATAGATCAAAATTTTTCTTTTATATCAGAAATCATTGGGATATTAGGTAAAGATCATGTTTCATGAAGATATTTTGTAAATTTCATACTTTGATGTATTTTGACGTAAAATACATCAAAGCATCATTTTTGATTAATAATATGCATTGCTAAGAATTTCATTTGGACAACTTTCCAAGGCGTTTTTTTCAATATTTTGATTTTTTTACACCCCCAGATTCCAGATTTTCAAATAGTTGTATCTCAGCCAAATATTGTCCTATCCTAACAAACTATTCATCAATGGAAAGATAATTTATTCAGCTTTCAGATGACATATTAATCTTAGTTTCAAAAAATGAACCCTTATGACTGGTTTTGTGGTCCAGGGTCAGATATGTTTTCCCCTCTCTAATCAACTTTTTAATCAAAGTACGATGTTCTTCTGAACAATGTCTGCAATGACCCATTTCACCCGGATTTTCAGAAAGAAATGCACAGTACAACATTTGCTGACTTCATCCTAACATAAGAACCACTTGTTTGACACCCTTTTTTTTTTTTCTTCACAGAATGATTTACCTCTCTAATTGAACTCCACACTGCTATTATTTTAAACACACCCTTTTCGATTAATGAATTAATTACACAGAATCAGTAGCATGCATGTCATGATTGTTTGTCTGTTGGTTTTCTATTACTCTACTACACCTACTAGTAAAATATTTGCCTCATAGAAATATAATTTCTACCAGAAGCAGTGATTGATCTGGGGTGTGTTTCCCAAAAGCATCGTTAGCCAAGTTCCGCCGTTACCAACATAGTTTAACGATTCGGTGTTTCCCGAAACCGTAGTTCAAACGAACATTCGCAAACAGCGTCACAAACTTATAGCTCTCGACCTGTGGTTAGAAGCATAGTTCCTTGTTAGTAAGACATATCAATAAATTATGCTCTTGGGCACAATAAGCAAGCTAACATGGAGTACAATCGATATCTTTCACTCAGTCTAAATATAAATGCATTTTAATCTATGTATTTTTTAAGCTTCCTCTTTAAGTGCCATTTTTGAATAGTGCACATGCGGATAAATGCCTAAGGGAACCCTGGAGTGTGACGTAAGAGGGAACCCGCGATGAATCAAACATCAAATAAAGCGAAATGACAGGGAACAAAAATTTTCAATGTTCAATATAGCTACATTTTAGAGATCTCTAATCAGTTTAATAGAATAAGTTATTACTTGGTGACGTCATTAACAACGGCCCTACATTGTTAAACTAATGTGGTTCAATCGACGGAGATGTGACCGTGTTCGGGAAACAGCCGTGACTAGCTAGTTAGTTTCTACAACAATGCATTGTACTATGGAGGTTAATCAGCGAGTTACGTTGTTGTTCGGGAAACGCACCCCTGGTAAGTGATGTTGGACTGCTATTGTATTGAACACAACTGTAAATGACATCACTTTGACCAAATCTATTTAGTTAAGTTTATTAAAAATAAATGTATAATAAAAAACAATCCAAATAAATTACTTGATATATAAACATATTTTTATATAATGAACATAATGACTTAATTCAGAAATTTAGATTTGCTAATTAAATGTCTTTTTTAATATTTTTGGTAGTGCTTATAGTAAAAAAAAAAATAAATAATAAAAAAAAAAAATGATGTAAAAACTAAAATTCTTAAAATGTTTTGACCTGGCATATTGAAAAAACGTACATTTAATGATTAAACCACCTGATGAAACTATTTGTAAATCAAGATTGTTGAAGAAAATAATAAAAACATGTTTCATATGTGTTTCATACATATGACAAATACAAAGATTAAATTTCCAACTTGTGTTTTACATGTGTGTTTAAAAATACATTTTTAAAAGATTTCTCCTTTTTATCCTTTCCAAACAAATAGAATTCAATACCATTTGTAATATCAGATATTATCATCTTTTTAACAGAGGTGCAAAAAACAAAACGCTGTACTTGTGTACATGACTGATGCTGAAATGCTCTCTAAGTAAATATAATTTGATATTTGCACTAAAATATGTACTATGAAGCAATGCTGACACTGAACCTTTGGTTGCATGATCGCAGAGTTGCCACTGCAATTACCTGTTTCAGTGCCAAGGTTTTCAAATGATGCAAATGTCTGTCCAGGGTACATAAAGGTGAAAATCATGTCTGGTGTATTTTTAGTCAGCTGGACTTTGTTTTCATTTTTTTGAAGACATTTTGCCACTCCTCTAAATGGTTTCATCAGTTGCCTGATGAAACTGATGAACCACCAGGACCCAAAAGCCACAATTTCCACTACAAATATTGGATATTATGGCCTGTATAGACTATTCTCATTCAAAATCAGCCTGAAAGACCAGCATAAGACAATGTCTTTTAAAGAAACAAGAGTAAACTTGATTTGACTGGTTAAAAAAAAAATCAAATGGCTCTACGGTCTAATCAGCATTATGACCATAGATTGGGCAACTTGGCCTCAAGTCCAATCATGCAGCTCTGTCGTGATTTCCCCAATTCACAAAGCAATTCTGATCAAATATGATCCTTTGTCTTGCCAAATCAAGTGACGAAATGTCACACACAGAATGTGTGTAATAAGTTTGCTCATTCAACATGGCTAAACAGTCAATAAATTATATGAAGTTTGGTAATGAGAGGAGAACTGCAAAGTCTTGTTTTAACCTTACTATTTGTGTTTATCTGTTTTGTTAAGTCTGGCAATGTACAAGGCACTATACAACACGTATATGATTGAATTTAAATGGTTTAAAGATTAAAGTGACTCATTTATGACTTTTCTGCTCACCTTTGTCCTCACTGTCACTTGTAGAAAATGCAGAGGAACTCAAACCTCGATCCAACATCTTCCACACATCCTGTAGGGAATCATCAGTGCCCATGGATGACAACAAAAAGTGGGATGACCCAGGCAGCTGTACCGGAGCTTCAGATTGGTTTTGCGGAGGAGTGTTTTCCTTACTGCCCACAGACTTGAAGAAGGAACAAAGAAAAGGAACTCAAACATTGAAAAAAAACACTAAAACGCTGGCTAAGCTATATTTGTAAGAGCCATTACTGCAGTCTTCAGGGTCACATGATCCTACAGAAAACGTTCTAATACAGGGGTCACCAAACTCTGTCCTGGAGGGCTAGTGTCCTGCAGAGTTTAGCTCTGGAGCTAAACTCTGTAGGAAACCAGCCCTCCATGGCCGAGTGTGATGACCAGTGTTGGGGAAAGTTACTTTTAAAAATAATGCATTACAATTTTGCGTTACCCCCTTAACGTAACTAATTACGTTACTTAGTTACTTTTTTATGGAAAGTAATGCATTATGTTACTTTTTGTGTTACATTTTAAATCTGGGCAGGGTCTGCTTGTTTGTTTATAATATAAAAATTTATCATTTTGGCAAACGTAAAAGGCCTTTCACACCAAAAGTGAAATGAATGCACCTCAGGCTAAAAGAAAAGTAAATTCTCTCAGGAGAAGAACACTCTTCAGCAATAATAATAATAATAATAATAATAATAATAAAAAAAAAAAATCAAGCCCAAATGTTAGTGTATATAAAATAAATTTTGCTTATTAGTATGGTTAAATTGGACTGTTGAAGGACTGGTCAGCAGCAAAGACATTGGTTAATAAAGCAGGATTACATGCATAAAGGATATTTGTGACCCTGGACCACAAAAACAGTCTTAAGAAGCACGGGTATATTTGTAGGAATAGCCAAAAATACATTGTATGGGTCAAAATGATTTTTTTCATGCCAAAAATCATTAGGATATTAAGTAAAGATCATGTTCCATGAAGATTGTAAATTTCCTACCATAAATATATCATAACTTAATTTTTGGTTATTAATACGCATTGCTAAGAACTTAATTTGGACAACTTTAAAGGTGATTTTCTCAATATTTAGAATTTTTTGCACCCTCAGATTCCAGATTTTCAAAAGTTGTATCTCTTTATTGTCCTACCAAACCATGCATCAATGTAAAGCGTATTTATTCATATATATGATGTATAAATCTCAGTTTCAACTGGCGTTACTTATTTGAAAAAGTAACTAAAGATATTTTCTTATAAATTCAAAAGTAATGGGTTACTTGACTAGTTACTTGAAAAAAAGTAATCTGATTACGTAACTCGCATTACTTGTAATGGTTACCCCCAACACTGGTGGTGACCCCTGTTCTAGTATATTGATTTGGTGCTCAAAAAGCTTTATTATTATCAATGCTGAAAACTGGTGTGCTGTTTTGGTGGAAACTGAAATAGGAATTAATGTAACATTATAAATTTCACTTTTGACCAAATTAATGCATCCTTGCCAAATAATATTAATTTCTTAAAAAAAAAAAAAAAAACTTTTTAACAATAGTGTATGTGTAAAATATATTTATGGGGTGCTGAAGATGTCATAGTACCTGGACTCTGATTGGAGGCCCCCATGGGTTGGCGGTTTTGCATTTTTCTGATCTCTCACTCTCAGAGAATTGAGGACGGACTATAATTGGCATTTTCTTATTCTGATCTCTTTGTGCATATTGTAGCTCCTAGAGTAAAAAAAAAAATCTAAATTAAGGTATTTACAGTTCATGCTTGCGTGATTACAATCAACCATGGATTTTCATACATCTGAGAAAGGAGTGACTGCTGACTTTTGCCATGTTCCAGCGGCCTTGACAAAGAATGACATTGCATACAAGCTGTCTCTTAATCTTCACATCAGTACATATACAGAGGCCAAACTGATTAATATGATGAAACATATTCTCTGTATCAATACAGAGAGCACGCTTTGATTGAACAAAGTCTCTCTCATGCAGGAATCACCTGAGTGGTCAACTGGTACTGTAGCTGTTCCAGGGTAGATAAGCGGCTCTCTGTCTGCAGCCCATGTTTGGATTGAGAAGCGTCTTTTTCCATCAGACCGTGCTCTGGATCACTTGGTTTGAGAATGACCTTTGAGTGCCGTGGAACTAAAAAATACAATTTGGTGTAGAAACAATTTTCATTCTATTGTAAAACTTACTGAATTTTGATTTATGTACAACTTGGAAAAAAAAGCTTTAGAGGACACATTTTAGATTAAAAAATGTTAAATTTCACATTTCACACAAGGTGATTGTTTCCACCCCTTTACGTCTATTTTAGACAATTTTCATAATTTAAATGCCATTTTTGGCTTTAAATGCACAGGACGTATCAAACCAAGGATGTAGCGAGTAAAACTATTTGGATGTGTTGATATTCAGCAATGATTTGCCAGTGAATGACTTCTCAATGAGTTGTATAACCGATTTGAATCAAGACAAAACACACAAAGCATGGAGAATTTCCGGGACAAATACGCATTGGGCTCTCTGTTGAGAACCAAACTAAGGCTTCTTTAATCCCTTGGTAAAAACATGGATCAGCCCATTGTGATGGGGCACCAGCATAACAATGAGTGGTGAATTATGGTTGTTAACCCCATGTGCCCTTTCACAAAATAACAGAAGAGAGTTCTTTATATCCCTCTTATACCAAAGGTAATTCTTATATATTTTAAAACATATGGAAATCTAATATTGTCAATTCATTCTGGATGAAAATACTACTGAAACCAATTATTATGCTTCAAAAGCAATACCAACCCTCCAGTCCTGCTTCTATCAGCTGCGCCCGGAGCCTGTTGCCCATTTCAATGAGTTGCTGTTTGTCTTGACTGAGGCTGGAGATCAAGCGTGCAGCCTGTTTGAGCTTTGACTGAAGAGTAGCAACATCACCCACGGCGCCCCCTCTGGCTGAACTCTGCAGTAGCAGCAGCTGCTGTCTCAAGGATAAGTTCTCCTCCTGAACCTGCTTTACCATCTCACTCTTGAATACCAACCATACATTCTTGTTTAAGAAAGCATAAATCAAATTTCTGATAAAAGACATTCATGTTAGTAATATATAACCACAAGAATGAAATATAACACACTTTATTAACGTTGCTCATAAATATTAATTAGGAGATAGACTGTTTGGCCAGCAGTCCTAACTGCTGATACAGCCGGTTGCCAACGGCTTCTGCTTAAAGGGGAAGTTCGCTTCCAGAATGAAAATTTACTCACCACTATGTCATCCAAGATGTTCATGTCTTTCATTCTTAAGTCAAAAAGAAATATGGTTTTTGAGGAAAACATTCCAGGATTTTTCTCCATATAGTGGACTTAAATGGTGGCCAACGTATTGAAGGTCCAAATTGCAGTTTTAAAGGGCTCTACACGATCCCAGCCGAGAAATAAGGGTGTTATCTAGCAAAACGATTTTCTATGAAAAATACAAATTTATATACTTTTTAACCATAAATGCTCATCTTGCACTAGCTCAACCTCACGCATTACATAATCACGCCCTTTACAAAAAGGTCAAAACAACGAAGTAGGACAATTTTGAAGTTGGAGGAGAAAATGAGAGATCTCTAACCGCTTGTGACTTTTCCAACGCGATTACACAATGTGTGAAAATGTGCATTGCAGAGCTAGTGTAAGACGAGCATTTGTGGTTAAAAAGTACACACTTTGTTTTTGTTTTTTTTTAAGAAAATGACTAATCGTTTCACTAGATAAGACCCTTATTTCTTGGCTGAGATAGTGCAGAGCTCTTTAAAGCTGCATTGAAACTGCAATTTGGACCTTCAACCCTTTGGCCACCATTGAAGACCATTATATGAAGAAAAATCCTGGTTTTCCCTCAACAAATGTAATTTCTTTGCAACCGAAGAAAGACATGAGCATCTAGGATGACATGGGGCTGGGTAAATTATCAGGACATTTTCATTCTGGAAGTGAACTTCTCCTTTAAATTCGCTGTATTATTTACCCAGTCATGATTTCCACCACAAAGAGCTGCCAAAAAATGAATTTAGAAATTTTAGAAAGTGGGGGAAATTATTTCTATATTTGTTGAAATAATGAAATGTTTGTCAGTGATTCTACTATTAAACATTTTTATAGCGCATTATATTGTATTGTGTATTATATTATATAATATTAAATTAAGTGCTGTACCTGATTAAGGACAATGGGCTCTCTCCTGCTTGCAAGGTCAACCTTGAGTGCTGACACCTGACCACAAATACATTGTAGTTTAATAAAGACAAATTGTAATTTTGAAAATATATAATCTTTAATATATAAATATGTTTTTATTTGCACTTATTATAAAGTATTATTTAAAGTTAAATTCTATATACTTCAAACTTGCCTGGTTGCCAAGTGCAACAGTCTCTAGGTTGTGGATCAAACTGCCTTTTTGATACTCTTCTGCCTCCTGTCTCACTTCATTTAACTCCAACTCAATAGCTGCCACTCTTTGCTTGAGCCTTGCTTCTTCAGCTGCTGCTGCCCTCTTGTGATTGGCCAGCTCCAGATGTAAGCTCTCATTCTCCATGTGTTTTGAATGACACTGGAGAAATAGAATAATAACTAACTTTTCCTGTAACTGATCATGAAATGCCACAGGGTGACAACAACCAGGTTGCACTAACTGATGTGTGTGTTATCTGTTAAAATAGTTTCCATCTAAACAAACATTACATCATATTGTGCTTTCGAATTATTAGGTGCCTAGGGGAAAAGACTAAAATCATTACCTGCTGGGTAAGCTGTTCCACAGCAGACTCCAAATGTGCCAGCCTCACTTCCTGTTTCTTCAGAGCGGCAGCACTGGCTACTTTCTCCAGTCGCAGCCCACCTGTAAACACTCTTCATTAGAACATCTTTTTTCCAGAAAACTTTTAAAAATTTAAAATTACATTTTTAAAATTTAAACCACCAATCCACATGTTTTTTTTTTATGAAGGTTTGAGTTCATTTTTTAATCACCTATGGTCTCATTAAGTGATCTAATGTGGTTTTGAAGATAAGCATTATCAGGAGAAACAGGGAAAGCAAGGGCAGGAATGCTGGTAGTACTGAGTGTCTTGGAAGATTCCTCTAACCGCTCCTCTAGATCTCGACATTTGGCCTTCAGCTCCTGGATCTCTTTCTCCAGAGCTTGACTGTAGTCTGTAGCCCCTAAAATAGACAAAATAATGTCATACAACAAGATGGAGGTTAAATGTTCTAACACAAAAGCAAGTAATACAATGTATGCACTACTTGCAGTATCCTTGGCAGGATACTTAAGACCAAGTGCATTACTGTACTGTGATTTCAGCTTGCTTTTACAAAACTGGAAGACAGACCTAAATTATTTTCACCAGTATTTAAATGGTTGGAGACCCCTTGTACCTGCAGTGCTGAGCTCTGGGGTTGTGGTCTGATTCTGAGCTATAGGCATATGCTGGCTCAGATTCTCCATCTCTTTCCTCATTTCAGCCACCACTGCTCTAAGAGTGTTGTTCTGCTGCTGAAGCCTCCTGATCTCTTCTGAAGGGAAACTGCTGCTGTCTACTACAGATGCCTGCAGATGCAGTTCACACTGTTTTATGTTATGTAAGAAAAGAATGAAGCAATAAAATGATTATATAAGCCAATTAGCAACCACTAGGTGGAGGCAGGAGATTGTAGCATGCTGACATATTTTTAAAGATCTGAATTTTCAATCAGTCAACAAGCTATTACAGGACTCAACACACAACACAAACATAATAATACTTGTGCTAAAAAGACATGTATTACTTTACGGTCAGACTCTGGTTGTTGGAAAAAATGTCAACTGGCAATTTAAAGTGCTGATACGTGAGACAAGTTAAACTGTGCTGAATATATGGATACGTGGTGTTATGGGATATAATCTTTCATTGCACATAATGTCCAGGGAGATTGTGAACTTTCACAGTAACATTCTGTTAGTGGCCAAGCAATTTCTGGTGATACGCTATTTAAAGCCTTATAAATAACCTTCTGAATGGCTGACAGGGCAGATATGAACAGCTAAATGTGAAGTTTAACTTCAGAATAGCTGTAAAAGCATAGCACCTAGTGTATACCATCTATAGTTCTATTTAATGAATGGAAGAGCAGGTCTTAAGAGTAATTAATCCTGTGGATATTGACATATAATGTCTGCTGTTTTATTTTTAATTAGTAATTTAAGCTACATTTTCTAAGTAACTACATAGACAATCCTCCAGGGGCAAGTTAGGGTCAGATGATTTGCTTCATATCCTGTGTGACACCTACTCTACAGACACTTTGGCACGAAACCCAGAAAACTGTTGGATGAGATACCCATCAGATCTTCAGCTGTCATCATGCCACTTGTGTTGTTTGTTCACCAAAGTACATTCTAAATGCTAACCGGTTCCTTTACAGTATTAAATATCAGTCTGAATGGTGTAACAGAGAAAGCTGCATGTGGTCTAACCTGATTTCCTGTTAGTGCTGGTTTGGTCCCATGTAAAGCCTGATCTCGCTCTACGGTGACACTTTTCAGCAGTGTAACCATCTCCTGCAACTCTCGTTCCTTCTCTTTCAGCTCAGCAGTTATCTTAGAGCAGATATCAAAATATAAAACATGACATCCTTACATCCCCTACACTAACTGGTTAGCAAATATAGGTCATAAATATTTTTTTTTAAATATGATCTAAAGGTTACATAAAATACAAAATATGTTTGTATTGTAAAGTGTCTGACTGTGCATCAGCTCACCTGGTCTCTGGCCTGTGTGAGGCTTTGGATTAGCTCCTCACTCCTCAAGTAGTGCTCAGAACGCACTTCCTCACAACGTCGCTCCCAGTCCAACTCCAGCTGAACTCTCTTCTGCTCCAATGCCTGTTCCCTCTGTAGACCACTAGACACCTGCTGCTTATACCTGACAGACCATCAGAAGGATTGTAAATATAAAGCAAATGTGGCTATACCTCAACTTAAACTTGCAAATTCACATACTTTGGGATGCACAATACAGCTGAAGTCAAAAGTTTACATACACCTTGCAGAATTTGCAAAATGATAATTATATTACTAAAATAAAAGGGATCATACAAAATGCATGTTATTTTTTTATTTAGTACTGACCTGAATATGATATTTCACATAAAAGACATTTACATATAGACAACAAGAGAATATAGTATAAAAATGACACTGTTCAAAAGTTTAAATACACTTGATTCTTAATACTGAATGATCCACAGCTGTGTTTTTTGTTTAGTGATAGTTGTTCATGAGTCCCTTGTTTGTCCTGAACAGTTAAACTGCCCGCTGTTCTTCAGAAAAATCCTTCAGGTGCCACAGACTTGGATTTTCAGAATTTTTGTGTAATTGAATCCTTTCCAACAATGACTGTATGATTTTGAGGGACTCATAAGCAACTATTACAGAAGGTTCAAACGCTCACTGATGCTCCGGAAGGAAAAATGAGGCATTAAGAGCCAGGGGTGTAAACTTTTGAATGGAATGTACATTTTTCTTATTTTGCTTAAATCATATATATTTTTTTATTTATTGCCCTTCAGAAGCTACAGAAGATACTTACATGTTTGCCAGAAGACAAAATAAGTTACATTTACCCTAATCTTCACATTCAAAAAGTTTTCATCCCCCAGGTCTTAATGCATTGTGTTTCCTTCTGGAGCGTCAGTGAGCATTTGAACTATTATTTTCTCTTGTGGACTATATGTAAATGTGTTTTATGTAAAATATCGTATTCAGGTCAGTACTAAATAAAAAATAACATGCACTTTGTATGATCCCTCTTATTTTGATAAAATAATTAGAAATGTATGTAAACTTTTGGCTTTGCCTTACTGGACAATATTAGGCTGTGGTCAAATAATTTTCAATGTTCATAAGATCATATTTAGGATTTGAACACATATTAAAGGCACATCAAAGGCGTAATTATGAGTGGAAAACTTAAAACATCCTTTAAGCCCAGAGTTTCCTATTTGGGAAGTGTCAGTGAGTAAACATGTTGGATGCAGTGGATGCAGCATCTGCACTGAAAATGAATTTGTTGAAATAAATGATTTTTTAATAAAGCTATGATTCAATTTACAGCACTTTCATAATCTGAATAAAAGCAAAAAAGCAAAAATGCACTGACGTACATTATTTATCATTTTGTAGACGTAGGGTATTAAAAAATCTTTCTGAACTTCTTTTGGACATTATAACTCTGACTTCTCTATGCATAAATATGAACTTCCCAAGATGACCTGAATGCACTTGTAAAGATTTTTTTTTTAATTTATTTATTTGTATCTGTTAATATTGGATATTTATTTGTGAATGATCTTTTCACCTATTTTTCATTTAGATTACCATTTTTAAATAAGTTAATCTTTAAAAGCACAGTGTACAGTGTACATATAGTGTACATATAATTATAGTTTTTAGTATTTTTTTTTTAAATTTATTTAGACAAAGTAGTATAGAATTTTATTATCAGTCATTTATTGCCTATCGATCAAAAAAAAAAATTGTATTGGCCAGAATTTTAATATTGGTGCATCCCTAATCTTGCTTTAATTTCTCACAGTACAATGCAGTTTAACAATTTAAATGTTGTGTAAAACATAAGCAATTATTATTCTCTTGTGACCCTCACCTTTCTATATCCTCTTTACACCTTTCCAGCTCTGCTCTCACTTTGGCTTCTCTCTCCCCTGCAGAAAGCAGCTCTGTATCCTTGGCAACATTTTCTTTGGAGACCTGCGTGATGTAAGTATCCCAGCCAGATCGAGTTGTTTCCAGCTGCACTCTGAGCCTTTGGTATCAAATAAGAGACTCAAATCTAATAGGGATCTGGTTACAACTGTGGTACAAAAACAAATGAAGGCTCTCGATTGAGTACAGATAAGTCTTACAGCAGCCATGTTGTCTGTCTTAACCTGTCCATCTCATATATATATATAATTTATAAACGTTAAATTATAGGCACAGAAAAATTAAGAGCACTTGTTACCTAGAGGCCTTGAATTTTAAATATTTTATATAATCCTAGTGCTCAGAAAGCCGTTCTCACGGACACCCACTCATTTCCTCTCAATGTATTTACACTAATTTAGTCATCAGCAGGAGCTGCGTAATGCATCTCCCTTCCATATACACAGATGGACCATTTAACATTTTGTGCAAAATGTAATTCTTCATGCAATAATATGCACAGCTGAAGTACTTCTTGACAAATAATCTGTGAATAGTAATTTTGACACATTTGTGTCTTACTCTTGTATCTGCTGGTCTCTGTGTTGGAGGTCATCCATATGGCCTTTTTCTCTCCTCTCCTGCTCCAGGATCATCCTGTCCAGTTGGGCCTGCAATTCTGAGGTTTTCCCCCTCTCCTCTTGGAGCTCTCGGGCATGAGCCTCTCTCATGAGACCCAATGCATCCTCTTTCTCCCGAGATCTTCGTTCCAGCTCTGCGTGTCTGCATATATCAAATTTCAAAACATCAGAACAAGACATGCTGGCCTACCTAGAGTAATCTGAGCTATGCATATTAATCTACCACAAAAAGGTTCATGACCTCAACTATTTCTGATTGGTCATTTGGATCTAAAAATGTTAATGTCATTTGCTTTACTGTATCTTTATGTGCCATAACTGTATACTTTACGATAGGGTATCTCAAACTCTAAATGTAGTACTTACTTCCTGTTGTAGGCTTCTTGCTCTTTTTTACAAATGTTCTCAATTTTTTTTAGTTTGACTTCATGCTCTTTTATCCTGTAAAACAGTAATTATGATCTTCTTCATAATCTTCTTAAAATAAAAACAACTGCTTTATAAGCATACATCTGTCAGTTTACCTGGAGTCTTTCATTGCAGTGGTGTTCTTTAGGTCCCAGTCTCTGCGCTGGATCTCTTTTTGAGCCTGCTGGTAAAGTTCTTCAGAGGCCTGCAGGGCCTCGACGGCCTGACTGTGAGCTTTGGCGTGGACCTCCAGCTCTTTGCTCAATAGCTTTTCCTGGGCAATTAAGATTATTATTAAACTCAGAATACTTAATGCAGACAATCACAGAGTTAAACTTTGGTAAAAAGTATGCTACCAGTCAAAAGTTTTTGAACAGTAAGATTTTTAATGTTTTTAAAGAAGTCTCTTCTGCTCACCAAGCCTGCTTTTGATCTGAAGTACAAAAAATACAGTAAAATTTTGAAATATTTTCACTATTTAAAATAACTGATTTCTATTTGAACATATTAAAAAATGTAATTTATTCCAGTGATCAAAGCAAAATTTTCAGCATTATTACTCAAGTCCACAGTGTCACATGATCCTTCAGAAATCATTCTAATATGCTGATTTGCTGTTCAAGAAACATTTTTTATATTATTAATATAAAAAAAAATTCAGGATTCTTTGATGAATAGAAAGATCTAAAGATCAGCATTTATCTGAAATAAAAAAAAACTTGGAATCAGTATATATATTTTTTTCTTTTTGGGAAAGAAATTATAAAAATTAATACTTTTACTTACCAAGGATGCTTTAAGTTGATCAAAAGTGATGATAAAGACTTTATCAAATTTTACAAAAGATTTCTATTTCAGATAAATGCTCTTCATCTGAACTGTCTGTTCATCATGCTAAAAATTCAGCTTTAAAATCACACGAATAAATTAAATTTTTAAATATATTCTAATGAAAAACAGTTATTTTAAATAGTAAAAATATTTCAGAATTTTACTGTTTCTGCTGTACTTTGGAACAAATAAATACAGGCTTGGTGAGCAGAAGAGACTTCTTTGAAAAAACATTAAAAACCTTACTATTCAAAAACTTTTGACTGGTAGTGTATGTGGATATGTGAACAACACATCTATACAGAATGTGCTCCCTACCAGCTTCTACTCTTCTGGGAAGGGTTTCCAAATTAAGCTGAAACCTGACTGTGGGAATGTGCCCCATTCAGATATGAGTTCAGGCACTGACATTTAGGTAATGGGGCCTAGCTCACGGTCAGCATTCCAATTCATCATTCATGTGGACGTTTCAATTCATCAACATACAGTACTTTTAGCCATATAGTGTCTAAAGCAGTGGTTCTCAGGAGGGTTCAGCAAACTTCCAGGGGGTCCCCAACGAGTCTTAAATTTATTTAAAAGTGACCTTTTATGCCCCTTTTCACAATATGTGATATAAGTCTCAGGTGTCCCCAGAATGTGTCTGTTTCAATACCCAACAGATCACTTATTATATCATTTTGAAAATTCCCATTTTGAGTGGATACAAAAACACACAATTTTTGTGCATGTATCTTTAAATGAAAATGAACTGCTGCTCCTCAACTTTTTTCTATAATATGGCTGTGCCTTTAAGAGATACTCTGCCAAAAAACATCTGTTTGGTTTTAATTATTATGTCTATTGCATTGAAATTATGCATTTTAAAGCCATATTTGTTTACACTTCACATATCGGCTGTCACACAGCATGTGTCTTATTGCACTCGAACTGTCAAATACACACAAGTTTATGTTAAATACACACTTGAGTTACAGTTGGTTATGACTGTGAAGGTAAACAGCTGTGAACGAAATCGCATGTTAATATTGGATCTGTGCGGCAGCACCATAATATACAGTAAATAAATCAATAAATCCACTGCTCTCGTCTCCTCTGAGGCTGGGACTCTAAATAGTGTTCTGTGCTCGTCTGTGCAGCCAATAACAGAAGCATGCTTTCCTCAAACTTTGCCATGCCGTTAGGACTGGTACAAAATATTTCTATAAATTGTACATTTCTATAATTCTATAAATAATTACATATGTGATCCTGGAGCACAAAACCAGTCTTAAGTAGCACAGGTATATTTGTCAGCAATAGCCAAAAATACACTGTATGGGTCAAAATGGTCGATTTTTCTTCTATGCCAAAAATCATTAGGATATTAAGTAAAGATCACGTTCCATTAAGATATTTTGTACATTTCCTAACATAAATATATCAAAACGCAATTTTTGATTAGTAATATGCATTGCTAAGAACTTCATTTGGACAAATTTAAAGGCGATTTTCTCAATATTTCGATTCCAGATTCTATCTTGGACAAATATTGTCCTATCCTAACAAACCATACATCAATGGAAAGTGTATTTATTCAGGTTTCATATGTATAAATCTCAGTTTCTGACCCTTATGACTTGTTTTGTGGTCCAGGGTTACATATTTATTCATTAGAAGACTAAAAAAAGAAAGAAAATAAAACACTAAAAATAAACTGCATATTTTGGACTTTTTTTTATTGTAAGAGAAGTACCAGAGGTAAAGAGGCTATAGATTCAAGGCTGACAATCACTGGTGTAAACATAAAGGTTATAAGAACCTCAAAATAAGCGGGTCTTACTTTGAGCTCATGGGAGAGAACCACACTGTTCATTTCATCCAGCTTCAGATGGAATTCATGCTCCCGCTTCCTCATCTCACTATCAAAATCTGCCACCATTTCCTGTTGTAGATTGCAATGCACAAGATCCAGTGTATATAAATGAAACTGTTTTATCTAATAATGCAGGCAAAAAGAGCTTTACAAAACACTTATATGGTCTTGCATAAACAACACTCAAATGTCAAAAGTCAAGCGACAACAACACTGAACAATAATCTATTTTCGAACAGACCTGAATGCACTATAGCATAAATAGCTTTGGTTCACCGACATTATCTGTGATCCCTCACGGCCTTATCATTTTACTTTAGTGAGTGAGGTGAGGATTGCTTTAGCGATTAGTTGACATAGCTCAGCAACTAAGAACTCCTGCCAGCTGGAATCCTTTTAGGTCAGTGTGTTTACTTTAAATAACATACAATGTCCTGGCAATAATCCCAGGACATCCACTTTGTGGATTAATTTTTAAACCAGAAACAACATTTTAACTGTAATAAGATATTACAGCTTTAGATTTTAACTTAAATTTAAGGACAGGCCACAATAGCGGTCTAGTCAGTTAATTAAGTCAATGTTTGTTTTTTTCTTTTGGCTGTGTTGTATTATATTACAGCCACCTGCATGCAGACAGACATCTTTTGCCACTACAGTGCTTCTCAAGCATCTTCTGCCATGAACACTGTGCCGTGTCTTGCTAAATATAGTCCAGCTTTTTAAAACATACGACCCCCTGTGTTTTTGAACACAGCAAATGTGTCCTATAAATCTTGCTGTTGACACCATACCTGTTTCTGCAGTGCCAGCTCACCATCAGATTCTCTAATTCTTCGCTGGAGATCCCGTCTTAATGTTTCATTCTCCTCCCTGAGTTTTTGAATCTCACTTTCCATCATGCTAAAAAGCCAGAGCAAATCTCATCAAAATTCCACAAACAAATTTAGAAATGAGTATGGATGACCAAACATAGATGAGCCTGAGAAACATACTTCTGGACTTTTTCCAATTTGACTCTATGCTTGACTCCCCTCTTCTGATATTGCACTTCTACATCCTCCTTCGCCTTCCGCTGCTCCTCCAGGGCATCCTGGAGTTTCGCTATCTCAATCCTCAGCTCGCTGACCTCTTCCCGCCTGGCACTCTCTTCCGTCTGAGCGCGGGCTGCCAAAGCATCATAGCGCTCCAGCTCTCTGTCCCTCTCCTCCAACACACGTAGATTATACTTGAAGTCATCCCGCAAGCGGAGGAAACGCTCTCTCTGGGTGGACAGCTCTGATGTGGCTTCATTTAGAGCGGTCTCCAGTTGTCGAATCCGCAAAGCTTGAAGTTCTTTCCATTCTCTTTCTTTACAAGCCAGCTGGGCCTCCAGGTCCACAGCTTCCTGCATGGTTAGGAAGCAGATGCTGAATAACGGGGCACTGAAACACGTGGCATCCTTTGAAGCAAATCTGTAGACACAAAAAGTGCTCATCAGAACATGTTTAGAAGTAAACATGCTAAAAGAAACCCTACACATCATATAAAGTCATAAATTGGTTAAAAAGGCACCTGATAATAGGATGCACACTACAAGTCAAAAGTTTTTGAACAGTAAGATTTTTTTTAATTTTTTAAGTTTCTTCTTCTGCTCACGATGTCTGCATTTATTTGGTCCAAAGAACAGCAAAACAGTTCAATTTTGAAATTCTTTTTACTATTTAAAATAACTGTTTTCTATTTGATTATATTTTAAAATGTAATTTATTTGTGTGATTTCAAAGCTGAATTTTTAGCATCACATGATCCTTCAAAAATCATTATAATAATCAGATTTGCCGCACAAAAACATTTATCTTTGATCACAGGAATAAATTACATTTGAAAATATATTCACATAGACAGCAGTTACTTTAAATAGCAAAGCTATTTAAGATTTTTCTGTTTTTGCTGTACTTTGGACCAAATAAATGCAGGCTTGGTAAGTAGAAGAGACTTATTTAAAAAAAAAATATATATATAATAAAAATCTTACTGTTCAAAAACTTTTGACAAAAAAAAAACAAACAAAAAACAAATACAAAAAAGAAAAAAAGAAAGAAACAACTAAAATAGATGTTAAGCTACAAGAAGAACATAAATCCTTATGAAAAAAAACATTTTAAACTGTCTAAAAGTTTTTAGCGATAGCAAATATGAAAACAACAAACAGAACATCACAAAACAAGCTATTTTAAACCATTTCGACAGAATTATGAATATTTCATTCCATAAAATTGTTACTTACCTTCATGTGCATATCAACCCAAACATTAATGAATGAAGAGGCAAGTATTTTCTCCGGTTAGCTTGCAGAGCGAATATTGTTTTTGTTTTTTTTTATGTTCCCGTCATAGGTAAAGATGACCGGAACTGTGTAGACAACAATAGACAACAACAACAGTTACTCTGAAAGGAAATTGCTAAATATGTCAAAATAGTTTGCATTAAACATTTAGGTCAGGTCAGCTAAGCTAACTAGCTAAGGCATAGCATAAGTTCCAGCTCGGCGCCACAACAACTATCAGTGTTGCCATGAAAACAAAAGGCGTCTGTAGTAACATCCGTTTCTATGGTCTGCCTGGCGGATGAATCTAGTTCAGCTCAAGCAGAAGTTCCTCTTTACAATTTAACGTCATTTACTTTGAAGAACGGAAATTATGAGCTCACATCTGATTAAGCCCTATTTCTGGCGTGTCTGTTATTTCCCGCTATAAAAGCATCACGCTTGTCGTAAAGTTATTACACGCTTCCGCGATTTTTGTTTGAAAAGAGATAAGTAGTCATATATAAATATGAGATATTCTTTCTTTTGTATTGTATTTTTAGTTAAGTTCCATATACTAAAAGTTATACTTCTGACAAATAAGTACTTAAACGTTTTACCCCAAAGACTCTGGCAAGTCTGTCATGTTTGTGTACATGTACCTGCCTGAAAGAAGAGGACAAGCTGAAACAATTTTGCCTCTTTTTTTTTCTTTAAACCTGTGACACAACTTTTCCTGCTGCTTACAAAACTGTACAAAAGCGACTGACGCAAAGGGAAATAAGACACCTGATTCACGTGGTTTCTACCTGCCTGCTGTCACGTTCTAATTTGTCTGTACTTAGTGTATAAATTATACATTTTTTCTTATTTTTAATAACAATGTAGCGTGTAAATCATTTTTTAGTCATGAGATAGATGCTACAGGAAACAAAATGTTCATCTTTTCAATTCTTTTGTTAAATTTGTTTTATCCTTGTTTACTATGCAGAGCTCTCTACAAAACCAACAGCTGTTTATAGATATAATATAACAGCAAATACTATCTAAAGAAGGGTTTTGAGCTGTTGACGAATTGCTGAATTGAGGAAGTGTCATCACCCTGTTTTGTAACTCTTCAGTTTTACCTGTGTCACTATGAATGCGAAATATTTTTGTTCACCCAGCTAATGAGAAAGAAAGCTGATGCTTCATATATGGAGGGAAGGTTCGTAAATCCCTTTTAAATCCCCTGAGCACATGGTTTGAATAGGGTTAAGAGAGAGAAGGAGAGAGCGGTGGGGAAACGCACGTAGTGCCCTCACACACACAGCCGCATCATTGGCTGCACGTCAGTATGACTCAAATGATTCATTGGTGACAGAACAGGCTACGGTCAGATCAGCACCACAGTCAGATGAGCGGGTCCTATTCAATGCTGCTTCCAAAGATGTGTGCCGTGCGAACGTGATGGTCCTGGTCACAGGAGAGCGTCATCAGTAAAAAACCTTAAACGCAGAGCATCTTTAAGGTATGTATAAGAAGTCTGCTGCCTTTAAACATGTCAATATGTGTTCTGAGAAAATGATTGGGTGATTTTGCGCATGCTAAGCGTGCCTTGTGTCGTCAGGATGGGGGATGCTGAATGCCGGTGGGCTGCTATGGAGATTGATGAAAAGTAACAGGTTTCTGTCCAGAAACACAAATAATATTCTTTTGTCTGTTTATCGTAAAATATACATTGTGCTCTAAATATAAACATTTAAATAACTATATCTCGCGAATTATACACATACCGATACAATTGTCTTATATGATGCTACTTTGATATTTTTACATCATGTAGTGTAATCGTCGAGTAATTGAGGCTACTATAGTGCTACAGTTGTTTAAATGAGAAAATTGCTGCTTAAGGGTGATATAGATGTGGATTTATACCCATGTGGTAGTGCCAGCGCTTATTGGTGGAGGAGAGAGAGTATAAAAGTCACGTTTAGCACGTAGACCAGAGAGCGCCGCTGCATCAGATGCTGTTCATGCAAATATTTAGAGACGGAATGACATTAATTCATTTTTAAGTGTACGAATTTTAAAGCGACGTACAGTCGATTTTATAAAGGTATATCGATAGGAATTTGAGCAGATAACCTAACATGTATGTACATATATGACGTGTTTAAATCTATAATGTTGTCAGTGTCCCATCCTGAAATGAACCTAAATGCTCAATCAGCCTACTGTTATTTTCAACCTATAATGTTATTTTCAGATAAGTATAATTTAGTATGTTTAATAATTGTTTCCTCTACACACACAGACGCACACACCTAAGTTCATAATATGAATCATGTGTGTTATAATCAGTGTTGGGAAGGTTACTTTGGAAATGTAATAGGTTACAGATTACAAGTTGCTTGATTTAAAATGTAATTAGTAGTGTAACTTTTCAATTACTTTATTAAAGTAATGTAACATTACTTTTAATTACTTTTTGATTACTTTTCTACATTTCTAATATGTTCAGCTGTTAATCATTTTGAAACATTTAAACCAGGCAGAGTTAACCTTACAGTAGCACTCAACACTGATTACTGTCAGACTTTCAAAATCCTGTATCCCTTGAATTAAGATTATAAGTAACATACATCTTTAGTTTGCGATAACAACTGGCTGAATGTACATTATCTAACTTCTTACATAGCTGCTTGATAGATTATTTAGATGTTTCGTGTCAAAATACTTAGACACAAAACACTGATCTGAGCTGAAATATTTGAACGCAAAGCTTTCATGAAGAAATCAGTTGCTACAGTCATACCAGTTTTCTTACACAACATTTCACCACATAAATAGTTAAGTAGTAGTACTAGTCTGTTAGTTATCTTATAATCAATTACAGTGTACAAAAAAATGGCAGCAACAATAGAGCAAGTCCACGATACCAAGATGACAGAATTAAGAAACTGTACACATAATATTGAATTAAGCTTTAATATTTTATTAGCTAACCAAACGCAAAGCTTACGCCAAGAAAAAATATCAAGCATATAACACTGACTTGTTGCCCCAAAAGAGTCTGAGCTGTGTAATGATTTAATTTAAAGCACAGCCACCACAAATTCAGAGTTTTTTTTTTTTTTTTAATTCCTTTTATTGTGATAGGACAGTAGAGAGATGGCAGGAAAGAGCTGGGAGGAGAGAGGGGAGCGGGATCGGCAAAGGACCCCGAGACGGGAATCAAACTCGGGTCACCGTGAACGCAGTTGCGTTATATGTCATAACATAAATAACATCATAACAAGAAATGGTTTAATAGCTATGATACTGGGTTTGAAATCAAATGTTTGCATAGTTATGACAGAAAACACTAGCATCTAACAATGCCTTGGGAAAAACAATCTTAAAAAATAAAGTTTATGCATAAACCCAAATAGGAAATAAAACAAATAAGCGTGTGTCCTATTCTGTGTCATAAACTCCTGAAACGTTGGTGTCTCATTTTAGAGCAGTCAATGCAATTTAAAAGAAGTATATTTAAATCTGTAAGTGGGGGTGGGTGTGTGAAAAAATTCAGATGTAATCCCCTTTGTAATCACTGGGATTTTTCAAAAGTAACTGTAATTTAATTACATATTTTTTCTCAGTAACTGTAACTAATTACAATTACATTTATTTTGTAATTAAATTACGTAATTCCGTTACATGTAACTAGTTACTTCCCAACACTGGTTATAATAATAATAACCACTGACCTGTGTGGAGTATTGTAGGGGAGGAAGGCCAGAGGATGATGTAATGTAAATCTGTCTTAATTCCCCAATTAGACTTAATCTTAACACTATATCCTATACCATTCATAACTATAATCATAAAAAAACAACAATGAAAGTAGGCATGGTGTCACACACAAACCTATATGGGCCATTCATATATGCAAACTGCTGTCCCACAACCAAAAAACACATTTAAAAAGCATTTAAGTATTCAAATCTTAAGATCCTTCTATTATCTATTGAAACCCACAATAATTTTTTAAATATTAGTAAGCTTAATATATAAAATCATCATTTATTGGGTACTTTCAGTTGGGAGGTGGCTGTCCCAAACCCTAACCACTAAACTTCAATTTATGAAAATGATATTGAAATCATTTTTGTTTTTTTTTTCCATTGTTGTTTTTAAAAGTATCTATTTGATTCTTTTAAAAAGTGAAGTTCAAAAATATTTATTGTATATTTTCTTATGAAACTTTATATGAAAAAATGTGTCCCACATTGTGTCCCACATGAGTAGATAGGTCTCATCATTTTGAGGTTAATGTGTTCAAAAGTCTGAAAAATCTGTGTAACTTTTAAGGAACGTCACTACCGAACACCTTTTTTCTACAGTAAAGCACAATTTTTGGGAGTTATTTTATACCATTTATTTTTTATATGTATTCCACTGTTCAGAACTGTGCTAGCTAACCATGTGCTGATTAACATCTTTGAGTTAGGTTTAAAGTATCTAAAATTGTCACGACCAAAACATGTCATTGTTTTGGTAGTGACAAAAGGGAACACATAATCCTCATATTTGGGAGTAATAAACTGAATTTTAGTACAGTTATGCATTTGTTTTTATATTTTAGTATGTTTTAGTATACAAATTAAAATTCTGTAATGTGATGTGGTCGCTACCAAAGCATTACTGTCACTACTGAAACATTGGTCAAAAACAAAAATGTATGTTCAAACTAATGAATCCTTAACTTTGAATTCAGTATGATTAACTTTTTGACTTAAAAAAAAAAAAATTAAATAAATAAATGGATTCAAAATACAACAAATCTCTTAAATTAAACTTTAAAAATATTGGTAAAAATGTAATTGTCATGAATTTACCTCTAAAAAAATGTGAATAAAATAGCAAAAAAATATATTTACAATGTAGATGCTAGCAAAATCTTAATAGGTTAATATAACCCTTTTAATGAATTTATTACTGTGTTTCAATGGTGACAAATAATTAAAAAAACTTTTTAACAATTTGCATACATAAAATTTGTAAAAAGAGACACTTTTTTTCAAGATGCTTTCAACTCTGTCTTTGGTCCAATTCTATAGAATGGCCCATATATAGGATATTCATTGATTAGATGTTTGAAAAGCAAAGAAAAAAAAAATCACTAATCTTCTTGTCGCTGCATTGCAACTGACAGATTAGAATCAGCCGTTTGGCTAATTAGTATGGACGTGACAAGAGTCATCCATAATTAACAAACACCCAGTGCCAGCTGTGACCAGTTTCAGAGAAAAATTCAAAGGCCTTTCTAAAATGAGTCCTGACCCTACATTGCAAACATAATTTGAATCCCAACTCACATTCTAAATAAAAATCTACATAAGATGAGGATAAACGCAACACAAGTTACTCTCATGGGAGGAGATTCTGGTCATTGCAATCAGTAACACATGGAGAAATGTCAGGGTCTTAATTTAGGTTGGTAGGGTACAGAGGTGTGCCCCTCAGTCCCCACCCCTGTTTGCTCGCTAGATGAGGTAGATATCTGGGAGGTTCAGAACAGTAAGAAAGAATCAGTTTTCAGGAACATTGAGCAAGGTAGGTTGTACATATACTGGTTGCATGACTTCTCTTACTTAACACAGTTCTTCTACATAGTTGTTGATCAATTAATTTCAAGTGTATAACATGTATAGCAAACTCTTTTTATGTTTACTTGTGTGTGACTAATAGTAAGGTCTTAATGTAAATGTTTACAGCACTTACGTTAAGAAGTTAATTTTATGCTGATTTAATGGTAATACTTAAGTGGTTGAAGTGACGCATATAAACACTTGTTGTTTTTTTTTTTTTATTTATTTTTTTTTTTTTATTATATGTATAAAGTATACAATACCATAAAGTGTTCTTTGGCATTCAGTTGACATACTTATTTAAATGTTATGTCTACAAAGGACCACATGTCCATTAACTTGGTTCAAATGGGCATGTATGAGTATTCATTGATCATTCTCTTTAGTTTAATGAGTCGTGGAGCAGTCTTGCCTTTCAAGAAGGTCAATATAAGAAGGTTAACCATTCTGTCATGGCTTTTTATAGCACTATGTGCTGAATGCCATATTATCTTCACATTATGTTAAAATCAAGTTGTGTGTGTTTTGTTTAAATTGGTAGAAATGAGAAAAAAGAAATCACAAGTGAGATGACAAATGTCTTCAGGAAGTTGGGTAGCCATCAACAGCTGTCTGGCAGCTCCTCCTGTTGAGAGACATTTGAAAGGGCACAACGGTTCACGCATTGCATAGTAGGTTACAGAAGTGTTAGCTAATCCTGTTCCTGGAGCACCCCCACATTACACATTTTGGATTCCTTTCACATTTAACACCATGATTCAACTCATCAGGTTGTTAGCTGAGTGCTGATGAACGGAATTAGGTGTGTAAAATAAGAGATGCATAAAAAGTACAGTACTGGGAGCGTTCCAGGATCAGGATTGGGAAACTCTGGGTTATAAGCCACATAATTGACTCCGTGATCTAAAATAAAATTGCTTGTGATGCTGGGTTTTTGATACTCAGTGGTGAGTATTACATTTAACATGTTGTACCCAGAATTACGAGAGCAGCTTTTGGCAGGAACATGAATGAGGGAGGGTGTGAATTTGGTGTGCCAGGCACACAGAACAGATCTTGCTGTACAGGGATATTCAGTAAACAACCTATATGAGGCCTGGTTTTGGCACCATCTATAAGTATTAGCATGTTGTGATCAATCAGGTCAAGTAGTCTAACTTCCCAGTTGAATTAAGCCCAAGTTTTATGACACTGTTTCTTTACCTTTTGTTGCAGTTGAGACCTGACCTGTACAAAGCATCATGGGTGGAGCGGTTGTAGACACTGGAGACACTGGGGTCAAGGCACCTGATGGAGGATGGGGTTGGGCTGTCCTCTTCGGCTGCTTCGTCATTACTGGTTTCTCCTATGCGTTTCCCAAAGCAGTCAGCGTCTTCTTCAAAGAACTCATCCGGGAGTTTGGAGTGGGCTACAGTGACACTGCTTGGATCTCCTCTATACTTCTTGCAATGCTTTATGGCTCAGGTAAAGATGCAGAAGGGATGGATGGGGATATTTTATGGCTTGGGTTTTCAGACTACGGGTCCACAAGGGGCCCCAGGCAGTCTGAGGACAATCATGATTGTGCATCCTAACAGTAGTTTGCTTGTTGCAGGGCCTTTATGCAGCATCCTAGTGAACCGTTTCGGGTGTCGCCCTGTAATGATGGTAGGGGGCCTTTTTGCCTCGCTGGGCATGATTATGGCATCCTTTGCAACCAACATCATCCACATCTATCTCAGCACAGGAGTCATAACAGGTGAGCACTTCTGTGATTTGCTTATGACGGGGGTATCCAATCCTGCCCCTAAAGAGCCACTATCCTGCACAGTTTAGCTCCAACCCCAATTAAACACACCTGAACCAGCTAATCAAGGTCTTACTAGGCATACTAGAACAGTGGTTCCCAAGTCCAGTCCTGGGGACCCCCTGCTCTGTACATTTTGCATGTCTCCCTTATTTAATCGGGTATTGAGATCATCAGCTTGTTAGGGGAGAGAGCCATGAACTGAACTAACAAGCTGATGATCTCAATCAGGTGTGTTTAATAGGGGGCACATGCAAAATGTGCAGAGCAGAATTTAAAACCACTGTACTAGAAACTTCCAGGCAGGTGTGTTGAGGCAAGTCAGAGCTAACTCTGCAGGACAACGGCCCTCCAGGACTGAGTTTGGACACCCCTGTCTTATGAAATTTTTGGTAATTTCAGTGTATTAACATCTTCAAATATGATGTGCTCCAGGTTTGGGCCTTGCTCTGAACTTTCAGCCATCCCTCATCATGCTGAACAGATATTTCAGTGAGAAAAGGCCCTTGGCCAATGGGTTGGCTGCAGCTGGAAGTCCCGTGGCTCTGTGCTGTTTGTCTCCTCTTGGTCAGGTTCTTCAATACCAGTATGGTTGGCGTGGAGGCTTCCTCATCCTTGGAGGAATTCTACTGAACTGCTGTGCATGTGGAGCCCTCATGAGGCCCTTGACGGCACCAAAGAAAACAAGCGAGGTGGAAGAAAAGGAGACTGAAACCAAACCCAAACCAAAGCCCAAGCTTCTTGACTTCACCGTCTTCAAAGATCGTGGCTTTTTGATTTACACGGTGGCTGCCGCCATTATGGTACTAGGTCTGTTTGTGCCTCCTGTGTTTGTGGTAAGCTATGCCAAGGAACTGGGCAATGAGGACACAAAGTCTGCCTTGCTGCTCACCATACTGGGGTTCATCGATATCTTTGCCAGGCCAACTTGCGGTATCATCGCTGGGCTCAAGTGGGTTCGGCCACGATGCGTATACCTCTTCAGTTTCGCCATGATCTTCAATGGCACCACTGATATTGTTGGCTCCTTGGCCACAGACTATTCGTCTCTCGTGGTGTTCTGCATCTTCTTTGGTATCTCCTATGGTATGGTTGGAGCCTTGCAGTTTGAAGTGCTGATGGCC
Source organism: Labeo catla (assembly GCA_012976165.1). Taxonomy (NCBI): domain Eukaryota; kingdom Metazoa; phylum Chordata; class Actinopteri; order Cypriniformes; family Cyprinidae; genus Labeo; species Labeo catla. The sequence goes on from VONZ01000524.1 coordinate 281,774, forward strand.
ATCGTGGGGACAGAGAAGTTCTCCAGTGCCATCGGCTTGGTGCTGTTGGTTGAAGCCATTGCTGTGTTGGTGGGACCACCTGGAGCAGGTCAGTGCTGCAGTTCTCTTTCTACTCTTGTAGATTACCTTCAAAGAAAGCCACAGCCTCTTTGCAAATGGTCAAAAACAAACAAATATTTTGTTGGAACACAGGTGGAGAACCTTTTGCTTAGTGTTGTAAGGGCCTTCTGTTTGTACAGGACCATATGGTTTCTCCTTATTTGAATCGTTTAAACCAGTGGTGTCCAGTCGTGCCAGTAGAGTTTAGCTCCAACCCCAATTAAACACACCTGAACCAACTAATCAAGGTCTTCATGATACAATAGAAGAACCTTTTTTGTTTAAATGGTTCCATAAAGAATCTTTAACATCTGAAGAACCTTTTTGTTTCACAAAAGGTTCTTTGTGGAGAAAGAAGGTTATTCAGATTATAGAAGGGTAAGAAAGAAATGGTTCTTTTAAAGAACCAAAAATGGTTCTTTTATAGCATCGCTGTGAAGAACCTTTTGAAGCACCTTTGTTTTTAAGAGTGTAGGCATACTAGAAACTTCTAGGCAGGTGTGTTGAGGCAAGTTGGAGCTAAACTCTGCAGGACACCGGCCCTCCAGGACCACGTTTGGACACCCCTGGTTTAGACCTCTAAACACACAACAAATGGACTGTCCCAACAATGACAGCTGCCACTTGTAGGTCATGGACATGTTTGCTCTGGTGACTTGTCAGGGCCGCCACCTCAATTGGTCAATCAATGTGGGATGTTTAAGTCATAGTTGTCTTGTTTCATTTCACAGGTCGTCTTCTGGACGCCACAAAGAAGTACATGTACGTCTTCCTGCTGGCCGGGTGTGAGGTGGTCCTCTCAGCGCTTGTGCTTGCCATCTGTAACATGCTCTTCATCAAAAGGAAGCCCCAACAGCCCGACCCTCCAGCCAAGATGGAGATGGCCATTACCGAGACTGAGATGGAGGAGCTCAACAAAGCACCAAAGGAAAACCTAGACAACGGAGCCGGTGAAAACGAGAAGCAAGCCATCGAACAGGAAGGAACGACAAAACCTGATAATAAAAAGATTGAAGAGTCTGAAAGCATAGGGGTGGACTCGATAGAGGTGGAGAACGCTTCCAAAAACATGATTGAACCAAACGGTGTGGTTGTAGAACCTGAATCCTCTCTGTGAAGATGCTAGAACAATAGATACAACAGCGCTTCCCTTGTAGGACTCACGGATGTGCGTTTGATGTTGTAGTGTATGCTTTTTGTATTGCGCTTCAAGTGTGGTTGCAGAGGACCGCTTTCAGACCTGCTCTGCAGTTCAGATTCAGCCATTTGCAGGCAGATAACTACCTTTTATGTTCTCAATAGGTTCTTGTTACATAAAATAGATTGTTTATACAGTGGCACCAGATTTTTGGCCAGTAAACACTCCACATCAGAGCAGGTCATTAGCATTATACTGAATATTGAACCAGCTTGCTTCTTTGTGGCATTCAGTGTTTGCTAATGTGGATTGTTGGTTCATAGTGTAACATTTTAAACTGGTCCTGAGAGAGCACAGGATTGTATTAAGTCCTGTATTTTAGAAAAATCAAAATGTCATGCAAATGAGGATCCTAGTTAGTCTTTTTAAATTGGAGACATTCTTGAAGAATGTACAGAGTTCAGACATGCTTGTATTTTTGTGGAACATTTCAAAGGATATAAATGCTGAAGGACAAAGCTCTGTTACATATTTTTATAGTGCGTTTTTTTTATTTTTAACTTCCTCGTGTAGGTTCAGTATTTATATTAAAGTGTTGATGTCAGTTGGCACCTTCACTTCATATTTATTTGTATTTTATTCATCTAAATGCCAGTGTTTTCAGACCAACTGCATCAATCAGGAGAGGACCACAGCTTGTACTTGTGATATGTTGGTTGTGTAACACTTATTTTTAGCTCATTCAACATTCACTCAAATGTGTGTGTTGTGTGTTTTTTTTTTTTTTTTGTAAACCAAATAGTACTACACCATTTGTAAAAATGGTGGTAATGGATAAAACCCTTCTAAACTTTACCTCATTTTTTCTTTCACCAGCAGTTTGTGAGTAGGGACCCTCTTCTGCTACGTTTTAAAGACACTTGAGCTGTTTTTGGTTGTGCCTTAAGTCTTGTAGCTGTACACAATTTGTGAATCACTTTAGAAATAAACATCCTTCCCTCTCCACTGAACCTTGACTAATTTCTGTATTTTGTTTTCATTTTAAATCCATGTGTACGATGTTCTTGTAGCTTTTTGAACTTTAAGCTGACATGATTCAATCCCCTACTTCACTGGTATTCAATTGAAAATGATGCATTAAATCACTAAGTGAACTGAATGGCCTGAAATTAGTAGCTAGTAGAAAAAAAGGAAAGGTAAGGCAGTGAAAATTCTAAATGACTGTATTGTTTACTCCTACATGACAGTAAGGCAGTCCAGATCCTATTAGCACAGGATTTGTGCTGTATTTTCAGTTCAGTCCAGCTGGTGTCCATCTGTAAATGCACCTTAAGCAGTGGCTCATCTGAAAGACAGTGAGGTAAACTAGCATAGTGATCAATCCTGCGCCTAAAGTTCCTGTAGAGTTTAGATCTACACTTGCTTTAAATGGTTGGTTCAGTTTCAGAATAATAGTTTCCTGAATTTACTCACCCCCATGTCATCCAAGATGTTCATGTCTTTCTTTTAAAATGAAATTGAGGTTTTTGAGGAAAACATTTCAGAATTTTTCTCTATACAGTGGACTTTAATGGTGGCCAAGGGGTTGACTGTCTAAATTGCATTTTTAATGCATCTTCGAAGGTCTCTACACAATACAGTACACAAAGAATGAGGGGTCTTATTTAGTAAAACAACTGGTCTTTTTTTTTTTTTATTAAAAATATATATACTTTTCACCACAAAGCTCATTTTGCACTAGCAAGTTTTTTTTTATTTATATATATATATATATATATATTTTTTTTTTTTTAATTCCAGTTTTGCTGGATTAGACCCTTATTCCTCAGATGGGATTATGTAGAGCCCTTTGAAGCTGCATTGAAATTTCAATTTGGACTTTCAACCCCACCACTTAAATACAGTTATATGGAGAAAAATCCTGGAACGTTTTCATCAAAAACCTTAATTTCTTCTCGACTTCAAGAAAGACTAACATTAACATCTTGGATGACATGGGGGTGAATAACCAGGAAATGTTTATTGTAGGAGTACTAATCCTTTACCCATCAAATGAGCACAAAAATGTTCAGCTAAATATGCTCTTGCATTGTTAATATAGAGTGGATAAAGTAGTTGATTTTTTTTCAGACTTGAAGTCCACTTCCAGAACAAACATGTACAGATAATGTACTCACCCCCTTATCATCCAAGATGTCTTTCTTTCTTCAGTCGTTGAGAAACTGTTTTTTGAGGAAAACATTTCAGGATTTTTCTCCATATAGTGGACCGCTATGGTGGTCTAAATTTGAACTTCCAAAATGCAGTTTAAATACGGCTTCATGTGTTGTAAACAATCCCTGCTGAGGAAGAAGGGTCTTTTCTAGTGAAACGATCAGTTATTTTCAACAAATACAATTGAAATACTTAATCTCAAATGCTTGTCTTGCTCTGCCTAAACTCTGTATTCTGGTTCAATACAGTTAGGGTATGTCAAAAAAAAAAACAAAAAAAAAAACAACAAAAAAAAAACATCCTGCATCGCTACAGAAGTACCTACCCAGTCTTTGCAAAGTGAACATCAAACACCCTTAACAAAAAAAGTAAAACGGTGATATAGGATGATTTTGAAGTTGAGGTACGACGAGTTTTTCGACCCTAACTGTCATGAACCGGAGGTCAGGCAGAGCAAGACAAGATGAGCGTTTGACATTAAAAAGTACATAAATTGTATTATTTTTATGAAAATAACTGATCATTTTGCTAGATAAAACCCTTCTTACTTGGCTGGGCTCATTTGAAGCTGCATTTAAACTACATTTTGACACCACAGAAGTCCACAATATAGAAAAAAATCCTGAAATGTTTTCCTCAAATTTCTTTACGACTGAAGAAAGAAAAACATGAACATCTTAGATGACAAGGGGGTGAGTGCATTACTTCTCCTTTAAGCAAAGCAACAAGACATGGCACATTACATTTTCTATGCTGACAGTCAAAGCAATTTTGTACGTTTAAGTGCAACTATGCTATTAGATCCATACAAGACACAAATAGATCACAGATGAATGAAAAATAGACAGATAATAACATCAAGAAAGGAAAAAGGCAGTAGGATAGTGGGTAAAGCATAGATGAAAGAAAGATGAAGAACCAGGCCTCCAGGAAAACTCCATCATGTGAAATTCACAGTGACACAGCAATAGTGTGTTACTATACTGCCTGAGGTATCAATGGCAGTAACTGGGATACTGGCATCAACTACACAGGCCAGTGCCTTCTAGAAAACAGGACATGTTCTAAAAGTGTAATAAAATCTTAATGGTGGATAAGCAAAAGCATGCACTGAATTTTTAAATTCACCCAAAATCACATTTGCAAATGACAGCAGCACAAACCAACTTGTCTAATTTACAAATTATGTATTTAAAAGAAAAAGATGCAACCACAAGCAAATACAAGTAATTCATTTATTTACACTGTTTAAAATACACAAATACGGTGGTAATACAAATTCTTACAGGACTGACAAATTGGCATGACTTCCACAAAAGTATGTGGAGCCCAAAATAGGCTTCGTGGGGGAAAATCAGATGAAAAACTTTACCCAGGAAGTCGCCAAAGCCCCCTCCAGATGACAGGGGAACAAGATGACCAGACCAGCTTTCAAGGTGCATTAGAAAAGCCACATCAGTGCTGGAATATTTTGTAAAAAGGGGAAATCACTAAACATCAGAGCAAGACTTTGATTTGTTTTCATTCTTTCAACCTCAGCAAAGACAATTAATATCTCCAACAAATGATTTTTCACTTCCTAATACCATCTGAACCTCAGAACACAAACTTGCGGCAAAGCATAACCAACCTTTTCAAGAGACGCGTCATATAGCATGATCTCCAATCATGAGTCAAAACAACATCCTCAAAGTCAAAGTTCAAGTTCAGAATGCATGAACCCCCCAAAGTCTGGCACTTCATTGTTGTGGCTTTATGAAAGAGCGGATAAAAATTACTGGTGATAACTTTCAGACTCAAACCATCTGCGGTCGTTTCATAGTCTTTCTAAAGAGTTGCATGGAAACATTTACACGATTATTTTACAGTTATTTCACAGCTTAGAAACAGAAGACACACAATAATGGGGGAGGCAGTATTGTACAGTTAAAGAGATCAATATAGCAGACAAACAGGCGAGGTTCACAGGGTCCCTCCGTGAGGACGAGTACGAGTGAACGCCACGCTGTGGAGTCAGTTTGCTATGAGCGATGTATGCTGAGATTTTGGCCCCTTTGTGGTCCGTCCACTCTATACCACCAGCTTCACCGTGGGAAAGGAACCTCACCAGCTACAAAGGGCTTATTAAAATGCATATTAAAAAATAAATACACTGAGTAAATAAAAATTTTTTTTAAGTGAACCCATAACGCCACCAGACGGACTCGTTTGTCGCCCAGGTTAAAATACAAAAGAAAATTCAGTATACAAAGAAACAAAAAGACCCATTTAAACCACACAGACGATACATTAGCCTCAAACGCGAGGAGCCTGAACCAGAGAAATAGTTGTGCAGCACTGAACGTGTAAGAGTGGAACTGTGAAGGAAGGACGCGGGAGATGACAATGGTGTGGCTGGCTGATCCAGTCTCTGATTGGTCAACCCACTGGTGTGAATTCGCAACAGGCTGTAGCTCTCATGTCCACGAGAACATTTAAAGAGTGTAGGGGAGAAATATGAGAACGTGAGAGAGAAGAAGAGGAAAGAGAGCCTGTAAGCAAAGAGGTCAGGTTGGTTCGTCACCATTTTGGTTTGGTCAATAGAAGAGAGAGACTGACGCCCTATTCATTAGCTGATGGTGAAGAGCTGTCAATCAGCCGTGTGTAGTTAGGTTGCCCGTCGTGCTCCATATTGCAAAGTGGAGGCTTCTGGGACATGGAGACAATCTGCAAACAGCAACAAGACAAAGAGACACCCAATCAGCGACAAACCAACGTGTCTTTTTAAACTGTTCTTTATGAACAACGCATTTTATATCAGCAGGATGAATCACGCAAAAAAGCCAGGGTCATATTTTAAGCTAAAATTAGAAAGAAAATTACACAAAATAATTTTAATATCAGTATACAAATGCATGTAAGCCTGTTTCCACCACTGAATGATGATAATTTAAAAAAGGTCATTGCGAGTTTCTCACAATTCTGACTTTTTGCAATTGAGTTTATATCTCGCAACTGACTTTTTCCAGAATCGCATGATATAAACTCGCAATTCTTACTTTTTTCTCAGAACTGGGATATAAACTCAGTTGAGAGTTATAAATTCAGAATTGCATGACAAAAACTCACAATTCTTACTTTTTTCCTCAGATTTGTGTGATAAACTTTTGTGAGAGTTATAAATTCAGAATAGTGGGATATAAACTTGCAATTCCGACTTTTTTCCCCCCAGAGTTGCATGATATAAACTCGCAATTCTTTTTTTTTCTCTCAGAATTTTGTGATATAAATCCAGTTGCGAGTACATTCAGAACAGCAGGATATAAACTTGCAATTCTTACTTTTTTCCTTAGAATTGGGTGATATAAACTCCAGTTATAAATTCAGAACAGTGGGATATAAACTCGCAATTTTGACTTTTTTTTCCCCCCTCGCAATTGCAAATCAAAGCCCAATTCTGAGGGGGGTTTATATCATGCAAATGAAAAAGTCAGAACTGTTTATATCTTGCAATTCTAACTTTACAACTCACAATTGCACGTTTATATCTGACAATTCTGGAACAAAAAACAAAAAACAAAAAACAAACAAAAAAAAAAAAAAATCAATTCTAGGTAAGTTGCAATTATCTTTTCATTTTTTATTCAGCGCAGAAACAGGCTTCCATACAAATGCATGTATATATTGTAGGTATTCAGTTAAGTTTTTTTTTTTTAAAAAGACTTCAGCAGGGAGACATTAAATTGACTAAAAGTAAGAGTAAAGATATTCAAATAAGTAAGTTATTTGAAAAATGTTCAACATTTAAAATATTTCTTCTGATTCCTCTCACTTTCTGAAAGATTGTGTGATACTGAAGACTTGAACCTTGTATGACTCAGTCACCAAGCTGGTAGAAAACAAAGCTATGCACAGCTAACACAAGCTAATTAAACTCACCTGGTGCACCTGCCTTCACACAAGGATGTGACGATCAACTACTTGCCGTGGTGATCGAAGGGAATGCTATTCTGGGGTGAAGAGAGAGAACATTACAGCCTTCCACCCCCACAACACAATCATCTGTACACCGACACGTTACTCACACCAACTCATAATCACACCGTGCCTACTGTGTCATGTCTAAAAAAAAAATATATGCTGCTGAAATAACTTTTCCCAGAAATACAAACGTTAGGTCAACAGCTTCCTTGAAAAGGCTTTTCAGTTGCCTAATAAACAGATTCAATTTTAAGCTTAAATGTCACCAGTCAGAAACTCTAATACAGATCATGAGAATCAAAAGGTCAATTAATTCAAACAATACAAGATGTACTAACATTTCATCGGGTATTTACACTTTATATGTGTAGAAATAAGAATTCAATACCAGTTCAAAACCAGAGGCACTAAACTACTTATTCTGCCAATTGGTAAGCAAATATCAAAACAGCTTTTTCAGAGTTTATTATTGCTCTGCTACAAGCTTGGACAAGCTGGGTCTGCATTATACCTGTGATGTGGACATGCGGGAAGTGTCTTGTCGCCCCGTCAGGTCTGAGGACGACACGTTCACTGGGGCGCCACGATGAAGCCGCATGCTGACCTTCCGTTCGCGCTCCATCCCAGTGACCGGTCTTGGTGAGGATGTGTTTGCTGTGAGATAGTAAGCAGAATGAGACATCTCCTTACAGCATTTCAGATACTTGGGAAGTGTTAGAAGTCAGTGACAGACTGCTTACCTGTGTGAGAGGTGGGCGTGAGGGGTGTGGGAGGAGCTCCGTCCTGTGTGGGGCGGGGTCTGCCTGAGGCTGCTGGGATTCCTCGAGCTGCAGGATTCCTGCCGTGCCTCATCCGCTCGTCTCGCTCTCTCCTCTCACGTTCTGCCTCCTCTGCTGTACGGTTGGCACCCTGAGAATGGATAAATGGATAAATGTGACACCAGTCCGAAGCACACAGTGCTACTTGAAACACACAGGAGACTTGACAATTGTTTACACACTCACGTGACATTGCTGTGCTACATAGTCATGAAAACATGAAAACGCATTAAGCATTGAGATTAAAAAGCAAGCCATTTTAAGCCTTTGAAGCGCAATTAATATTCCTGCTGTCTGTCATTTATGCTAATGAAACAACAAAAGAGAGAATATCTCTCATTGCTCTGGACTAAATTACTTTTGTAACTTTATTAAGAAATGTACAGTACATTTAATTTGCGCAGTGACGAATATGCAGCGTTTTTATACTTTTGATTACTTTATACAATGTATGCAGCATTTCTAATTTCTTTGTTCTACTGTAGATTTTTTGTCCTATTGCTTGGAATTACTTCCTTACTCTTATTTATTCCTTACTCCGCTGACTGTTTAAATGTCTTCAGTGAGCTTGAGTTTTTTTGTTTTTGTTTTTTAGGCTAGTATTAGTTTTTTGTGATACTGACACTGGTGACAAGAATTATGATATTTCTATAGTATCAAAATTGATATCAAAGACCTTATTTAAAGCAAAAATCACGATACTGTGGTATAAATCGTTACTGTGAAGATTTTTGAAATTATAATGTTATTTTACAATATTACTTTATTAAATAAATGCAACAGGTGAGCATAAAAGACACAAAATTATATATATAAAGAAATCATACCAACCCCAAACAGAGCGGTAGCGCATATCTATTATCGACATTTGAGTTTGAAAAAGAATCATATACCAAAATCATTTACCAATAAAGCTCTTCATTTTTTCAATAATGTGATTAAAACTATAATATAACATTAATATTAACTATTAGAAGTTGGAATAACTAAAAAATCATGTGTAGGTGATGCCAAATCATAATAGTCAAAAGTCAGATTACTGCAGTCAATGTAGGCAAACAAGTGAGTGACATGAAACCTAGAAAGAGAGATAAATGATTTAGAAATGCCTGGCTGATATGATATTTTGTTGTTTTGCCCATTTGATTTTCAATTATGGCTCTAAACATCTTCCGCATTCCCACTGTTATACACTTGGGGGCGCTACTATGCATCTCCTGAATGAGTCCAGAATCTCCCAATCAAAAACACAGATGAAAAAGATACAGAACGAGTGATCTAGTATGTAAGCAGATGCATATGAAAAATAATGCGCTTATCAACAAATAGCATATAAATGAAAACTGCTTAATGTTACCAAGTGAAATGTCGATCCAGGAAGTGGTAAAGGACTGTGCAAGCTTTGGGGGCACTGATGGAAGCGATCTACTGCATCTATGCTTTGATCATCACACTGAATATGATGCAGGTGTAGTATCTGATAAAAACGATTTCCTCTTTTTTTTGCTAAAAATGTTGCTTTTTTAAATGAATCTTACCTACATTCAAGGGTTTATAAAAACAAACGCTTTAAGATGGAATTAAAATCATTTTTTGGTTTAAAAGTAGATGCTTCGTTCTTTATTTCAAGGTATTGCATGTTCAGATATTCATACAACAAAATATTCTGGGGGCCACGAAATCTTAGTGGAAAAGACCAAAAAATGCTGGCGGTGACTGGCAACTTTTATTTAAAAAAAAAAAAGTGACTTGATGTGATGCAAAAACTCAAAAACCTAACCACCACCTACACACAAAATTTTCTACCCCGGCACAACCCAAAAAACACACCCAAATCTGATACCACAACAAGCTATCTCACACTAAAGAATGAAGAGCATCCAGACATGTACTTACAAATTTAAGCATGTTCCAATCAAACACGTAGTCATAGGAAAAGCCCTGTCTGTGGAACAGATTCCTGAAGAGTTGCCTCAAGTACGAATAATCTGGCTTGTCATCAAATCGCAGTGATCGGCAAAAGTTGAGGTACGTAGCAAATTCAGCTGCAGGACAGATAACAAACATCCATAGATTTACAAAGCCTTTAAGAAATACAAAGCCTGATTAGCATTTAGAAAATGTTAGAAATTACACAAGGCTTTGAACATACATGGGTAGCCCTTGCAGAGAACTTCAATGGGGGTGGACATTTTCTTTTCACTGATACGCTCGTACTTCTGTCTCTTGGTGGCGGCTTTCAGTCCTTGCCAAGGCAGTGAGCCCAAGTTGAAGTACATCAGCACATAACCGAGAGACTCCAGGTCATCCCGCCGAGACTGCTCTGTAGAGACACGCACATAGAATTATAGGCGCTCGTGTGGAGCTTGGAAGGATGACTGCTACTGTATGATTCATGAATAAGCTGCAAACACACATACACAAATCAATCTCTTCTGGGAAACGCTAAAAATACACATGCATCCACTTGAGCATGAACACACAGTGACGTCATACAGAGCCAGCAGAGAAATGGGAAAGAACTCAGTAACTCCAGCCACAGTTAGGGCTGGATGATAAATTGTATTTTAATTGTGATAGCAATTACTGCTTCCTTTGATTAACTAAAGGGATAGTTTACCCAAAAATGAAAATTATTAATTACTCACCCTCATGCTGTTCCAAACCCATAAGACCTTCGTTCATCTTCACAACGCAAATTAAGATATTTTTGATGAAATCCGAGAGCTTTCTGACCCTCCATAGACAGCAAGGGTCCTACCATATTCAAAGCCCTTCTTCTCAAAGGAGAAGAATTGTTAAATAAAGTCATAATTTTTTTTATTTGGGGACAAAAAGTATTCTTGCAGCTTCATAAAATTACAGCTGAACCTACAGACTATTTTGTCAATGTTCTTTGTACCTTTTTGTGGCAGGACTTTTGCTGTCTATGGAGGGTCAGAAAGCTCTTGGATTTAATCAAAAATATCTTAATTTGTGTTCTAAAGATGAACAAAGGTCTTATGGGTTTTGAACAACATGAGGGTGAGTAATTAATGACAGAATTTTCATTTTTGGGTGAACTAACCCTTAAAGCACAATCTGTGACATTTAAAGACTGGTTATTTATCCTGAAATTTTTTTTTAGAGAATGAAAAATGAAAGTGTAACACAACCAGTGTGTTCCTTTACATGGCCATGCTTTCATTTGTGCTCTTTGCTACAACTAAATCTATCAAACCATCTAAGTGATAAACTAAATCTAAACATTAATGCAAGTTTGAATTATTGCAGTTGAAATTAGGAACCTCAGAGGTTTAGCTTTTAAGAGAAGCTTCTTGTTTTACCAGGTTTTATAACACAAGTGTTCAGTTATGATAAGCTAGATGTAATAATATACATATAAATACATGCCACAGTCAAATTTACAAGCTAACTGGAAAGAACTGGTGTTTTACCAATGCCAAGATGTGTGTTGATGGATGCATAACGCGCAGTGCCCGTCAGGTTCTTGTTTTCGCGATAGGGGATGTGCTGGTGTGTTCGTGCATCACGGTATTTCTTGGCCAGACCAAAATCAATGATGTAGACCAGGTTGCCTTTCTTTCCCAATCCCATCAGAAAGTTATCAGGCTTCACATCTCTGTGAATAAAGTTCTTGGAGTGGATATACTCAATGCGGCTGATCTAAGGAACGCAAGGTTTACACAAAAAAAAAAAAAAAAAGTTACACTTCTGCAGCAAACTATTAACATGTTTTTACTCGTCAACATGATTTTATCATACCATCTGATCAGCCAACAGCAGGACAGTCTTCAGGCTGAACTTCCTGGAGCAGAAATTGAAAAGATCCTCCAGACTGGGGCCGAGCAACTCCATCACCATCACGTTATAATCTCCTTCTGCTCCACACCACTTTATAGTAGGAATGCCAACTGTAAAGGATGCACACAAAGCACCTAAATACACAGGCTGAGAACCCAGTTGACGTTTGTTAGGAAGTGTGAATCATTTCATTGATTGTATTGATTTATTGATCCCCTTAACCCCTTATTTACAGCTGAATCAAAACCCCTTTCTCATTACCTCCACCCTGCATCATCTTGTAAATCTTGCTCTCGATGTGGAGCTGTGGGTGCTTTGTCTTCACACATTCCAGTTTGATGGCCACTTCCTCTCCAACTGAAATGTCTGTGCCTGGGGCAGAGCGAGAAACAGAGAAGGAACCAAGCCATTAAAACAGTGAATGAGGTCAGAACACAGCCTGAATCTCCAACAAACTGACATGACTGTAGATCATAATTAATCGACCTTTATATTTTGTGCATACACTATTGTTCAAAAGATTGATCAGTTTAATCCATCCCTGTAATAAAAATATTAATTTCAGCAAATTCAATCATCATACAATGTTCTTGCGCTCACAAGAGTACCAGAACGTCACAAGGGAAGCAACTGTTGAATAAAGTTGTTATTTTGGACAACGAAGGTCATATGGGTTTGGAATGACATGAGAGTGAGTAGTTAATGACAGAATTTTCATTTTTGGGTGAACTGTACCTTTAAAGGCCCTGATGCAAAGCAACTTGTCTAATACGGCTTGAGGAAACCAGTAATCGAGTTACAAAATGGAATTTTGTAAAAAAAAAAAAAAAAACAACAACAACAACAACAACAACAACAGGGAATGTCACAGAATTTGGGAAATTTTGGATGAATAAATCAAAAACAGGCCTATACAATTAATCATTCTGCAATATGAACAAGTTTCTATAAACCAAAAGTTCTAAAAACTGCAAGAATACTGCTATTAAAGGGGTGCTATTATGCTTTTTCACTTTTTGAACTTTAGTCAGTGTGTGCTGTGCATCTTTGGGCATAAAAAAGATCTACAAAGTTACAAATCTCAAAGTCCACTCCAAAAGGAGATATTTCGTTTTTAAAAAAATCCATTTTCAGGTACTACAATGAATGGCTCCTTTGGACTACAACATTTGTTTTCCTCATGCAATGATGTCACAATGTGGTCCATTAGAATATCATTAAATTAAATCCCGCCCACGGAAATTCGAATTGTTGGAGGGAGGGTAGGGACGAGGTGGGGGATTAGCCTAACTTTAGCGATGCAGCGCGGAGAACCACTTCAACAAGCCACAGCGCGGCGGGTAAAAACAAGCATTGACTAGAGTGCCCACTTCAGAGCTGTAACGCACCGCAGATGTGTGCAGTACGGGGGCGAAACACATGTCGAAGTCGCAATCTACTCCGGTGGCTGCGTCGGAGCCATAACACACCGCAGACGTGTGCAGTGTGTGGTAAGAGATTTATTCTTCATACAGTGTAGATAGTTTCACTCATAATGCGAGTGTTTTTTAAAATGCATAAACTTGCACTAGAATTCTACTCCTTATATTTTAGGCCCTAATACATTCTAACTGACAGCAAAGGTGAACAAGATTTAAGAGCTGTAATGGAGATTCTAAGGGAATAATAAATTAAGATATAATTGGATTATTGCACAAGTCATATCAATACTTTTATAAAACAAAAAAACAAAATAAAACGGAGCACATTCCGCAAAATATCTTAATTTGTGTTCAACTAGCAAAAAAATCTGTTTTGAAACTGAAATGGCTACCGACGGTTGTCTGAACAGAAACTCCAGGACTTGTTTAGCTAGTTTCTGAGATATTTAAAACATAAACAAACACAGGATAAACTTCATCTCAGCTGATAGCTGAAGAAACTCACATCATGTAATTCAGGTCTACGCACGACTTAATCAGCATATTAGACATTTAGTCAGAGAGCGCAAACAATCAATACCCCATGACTACATTTAGATCAAATGAGACAAACATTCAAATAGTGAGCAGGTCCAATCCTATCTCTGCCAATGAACAACGTAAACAACATGGCTCTGCTGCAGCTTCAGATCAGCTTTCCTGCCCTGATAAAGAAAACCAATAATACAGCAGTATTATGCAAGTGCTCACCAAAAAAAGAAAGAAAAAACAGTGCCTATTCAACAATTGACTCTTTATGCATACTGGGTATGAACATGAAACTCCACATGCTCGAAACTGACATGAAAAACAGATGTCGAACTTCTGATAAGATGCTAAATGCAAAGTACAGCCTGATAGCTAAATGAGATCTCCATTTTTGGTGTCGAAAGATGAAGGGAAGTTTTAGAAGTGACATCCTGTCCAAATCTACAAGCATCATCACTTCATTAATCCAAACCGAAGGTTACATAAAAGCTGATGGAAAGGAACCAGAACTGTAGGAGTGGGACGGTCCTGGGTGATTCACACACCTGAGGCCTCCCATAATGCCAAGTGACGTGAATATTACGGAATCCTGAGAAAAAGGGAGAGGTATTGCATTTTACGCTGACTGGCGGATGACTTGTAAGGGCAGTAAGCAATGAAACGTGAAGTAACTAGTCCAATCAGGTTGGGTTCAATCTTCTCTAATGCTAATAACATGGCAGATGATTTAAATGCATTTCTCACAGTCATGTGCATCTTCGAATAGCACTGCCTTGTAATCACACCTGATGTTTAGGCATTAAAAAGAAATATTTAATTATGTTGACGTACCAAAGAGTGGGTGCAGTTATAAAACAACTGAGCAGATGGAGTTTACAATCTCACCACACCCACCAAGCCCTGTTCTCACACACGGACAGACTGAAACAATCCCATTTCAGCCAGAAAGCTTCGGGATAAAGGTCTCCCCACATTTGAACACTACGATGATCAAAGTCCCCTTGCAAACAGTGCTTCTCCATCGAAATAAAAGCAAGTTGATTGCATTTGAGCCTGATGTTTGGAGGAGCTTTGATTAAGTTAAACATTTTGTTGATGGGTTTTAACCCTGTTAATCAGAAGACCACAGTGAGAAGAATTAAGTCCAGCAGCTGCAAGACTTCTTTTAATACCTCCTGAGATCAACGTCACATCTTGCTGTACACAAGTACAACATTTAACCACAGGCTCAAGTCAAAAAAGAAATGCTAAGGTAGTTAAGAGTAGTAAAAGAAGTAACTGTAGACTCATAACTAATTAAAAAGCTTGCTATTAAGAGTATAAAATAAAAACATTGACCTACTTTGGTGCCCTGTATTGCAATGCAAAACAATACCTCTCTATAGTCATCAAAGCAATCTAAACGTCAACCATAGATACTCAAATAATCAACAACATCCTGGTGTGATACTGATGCTCTCAACCATGAAGGCCATCTAACATGTAAATGAGGAGTCCTTCTGATTCCTGACTGTGTAGCTTCACAACAGCTACATCAATCAAAACTGACCGTTTCCCTAAAATACATCATGTTCCTGAGATCAGAAAAATGAGAATGCGTGAATCATGTATGTTCTGACTTTTAATAGACTCAAAAGCATAAGCCAGGCTTGGTTAGATGTCCATCACAGGCTCATTCAACAAGCCAGGTTTGGTCTTTTGGGTGGTTCATGCTTTTAGTGAAACCTGTATGGACAGGTAAGATTCATTCAGAGTTATACACATGGGAGGACCTGTTTGGAAACTCATGTTGACAGGTTTGGTGAAATTACACGTCAATTTACAACAAGTGTTGTATTATATTTGATGTCAATGACATGTCAAAAGCACATTTTTAGGGTCACGTATGACCTCCTGGACTGTTGTTCCAAACGGGACATAAAGTTTACATACCCTACAACTTCAATAAACCACTTGTGGTTTGAAATACACTCCTGTCATGGTTACAAAATATGTTTTTTGCATATAAATGCCCAGTGAATTGATAAACGGAGCTCATAAGCAGAATATAACGAGTCAATATTTGGAAAAACGCCACTGACAGTTACAGCTGACAGATACACCAAACAACACAGCTTGTTAGCCGTGTTATATTGTTGACAACTTCATGACAAGAGTGTATACGTGTGTTTAAATGCATACTTACCCAGATAAATGTCTCCAAACGATCCACTTCCAATTTTTCTACCCAGTCTGTATCTGTTTCCAACTCGTAGCTCCATCGCTGTGTTTATCGGTTCGAGTCACTCGAATGTATTTCAGCTAATTTCTATTAAACCAGATACTGTCGGTCTTTAAATTCGCGTTTACGTTAATATTTTTAAGCGTTATTTAACTGCTACAATCCTGTATATCTTTATGCGACCCCAACCCCCCCGAATCCCTGAGGAGAATTCGGATTCTTCCGACGGAGTTGACTTTTCACCATTCCTTTTCTAATATATCAAAGTCCGAAATATCACAATATTGTGATCAGGCGAAAGCTTAGAATCTGTAGATTATGCTCTTGTCGGTTTGGTCATCATTTTCCCCAAGGATAAAGAAGATGGAGGTGGATTTTAACAGCAGACCCCCGTCGCACAAACTGTCACAGGCCCCGTATCTCCTGTGGTGAACACGAACGTAGCGCCGTGACGTCACTTCCCCTTGGCAACGCCTCGCTCGCCACAGTCACGTGGGAGAAACGCTGGATGAGTTTCATTAGGTCAGTCTCATTAACTGTCTCGAAAACCAATTAATTTATTATGTGTGGACATGTTTACGTTCGTCCCAGATATATTTTATTCAGTGATATGTAGTAGCGAGCAGTTTTTACCTGTATTCCCTAAAGTTAAACTAACTAGGATCTATTTTATTACATTTATTAGTGTATTCTAATTGTTTAACGTACATTTTTAATGTTACAAAAATATTATAAATACAAATCACTATTCGATTACTTACTATTTATTTTAAATAATAATAATAATATAACATAAATATAGATGGAAATAATAAAAAAATATAACAGAAAAAAATACAAAATCGATATTTGGCCTCGCATACTTCGGTCCAACAACAGACCTACAATTTCAAATCGTTAATGCTTTGGAAAAACACGAAGCTTAAAATCTTAAGACAATGCGTCATCTCTGTAAGACGCGCTCCATCTGTTTTGTTCTTGTGGCTGTCCAGCTGACTGCCCATTGACCGGGGGAGCCGCCGTTCCGGCCCCTGAACCACGGTGAACCAAATGCTTCCTAACAATCGAAGCAGTGGGATAGTCGTGGAACAGTAACATCTTGTACCCTCTCAAGAGTTTGCAGGGTCCTGGTCACGCCCACCCGCTCGCTAATTGGTTACACAGGATCCAATCAGGAGACAGTCACATGGCTGTAATGTTTTCCAGCAGATTGCGTAAGTTTTTTGCACGTGTTCTTCAATGCTTATCTCGGAGTAACTCAAGCAGCAAATAAGGGGGGAAACTGTAACCGAGCTTTCGAAAGAGCGTAGTTTTGGGGATTTTATAATTGTTTTTAGATTAAATATCTAATTTAAATTAACGTGATCTCTTCTGTTTACTCGCTTGAAAAAAATAAATGACACATACCTACGGCAAGATCTAAAAAACAAATATAAATATTAAGCATTATTATAAATAAAATATTAATAACACTATAAAGATTTATTTTTATCAGACTTTACATGTAATTAAAAAGCCAATTTTTTCTATATTGCTACTATTATAATTTAATTATAATATAATAATTATATAGTGACCAAAAATAATAACAAATGAAACAATCTAACAATTGCCTTGTTCAAAGTAGCAACTCAACCGATCCTTATTTAATGGTCGTGGACAGAAGTGTTTTTGTTTGTAGTAACATTTATTTGCTAATGAGGACATCTAGTGGTCATTGATATAAACAGCAGAAACAAACCGAGGTTAGGTCAGTTTTGTGCTGTTTTCTGAACATATTTTACAAACTTGAAATGTTTTTTTGACAAAAATCCTTCAAATGATGACCTTTAAGCTCATAGTCTTATGTTCTCATGTACTAACAGAATCTTATTTGTTTAGACCGCTTTATATACAATTTAGAACACAGCAATTTCCTCAGTCATGTTTACTATTATACCATTTAGCATGTATGTAAACTTAAATATCAATTTTTTTACCACATGCCTCATGTCATGACGCGTGACGAATCAGGTGACTGGGAAGAAAAGCACTTTGTAGAGTTTATAAACATGGCAAGCATGGAGAGCCTGGATCTGATTACAAACAATGTTTGAACAGCATCTTTTTTCAAAGTTGCTCAGTATAAATAACAAATGTGTCCCTAAATCTTGAAAAACATTTCTTAAGGTCCACAGGGGTTACGCTTAAGTATTTAAAATTAGTATGGGTAGAAAACTTACAAATTGTAATCCATCACTGATTCCAAATTGTATGACAAAAATTGTAGTTAGTAACATAATCCATTACATTACACCTATAATCAGACTACTTTTAGATTATTGTTAGATTACTTTTGACCAAACTCATTTATCACATTGATTTAAATAGGATAATCTTGTACCATATTGACATAAATACAAAGAGTAAGAAAATATATTCCATTTGTTATTAACAACATGAAGTGCTTTAAAGATGTTTGTGAAGGAACTGCAGGAGGTTTAAGAGTTTAATGAAAAACTAATAATTAAATCATAAAAAATGTTAAATTAAGATAAATCATTTCAAAATCAAAATAAATTAAAAAAATTAAATATTTTATTTGTTTGCCGCATGTCATGTGATCATGACCAACATCAGAGAACCAATGAACATGTAAATGTGATACTTAATTATTACATTATTAATTTTAAAATCTCAGGGGTGCTTCACATAAACATATTAGGTGAATGAGAATTTATGCATTTTGATGTGTTTGAAAGACAAAAACCTTCTAAAGACAGAAATAAATGGTTAACCTACAGAGTGATAATTCAAATAAAAATCAATTTGTTCATCAGTAGTTGATGCAGTGTTAAAACACTTCTTAAACCTGAAATGATTTTTGTAAATCAGTGGTCAAACGCTGCAGCACCACCTGACTAATGACTGATCTTTGTGTGAATTTCCACAAAACTTGAAGACTTTTTGAATGTTTATAAGCAGTAGGCTATTTTAGAAAGGAAAATGTAAAAGCTAAAAGGGAGAATCAATAAATTATGAATAATTTACTGCTATTGTGTAAACAATATGTAATCATGTAACTCATAAAAAAGTAACTATAATCTGATTACAAGTATTTTTAAAATGTAATCTAATTACAAATACTTAATTTTTGGATCCAGATTACATGTAATCAGTTATTACACAGCTCTGTGTATTTACAGGCACATCTCAATAAATTAGAATGTTGGAAATGGAAAAGTTCATTTATTTCAGTAATTCAACTGAAATTGTGAAACTTGTGTATTAAATAAATTCAATGCACAAAGACTGAAGTAGTTCAACTCTTTGTTTCTTTTAATTGTGAAGATTTTGGCTCACATTTAACAAAAACCCACCAATTCATTATCTCAACAAATTAGAATACTTCATAAGTATTTACTTCATACTTCATACTTCACATTTTTAGTGAATTGTTGGCCTTCTGGAAAGTATGTTCATTTACTGTATATATACTCAATTCTTTGGTAGGGGATCCTTTTGCTTTACATACTGCCTCAATTTGGCGTGGCATGGAGGTGGGTGATCAGTCTGTGGCACTGCTGAGGTGGTATGGAAACAAAGGTTTCTTTGACAGTGGCCTTCAGCTCATCCACATTTTTTGGTCTCTTGTTTCTCATTTTCCTCTTGACAGTACCATTCAGGTCTGGTGAGTTTGCTGGCCAGTCAAGCATACCAACATTTAACCAAGCATTTAACCAACTTTTGGTGCTTTTGGCAGTGTGGGCAGGTGCCAAATCCTGCTGGAAAATGAAATCAGCATCTTTAAAAAGCTGGTCAGCAGAAGGAAGCATGAAGAGCTCAAAAATTTGTTGGTTAAAGGGTGCAGTGACTTTGGTTTTCAAAAAACACAGTGGACCAACACCAGCAGATGACATTGCACCCCAAATCATCCCAGACTGTGGAAACTTAACACTGGACTTCAAGCAACTTGGGCTATGAGCTTCTCCACCCTTCCTCCAGACTCTAGGACCTTGGTTTCCAAATGAAATACAAACTTGCTCTCATCTGAAAGGAGGACTTTGGACCACTGGGCAACAGTCCATTTCTTCTTCTCCTTAGCCCAGGTAAGACGCCTCTGACATTGTCTGTGGTTCAGGAGCGGCTTAACAAGAGGAATATGACAACTGTAGCCAAATTCCTTTACATGTCTGTGTGTGGTGGCTCTTGATGCCTTGACTCCAGCCTCAGTCCATTTCTTCTGAAGATCACCCAAATTCTTGAATCGATTTTGCTTGACAAGCCTCTCAAGGCTTTCACTCAACTTTCTGTTAACGTGCTTGGATACAGCACTCTGTGAACAGCCAGCTTCTTTGGCAATGAATGTTTGTGGCTTACACTCCTTGTGAAGGGTGTCAATGATCGTCTACTGGACAACTGTCAAATCAGCAGTCTTCCCCATGATTTTGTAGCCTAGTGAACCAAACTGAGAGACCATTTTGAAGACTCAGGAAACATTTGCAGGTGTTTTGAGTTGATTAGCTGATTGGCATGTCACCATATTCTGATTTGTTGAGATAGTGTTGAGATAGTGAACCAAAGACTTAAACTACTTCAGTCTATGTGCAGTGAATTTATTTAATACCAAGTTTCACAATTTGAGTTAAATTACTGAAATAAATGAACCTTTCCACGACATTCTAATTTACTGAGATACACCTGTATGTATATATATATTAAATTGTTTTAGCAAATAAAATTAACACTAGATAAGAAGACAAAAAATAGCACAAAAACTGTTTCTCCTTCACAGTTGCAAAACAGCCATTCTGGCTAAATTACAAAGATGGATTTTTTGTTTTCCTGTAACTGAATGCCTTGGAACAATGTTCCTTTTCATTAAGCTAACTGCTCTCTTTAGCCACAAAAAGGCCCATTTTAGCCAAACTAAATATACTGAATTTCTGACTTCTAGTTCAGCTTTAACTGGTTATACAGGCATTCTAGACCAGGTTAAAAAGAGCAAACTGTCAAAAAAAAATTAAATTTGTATTACGTATAATCTTCAACGTATGTCAATATATTAAGCCTACAATGCTGCTAACATTTACTATTTTTACAGTCCTATAATATTATCTAAAATTTTTGTCATTAAAATGCCAATCTGGTTCTGTGGAACTGTCAGCAGCTACTTAACTTTTGTCTGAAAAGTCTGGGAACAAGGTAGGACACAATGGCTTACTTTTATCTGGCACTGCTCTTTTACTTCCCTCTATCCAGTTGGTCCACTCTGGGCCTTTTTTTGCAAGCTTTCTTTTTTTTCACTCTGTCCTTTTTGTTGTTTTCATTTCACCCCACCCTCTTGGATGCATCCATGCTCCTCCCTCCGTTCTCCTCCTTTCCTGCACTTTTTTTTTCCTGGCTCCTCATGGCATGCTGAGTTTGGGAGTGCACGAGGGAGATGCCTTAAAAACGCTGACAGGCAATAACACTCTCAGAGACACACAGTAGTGCGGCCCAGTCAACGCAAGCATCCTCAGTGCAGCACAGCAGAGCTTCTGTGGACCCTCATGTTTGGACCTGCCAAGATAAAGGTAGGGAAAACATCAGGCTGTTTTGGGTTTGGGAGATTTGCAGTAGCACAGCATGACATTTCATTTTTGCTATTGCTATTCATCTTTGAAAAAACAAATTAGTAATACTTTATTTTTAGGCGTACTTGTTGCACATTACATACTGTTATAATGACAATTAATTATGTGTAATTACATGCAAGTAACCCTAAGCCAAACCCTAACCATATAGTAAGTACATGTAGTGAATTAATATTACTCAGTACTTAAATGTAGAATTACATTGTAACAAGGATCTTAAAATAATTACATGGTTACACATAATGACAAGTGCAATGATGTGAAAACATTTACAGATAGCAAGAAAACTGAATCGTAGTGCAAAACAACTTGCTTGAACAAAAGCCAGATTGTTTTTCACATTTTTTTTGTTTGACTTAAATTATTTCACTAAAATAAATGCTTTATTTTGTGAGATGGCAGCAATGTCAAGATGATTGTTGAGTAAAACAAGCTTAGAAATGTACACATATAAATTTTAATAGCAGGTGCAAGGCGAAAAGATGCAGCTGGGTTAAATGTTATTAAATAAAATAACACCCTGGGTTTCATGTGGTTTTAATATTACAAAGTAATTGAAACTTCTAGTGATAGATCCCACCCTATCACTAAGGAATATCTATTAAATCATGAGCAATGTAGGATCATGGTAAATTTCATGGAGACAAAAGATATTTTGTTATTACCTACAGAATGAGTAGCACTGCCACAGGGTGCAGGAATCAAATCTAGGACAGGAATTCTTGAGGCATGCCATCACAAAGCCAAGTTCACATTGCCTCATCTCCTGCAACTGGGACAGACAGTCGAAATATGACACGATTAGGAGAAGTGCTACTCTAGATGGCTTTCAACCCACCAATTTTTCCAAACTACATAACAGAAGTTGTGTAACAGATTTTACGTATATGGCCCCTCCTAAAATTTTATCAGGGAATGATTCACCATATTACTCCAGTCAGTTACCAGCAGACAAAAAGTCCCACAATATCCTTTTTCTTTTCCACTTTCAAATACGTCAGTAAAATGGGTTGCAAAAGCTAAGTTGAAGACGAATGTTTATACTCAGCTCACTGAACCATGGAAGATGTTTAAGTTCAGACAAGTGGCTTATATGGGTCAAGGGTGAATCTGACCTGTGTTATGCCACACAGACTTCAAAGTGACCGCACATACTGTTTGAGCTTTGATGTCGGCACCAAATCCACTGGTGTCTACTGCTAGTTTCAAGTAAAATTAATGACATTTCTAAACAATGTTAAACCCTTGAGAAATGACTATGTAGTATAGGATTCTGTGAGTGAATTGTTTGGGGAAACTCTTAATTCCAGACACATGGGAAACGTCCCACAAGACTTCCAAGCTTGAGTTCGGAAAGCAAACTAACATAATACTCTTGCTGTTTAGTATAGTGTTCAAAATAATATTTTAGTAAAACAGTATGCACTATACAATGTACACTACCAGTCAGTTTTTGAACAGTAAGATTGTTTAAATGTTTTTTAAGGAATTATCTTCTGCTCACCAAGCATGAATTTATTTGATTCAAAATACAGCAAAAGCAGTAATATTGTAAAATATTTTAAAAAAAACTGCTTTCTATTTAAATATATTTTAAAATGTATTTTATTTCTGTGATCAAAGCTACATTTTCATCATCATTACTCCAGTCTTCGATGTCACATGATCCTTCAGAAATCATTCTAATATGCTGATTTGTTGTTCAAGAAAAAAATATTATTATTATTATCATCAATATTTAATAATAATAATAATAATAATAATATTTTTTATTTATATAGCGCCTTTCCAGAGCTCAAGGACACTTTACAATGAATGTAACAAAGAAGAGATAGTACGGACAAAACATTGAAAGAAACAACAGTCAAGTAGAGAAACATTAGGTAAACAAATATACAAGAAGTCAAATATAACAAACTGGAAATACAAAACAAGACCTAAGAGACAAACATGCAGAGTACAGGTTGATCAAGCAGAGCAGTCAGTTTATCAAATCAGAGGTGTAACATTCAAAAAACAAGTGAGTTTTGAGTAAAGATTTAAATTCTGAGATATTAGTGACAGAACAGAGTGAGCGTGGTAGAGAGTTCCAAAGTTTGGGTGCAATAACACTAAATGATCTGCCCCCCATTGAAGAGAGGCGGTACCGAGGGACAGCAAGAAGGCCAGAGTCGGAGGAACGTAGTGATCGAGTAGGGATGTAGGGGACAAGCATATTGCAAAGATAGGAGGGAGCTAGGCCATTTAAGGATTTAAAAACAAGGAGGAGAATTTTGAATTTTATACGGTATGCAACTGGGAGCCAATGGAGGTCAGTACAATTAAAATTAAAAATTAACAATTAAAATAGTTAAGTACAATTTTTCCGGGATGCTTTGATGAATAAGATGATCCAAATATCAGCATTTATCTAAAATAAAAAGCCATTTAAAAGCCTGGAGTCAGTATTTTTTATTTTTGGTTTCATGATTTCTGAAGGATCATGTGACTGGAGTAATTATGCTAAAAATTCAGCTTTGAAATCTCAGGAATAAATTACATTTTAAAATACATTCTAATAGAGAACAGTTATTTTAAATTGTACAAATATTTCAAAATTGTACTGTTTTTGCTGTACTTTGGATCAAATAAATGCAAGCTTGGTGAGCAGAAGAGACTTACTGTTCTGTACTGTACATCTTACTGTTCAAAAACTTTTGACTGGTAGTGTATATTAAGTATTCAAGTATGGCAAGTTAGTATTCCAATACTAAACTGTCCTTCCTCATCTTCTCATGCCCATGATTGAACAATCAAAAGGTGGACTCTTGTCTTTGTACATCCTCTTCCCAATAAGACAAGGGGTAGAACTTGTTGGTACAGGTATGTGATGTTATTCAATACTTTGTTTGAAAAACCACAATGTTGAAGCTCACCCCCAGCAGTTGTCTGCATGTCAATAAAAGGAGAGGAGAAAACAATTCATTGGGACTGGGGAGACCATTGGAGCCTTTCCAAAAGGTTAACATGAGCTTGTTATTCTCTCAAAAAATAAAACTGGAAATGTTTACTCTTTTACACTCCAGCTGTGTTTCAAGTGGTTGTCCTTTCTGATGACACTAGCATCCAAACGAACTCAAGAAACTAAGTGAAAGTTCAGAAGGCAAAGAGGATTGTTGTTTTCATAAGATCGAAGTTTACTTGCTCTGTTAATAGACCATGTCATGTTCACTTTCATGAGGTTTATTCAACTTCCTCTAAAGAATTTCTATTACAAAACAGCTGCAAAGAATTGGGAAGATTACGAATGTGAGAACAGCAGTAGGTTGGTCCAAGAATGTACTGTAGGTAAGGGTACATGGTAGATTAAACCTGGCATATGGGGGCTTCAACTGTGCATGACTAGTGACAGAAGCTCAGAGTATTCAATAGTTAAAAGTAGGTCACTGGGGTGCATGTGGTCACACACCCAAACCCAAGAATGGAGACAGTACCTAATTTCTGCCACCAGATTCCTCATTTACCCCAGTGTTTATCTGCAGTTACTGACCTCAGACTGGAGAATTTAGAAAAGAGTTACAGTGCACCTGGTGGGCCTCACCTTAAATATGATCCAGAACCAAACACCAAAGCAGGAGAACAAAGAATTGGCTGACTTTTATTGATTCTCCAGGATCACTGACACATTTGTTTTCCACTGAGAAAATCCACTGAAGCCACACCTCGTAGATCAGACACGCCACTGCATGCCTGTGGAATTGTATAGGGATGACAAAGAGCGCAATGCAGATTAGTAAATAGTTATAATGATCTGTTGTGATAACACAATGGCTATTTGTTATGACACTTTCAGTGGCTGTTTACAGTTTAGGAATGTGGGAAGATAACTACATTATTTCCTTTTATGATGTTTACCAAGTAGATTAATATCACAGTATTCAGAAAAAGGGAAGGGTGTAATTTCTGCATCACTAGTGGCACCACATGGAATTGGAATCTGTTTGATCTAAACCCTCAGTTTTCTCCAGCAGTAAAAAGCAAGTTATTGTATTTATTACAATGGCCAAATCTGGTTAGGGTATATGAATAAAGAAAGCAGTGAAATGTTTGTGCATTTGACTCTTGGCTCGCTGTTCATAGTTTCAAACCTACAGAGGGTTCAGTGACTGTTAGATGTTCTGAAAAGTAGCGGTTGGACACTTATGATTTGGAGCGTGGTGTTCCCTGGAGATGAAGGGAGAAAAAACACTCTCTGCTTATGTAATGCGCTTAAAAAGGTCAGGGTAGATGTTGACTGAGCCAAGAAGACTGGACCAGAACTGAAGGAGGACTCAGTGATGTGCTGAACATGTAAACATGACCTCCAGACCCCAACATCCGCAGGAAGGAGAGGGATTCTCATGCCAGGATATCAGATGTGGGACTGTAAACATGGCTGTGCATGAAAAAGAAGATAATTAAGGAAACAGCAGCAGAAGGGAAATAATATAAAACAGGACTTCTGGGTGGACTGACTACCAGTTACTTGAAGCCTAAAAATCAGATGGAACCAGAAAAATCTATGAAAAAATGTGCTATATATAAATAGATACAGTGGCATGCAAAAGTTTTTGCATGGGGACCCCTTGCAGAATCTGTGAAAATTGTAAATAATTTTAACAAAACAAGAGAGATCATACAAAATGCATGTTATTTTTTATTTAGTATTGACCTGAGTAAGAGGAGATAGAAAAAAAGGTTAACATAAAACTAAAATTATTAAAATAACCCCCTTTAAAAGTTTGGGAACCCCTGGTTCTTAATACTGTGGGATACCTGGATGATCTACGAGTGTTTTTTTTTTTTTGTTTTGTGATGGTTGTCGCTTGTTTGTTCTGAACAGTTAAACTGAGCAATGTTCTTCCTCGGAGTCCTGCAGATTCTTCAGTTTTCCAGCATCTTTTGCATATTTTAACCCTTTCCAGCAGTGACTGTGTGATTTTGAGATCCATCTGTTTACACTGAGGACAATTGAGGGACTCAATTAAACACAATTACGAAAAAGGTTCAAACATTTACTGATGCTCCAGAAGGAAACACGATGCATTAAGAGCCGGTGGGTGAAAACTTTCTGAATTTGAAGATCAAGGTAAATTGTACTTAATTTGTTTTCCGGGAAACATGCAAGTATCTTCTGTTGCAGTACCAGATGGAAAAAAAAATTATATTTCAACAAAATAAGAAAAATCTTCATCCTCTTCAAAAGTTTTTTCACCCCCTGGCTCTTAAAGCATCATGAGTCCTTCTGAAGCATCAGTGAGCATTTAAACCTTTTTTTAATAGCTGTGTACGAGTCCCTCAATTGTCCTCAGTGTGAAAAGATGGATCTCAAAAGAATAGTCACTGCTGGAAAGGGTTCAAATATGCAAAAGATGCTGGAAAACTAAAGAATCTGAAAGACCTGGAGGATTTTTCTGAAGAACAGTGCTCAGTTTAACTGATCAGAACAAACAAGGGACTCATGAACGACCATCACAAAACAAAAAAACACTCGTAGATCATCCAGGTAACTACACACAGTATTAAGAACCAAGGGTTCCCAAACTTTTGAAGGGGGTTATTTTATTAATTTCAGCTATTTTTTGTCCTGTGGACTATGTGTAAACATCTTTTATATAAAATATTTTACTCAGGACAGTACTACATAAAAAATAACATGCATTTTGTATGATCTCTCCTATTTTGTTAAAATTATTCACATTTTCTATAAAGGGGTTCCCAAACTTTCACATGCCACTGTATAATAAATTAGGATAAAATAAATATATATTATGTAACGAGCACAAAAATCTGAAAAGGTCATCAGGCTGAAGCATTTGGGTCTTTTATTATCTTTAAGAGTTTTATTTTGAGATAATGATTAGTGCATAATAGTATTTACACTGGGTTGCAAACATTATACAGTATAAATAACATCTGACTTCCTTTACCAAGCATCTGCTTTGAAACACCACAATCAATCCTATAGACACATATATGTGCAGTATAGAAAAGATGGTCAGATGACACCAAGGTGAACACATCATAAGCTTACTGAGGATTAGATGTGCACAACCTCAAAGAGCTACCCTAAACCTGCTTTGAACTTCAGACTGAAGTGAGTGATCTGACCTCTTCTTGCATTTTGGATCACTCTAAAACACACTGATATGCACAGAACATAGTTTGAGTGAGTTTATTAAATAGAGAACGTAGCATTCAACCTCATGATTGCGTTCTTCAACCTCATGATTGCAGACGGGTCACTGTAGTGTGGTAGGCCGCAGAAAACCTTATTCATCTCAGTATTATATGCAGTCTATAGTTTAAATACTTCACTGCATGTTTGGATTGTGCCCAGTCAATGTGCTGCGTTGCCTGTGATCATTAGTGCTCAGCTCAAAAACACTACAAAATAAAGAATGAAACATGTTTACACTGATAACTGGATTACCCATGTTATCTACATAGACCATACAATCTGCATAACAATCTCTGTAAAAGATTATTTAACTATATCAGTGATCACAGACCATGAAACCACAGGCATGTTTATATGCTACTATGTGACCTACTGTGCAATTATATAGTGCGTGTCATTTCCTGTAGTGCTGCTACACTTCACAGCTGGACACTACAAAACTAATATGATGACAGCCTGTAATCTAACATAGGTCTTTTTCTGTTACATTCTATATTTAGTGCACAGATCAAGCTGCTTCTACCTTATAATATACCCCTATCATTATTTATTTTGTTTACAGTTGATGTCACCATAATTGCTCCACAATGAGAAATTGAATTAGTGTGTCACACACCAAAAACAAATAGAAAAACCCACACACATATTACCCTGAAATCTTCAAAAAGACAACTACTTAAGACCATGGATTGCATCTGTTTATAATCACAATGATTACATTCCTTATGGACTAACTGTTTTTATAGAAGAATGTTGATGGTCACAGAATTTGTAATCAGTTGTAAGTAGATGGGTTTTGCCTCTCATCACATTAAGCTGGAATTCATGCTGGCCTTGACGGGGTTGTTAAGTATTTTGGATAGCAGAGCATTTAGCAAAATATGTGGGCTCTTGTGGGAAACGTTTATTTCAGTATGTTCCCAAGCACAGAAAATGGGAAAAAATGCAAACAAATTTCACAATGCATATGTATAAAAACCTGTGATAATGTAATTGTTGAAGCCGTCGCATCTGATTTTTGACTTATATACTGTAGCTAATCATTTAAAAAGTAGTTAGCTACAGTAATACTTGCTATTAGTGTAGGATTAAACTATCACAGCAACAAGAGTGACAGCCTTAAACTTGAACAGACACATCAAATGTATCTTGTTACTGGAAAAGCTACCATCACCAACAGACTAAGGAAGAACAGAGACAGAACTGGCCATTTTGGCTACATGTCTTGCTTCATTAAGTGCAATACTTTCTGCTCATAATTAAGATGTGGTGTCATGAAAAGGAAAAAGCATGAAATAGTGGTTTAGTGTGATTGCCAAATTAAAATAGGACAATAAATTCCGAGACATCTTTGTCATTGGTTTCATAACTTTTCAGCCCATGTTCTTATAACACAGATGATTTCAATTCACCAACATGTTGTGAAAGGCTTTCATTAGCTTTCATCACCTGGTTGTTGTTTATGAAATTCCACAATGATGGTTGGACTCTCCATAGCTTTCTAAATCGCTTTGACCTGAAAACCTGAATACAATGACAGACATCACGATGTTGAGCCGGCATTGTCAAATAAAATTCTTATTTTTGTTTTCTTTGTCCACAAAACGTATTCTCGTAGCTGCATAACATTGCGGTTGGACCACTGATGTCACATGGACTATCTTATTGATGTCCTTACATTTATGAGCCTTGAACTTGTCAGTTGCATTGCTCTCTATGCAGGGTCAGATTTCATTAAAAAAAAACCTTAAAGGAGAAGTTCACTTCCAAAACAACATTTCACAAATAATTTACTCACCCCCTTGTCATCGAAGATGTTCATGTCTATCTGTCTTCAGTCGCAAAGAAATTATGGTTTTTGAGGAAAGAGTTTCAGGATTTCTCTTCATATAATGGACTTCAATTGTACCCCCAATTTAGAACTTCCAAAATGCAGTTTAAATGCAGCTTCAAAAGACTCTAAACAATCCCAGCCAGGAAGAAGGGTTTTGTCTAGTGAAACGATCTGTCATTTTTTTCGAAAAATAAAAATTTGTATACTTTTTAAACACAAAAATTAATGTTAATTTTAGCAAAATCAGCGTCACGTGACAGCCCCTTAAGATGAACGAACGACTCGAAAAACCTGAAGACTCGAAACAGGTGAACTAATTCCAGTACAGAACCTAATAGGATGTTGCTCATGCACGACTTAACGAATCACTCCCTGAGATGACTCGTTCTTCGCAAGTCACTTTAAAGATTCGTTCAAAATAAACAAATCATTCAAGAACGACCCGTGGACGCGCATCCGAGAGCCTGTGCTATGCGAGCTTTTGTGCTTAAAAAGTATACAAATTTTTATTTTTCAAAAAAAAATGACCGATCGTTTCGCTAGATAAGACCCTTCTTCCTCGGCTGGGATCGTGTAGAGCCCTTTGAAGCTGCATTTAAACTACATTTCGGAGGTTCAAAATCGGGGGCACAATTTAAGTCCATTATATGAAGAAAAATCCCGAAATATTTTCCTCAAAAACCATAATTTCTTTACGACTGAAGAGAGAAAGACATGAACATCTTGGATGACAAGGGGGTGAGTAAATTATTTGTAAATTGTTGTTTTGGAAGTGGACTTCTTTAATTTTGGTTCTGAAGATGAACGAAAGTCCTACAGGTTTGGAACGACAAGAGGGTGAGTAATTAATGACAGATTTTGGGTGAACTATTCATCTGTTATTTTCTTTATTTATATTAATTTGTTATAATTAATTTTATTGATATTGAAATTAGATATATACACTACTGTTCAAAAGATAAGGGTCAGTAATTTTTAAAATGTTTTAAAGTCTCTTATGCTCACAAAGTCTGCATTTATTTGTTCAAAAATACAGTAAAAACAGCAATAATGTGAAATATTATTACAATTAAAAATAACTGTGTACTTTTTGAAAATATTTTAAAATGTAATTTATTCATATGATGGCAAAGCTGAATTTTCAGCAACTGTTACTTAAGTCTATGAATACAGTATGCCAGTTTGAAACTTTTATCCAAATAATGAGTTAATTCTCATTTTAGATGCTGGTGTCGAACCTGGTACTACTAATGGTGGTGTTTGCCAAATGGGTTGAGCCGTATATTGCACAATACCGGGATGTGGACCAAGACACATATGAGCCCAGTGAAACCCAGAAATCCCCAGAATACTACAGAGATGGCAGGTACTTTCCCCGATCTGTCTGTCTGTCTGTCTGTCTGTCTGTCTGTCTATCTATCTTTCTTCCTTATTAATATATACTCTCGTGAATCTAGTGGAACTGAGTGCAGGCGGTGCTGTGACCCAGCAGAAGAGGCCCCACAGTATGCCAGTCCATACCCACAGTACAATATTGTGCCACAGATAAACATCACCATCCTAAAAGGTACAAAATACGTCAAAATCTACTTTAAATGTTGAAAACACAACTCATGAGGTAAACTTATTCCATTTTAAGGATTACCATGATACAAAAGCTTACATTTACAGAACGACTTACATAATCTGTTGACTCACTTTGACTGTATACACTTGTTTGGGTCAACGTTAATCTTAGCTAAATCTCACTGTCTGTGAATGACATAGGTCAGGCCTGGTTAATCACAGGCTGCTTCTGTGGGCAGGAAAACATGCACCAAAAAGGACAAACCACCACAGAAAGTGACTTTATGAGCCAAACTGTCACAAACAACAGAAGAAAAATGGCTGTGAGATTGGCGCCATCTTCTATTCAACAGTCCAATTTTCACTTCACATAAACAGGAACATTCGAGAGTCATCATTTTTAATTATTGGATGTTTAATAACCCTTCAGAACACGACGTTTCAGGAAGCAAGACATGATAAATCAGAGATAAAAAATTTAAAAGGCTTTCTAATGATCATAGTTAAAACTTTGAACTGCACTTTTCACCATTTGCTACTACATTCCTTCCCTTACAGGGGAGAAAGGAGACACTGGCAGCCGAGGACCTTATGGGAAAATGGGCAAATCTGGGCAATCCGGACCCCGAGGGCCTCATGGCATAAAGGGAAACAAGGGCAGCATCGGTGCTCCCGGAGAACCCTGTAAGTCCTACTACGCTGCCTTCTCCGTGGGCCGCAAGAAGGCCCTGCACAGCAACGATTACTACCAGACCATGATCTTCGACACAGAGTTTGTCAACTTGTACGGCCACTTCAACATGTTCACGGGCAAGTTCTTTTGCTACGTCCCCGGCATCTATTTCTTCAGCCTGAACGCGCACACTTGGAACCAAAAGGAAACGTACCTGCACTTGATGAAGAACGAGCAGGAGATGGCTATCTTGTACGCTCAGCCCAGCGATCGCTCCATCATGCAGAGCCAGAGCCTCATGCTGGAGCTGGAGACGGACGACCAGGTGTGGATTCGGCTCTTTAAGGGTGAAAGAGAAAACGCTGTGTTCAGTGATGACTTTGACACCTACATCACATTCAGTGGTTACCTTATTAAGGCAAAGTCAGAAGGTTAAGCAGAGCTAATATATGGACAGCAGGGATAATGAAATGTAATTTCTTTTTGTAATATATTTTTAACATGGTGCTTCGGGAAGAACCTTGATTTATCTTTGTGATCCAGTATTGGAGTGTCTTGTGTGTCTGACCATCTTTAACTTTGTTACAGAGGCTGGTGCTATTTGACAAACATGCTAAAGTTTAGTGCGCTAGTAAGTCTATATCTACAAAAAAGACATATAAATACATATTAAGACAACAGTATCATATTTTAACAGATTTTGCACAATGTGCCTTTTTCATGTGTAGATACATCAGTAATCAACAGATTACTTTAAATTATTGTATTATATCTAATATAATATATTCAGATAGAAATCAGTATTAAATTGGTTCAAGAAAGTGCTACAAATATAATTTGGGATTAATGCAAGAAATTTCTGTTAAATCAGAAAAGTTTAAATAATACCAAATAATTTATTAGATAAAAAAACCAGGAAACTAAAATGGTGATCTATCTCAAATATTTTGTTAAATAAATATTTTTACAATTTACAATATTGTAGAATGAGAAAATGGGCTACTTCAACACAGTCAAAGCTACAGAAAACGAGAGTACCTATGATCAGTGATGATACACCTTGATCTCTGAATGTACTGTATTATAAATGTTTTATTTGTATAAACAGATGCACCGGTAAGACTTTATGGTGATATTAGCATATAAACAACTACATTGTGGATTTGATAATGGTTAGACAAATGTATGCTTTGAAACAGTGGCAATTATAAGAGTTTATAAAAATCTGCTCCTGTTTTGCACAAGATCTCTATAAAATAAAAATAATATGAACTGGAGTATTAGCACTTAACCAAAGCTCATTATTTTGTAAGGTTCTGAAAGAACCAGGTTACTGTGGTCAACAGCAAGTTCCTATAAAAAGACTAACAGTGGCTTCAGCAGGAAGCACATTTGTTATTATTGTTAATTTGTAAATGTTGTGTTCATTGTTAATTTTGTCATCAAGTTGAAATCTGTGACCTTGAGGTCGCTGTTCATTAAATGTTAAAAGGTTCAATGAATGAGTGGTGCTGTAAAACAGGTTCATTTATTTCAATAAATAATGTTTTTAGACTAGATGTCTGAGTGTGACTGCTTGCTATATCTTCATTTTTGCATTTTTTCTGTTTCACCTTTCTGTTTGTTATTTATGCATCAAATACATCCAGCAATCCAGTCCATCCAAATGTTATTGAGTTTTAATTTTTAATTTACAATATTTTAATTAGTAGTAGTAGTAGTATTTTGAACAGACTCTAATGTGCATAATATGTTTCAGCTCTACTGTGAAAACATAGACATGCAGCACTCTTCTCAAATCCAACAAGGCATTATTAAAGATTAAATTAATTTGGTGAACAATAGACACATATTTAATAATAAAAAGCAGTAACAGATTTCAGTAACATTTGATGGATTTGATTACCAGCTTTTCATATCAGTCCAAACTAACTAACTAACTAACTAACACTGAAGCCATTCGGTGTGAAATAGAGAGGGGTAACAGATTTCGGTAACATGTTGTGCTGCGTTGATGGATTAAATTGACCCTGCTGTATCTCAGCAGCTGTTCAAATCAGAGTGTAATATTTTTAAGAATATTAAACAGAAGATTAGACATCAAAAGAGTGAATTTGAGCCATTCTGCGTGAAATAAAGGGTGGCTAAAATTGTTCACATCTGTGCAAAATGCATTGAAGGATATAAAACAGAGGAGGTAAGACAGCACCAGAGTATGAAAGTCTGTTTCCACCACTGAATAAAAAAATAAATAAGGTAATTGTGACTTCATCTCATAATTCTGACCTTTTTTTTTCGCAATTGTGAGTTTATATCTGGCAAATCTGACTTTTTGTCTCAGAATTGCGAAATATATACTCACAATTTTGACTTTTGTGATATAAACCCACAATTGCGTGTTATGAAGTCAGAACTGCAAGACATAAACTTACAGTTCTAACAGCTCTTTTTTATTTCTCTAGTTTTTCTTTATTATTGTTCTTTATGTATTTTTCTTTATTACACACAACTGCAAGTTATTAAGTCAGATTTGTGAGATGAACTCGCAATTCTAAAAACAGTCTTTTTACCACAAAACTGGACTTTATTACTTACAATTGCAAGAAAAAAGACAAACTCGCAATTATAAGAAAAAAAGTCACAATTCTGACTTTATTTCTCAAAATTGTGAGTTTATATCACAAAATTTTATATCTTGCAATTCTGTCTTTATAACTCGCAATTGCAAGTTTACATCACGCAATTCTGAGGAAAAAACGTCAAAATTGTGAGACAAACTCGCTATTGCAAGAAAAAAAATCAGAATTGCCAGTTTTTATCTTGCAGTTCTGACTTTATTTCTCGCAATTGTGAGTTTGTATCATGCAATGCTGAAAAAAAGTAAAAACTGTAACTTTATATCTTGCAATTCTGACTTTATAACTCATAATTGCAAGTTTATATCACACAATTTTGAGAAGAAAAAGTCAGAACTGTGACTTCATAGTTCACAATTCTTCCTTTATAACTTGCAATTACAAGTTTATATCTCACAATTCTGAGAAAAAAAGTCAGACTTGTGAGAAAAACTTTTGCACACAATTTTTTTTATCACAACTTTTTTTTTCGCAACTCTGAGAAAAAAGTCAGAATTGTGACTTTATATCTTGCAATTGACTGTTTCTCAGAATTGCACGTTTATATCTCACAATTCTGACTTTATTACATGCAATTTCAAGTTTATATCTTGAAACTATCTTGAAAACTAGCAATTGCAAGTAAAATAGTCAGAATTGTCAGATATAAAGTTTTTTTTTTTTTTTAATTCCATGGCGGAAATGGACTTCCATAGGTTAGACTACATCATGAGAAAATTCGGGCAAAATTAAAGCTATTCTGTCTGAAATAAAGAAGGATAACAGATTTCAGTAACCTGTTATGCTGAAATTGTCCGATTTAGTGACCCTGCTGTATCGTTGCAGCTGTTCGCATTAGAGAAAAATGTTTAATAGAGTATAAAACAGAGGTAAGACATAACCAAAATGAATTCAGGTAACATTAAAGCAATTCTGTTTGTGAAATAGAGAGGGATAACAGATTTCAGTAACCTGTTATGCTGCCTTGTCAGATTTGGTGACCCTGTTTTATCTCTGCAGATGTTCACATCAGAGCAGAATGCTTTTAAAGAAATAAAACAGATGAGTTTAAACATCACTAGAACAAATCTAGGTACAATTAAAGCCTTTCTGTGTGAAATAGAGAGGGGTAACAGATTTTAGTAACCTTTTATGCTACCTTGTCAGATTCAGTGACTCTGCTGTATCTCTGCAGCTGTTCACATCAGAGCAGAATGCTTCCTAAGGTAAAACAAAGAGGAGGTTAGATATCAGCAGAGTAAAATGAATAACATAAAGCTATTCTGTATGAAATACAGGGGGGTCATGGATATCGGTAACTTTTAATGGTGCTGTATGTCTGTGTCTGTTTACATTTGAGCAAAATGCTTTCTGGAGTATGAAAGCAATCACCAGAGTGAATCTAGGTAACATCAAAGCCATTCTGTGTGAAACAGAGAGGGGTAATGGATTTCAGTAGCCTGTTTATGCTGCACTGACATATTCAGTGACACTTTTGTAAATCTACAGATGTTTACACCAGAGCAAAATCCTTTCTATGATATAAGACAGATTATGTTGTGAATATGGGTAACATTAAAGACATTCTGTGTGAAATAGAGGAAGGTAACAGATTTTGGTAATCTGTTATCAGCATGCTTTGTCAGATTTAGTGATTCTGCCTCTTCTATTATTGTTACTTTCCTTTTACTCTTCTTTAACAAATATAGCTACTTGATGCCATCTAGTGGTGTAGTTCTAAAGGTCTTCAAGGGATAATTCACCCAAAAATGACAATGACATCATCATTAACTCAGGCTGATGTTGTTCCAGTTTTTTTTTTTTCGGTCCTGACCAAAACTGTTTGGTGACCAACATTCTTTACAATATCTTCTTCTGTTTTCCACAGAAATAAGAGTTATACAGGATTGAAACGATGACAAAATTTTCATCTCCTTTTTCATATCCCTTGAATATTGCATAATCTTACAAGAAATGTCAAACTTTTTTTAAAAATTTAAATTAATATTTATGATATAGAATTGGTTTGTAATGCTTACTATACAATGACCAAAATATAAAATAAAATATATTTAATTCGGACACACAACTGTGTTGACCTTTTAAATTTAACTTGATGGAATTTAAAGTAATACTAAAATGTCCGAATGGAAGAACAGAGAATATGACACAATGACATATGATACTGATTTTTTTATAATACTTCGTTGGCCTTTTTGAAATTGTCAGCATAAATCACCATCCCCTTTCTTGTATATAAAACAGAAGATGGAAAATCCTGCTAAAATGTCCTTTTTTTGGTTTGTAGAATAAAATACGTGGGTTGGAATGACACTGGGCATGAGTAAATGATGACAAACAGTTCATTTTTGGGCAATATATTTCTAAACATTCAGCAACTGCTAGCCTGTCTGCAGAAACAGTTTTGCAACCTTGTGCTTAAACTTGATCAGTGTTTGCCATTTTCCACAGATTTATCTCCCTCCCTGGATTAAATCATGTTCTCAGTGTAAATGTGAAGAGTTACTGAATCTCTAGCGTTCACTGCCCTGGAAACCTTTTATTTTTATCGTCTAACTTGCTGATGGCAAGGCACTTTACGTAATTAATTATAGTTTATAGTATACACAACAGTTTGATTCTTTCTCTGATACAACTTTGTGAGTAAATAAGTTTCCAGGATAGTTTCAATTGCTGTCCGTATGGGAATTTACGTGGTCATTCAAAATGAATAGAATTAATTTGAGATAATAATCTGAATACGGTACAGAAAAATGACTGTATCAGGAGTCAGCAGTCAACCAAGACAGACTCACTGGAGATCATTTTAAATTCAATTTCCAATCTATCCAATAGCAGGGCTATTTTGTCTACAAAAACTATAGTCATCAGGTCCTAGTCTGATTGCTGCTATAAAATGCATCGACAGGCAATGGATTCAGAGTTTGTCCTGCCCATTAAAGAGCAATGGGGTAAAATGCTGATGATGTGCGCTGCTCTTTATCTGGATGGGCCATCAGATGCTCCCAGGGAGGAGGGGGGTGTTTACTCAGCAGGCACACGCGCTTTTTGTGCACTCAACTGAACAGCCCACTTTCTTTCGCTTTTAAAGCGCTTTTAAGGTGTCATCCGAGAGTGCTTTTCTTTTAAGCCAGTTAAGCGAACACTAACTCAGTGTGTCACAAGCCACAGTTACACTGTGACAATGTGTGAGAGAGAAGTTGCAACCGTATAGTAAGAGTATGTGATCTCAAGCTAGACTTATGCTAATTATTACTATTATTGACATACCTTGTTTCATTTGTCAGATTTATCATTTTTAATTAACATGTTACCTTCATAATTTTTTTCTGACTGCTAATTTATATTTTTGTATAATTCTATTTTATTTCACAAAATTATTTAATTTGTTGTATTATTAGTTTTCATTTTAATTTACCCATTGATAATACAACCGTGAAGAGAACTGAGCCATGACTTCCTTCACTCTAAAAAATGCTGGGTGAAACATGGACTAGGTTGTTTTGACCCAGCGGTTGGGTTAAATGTTTAACCCAACTGTCTGGGTAGTTTTATTTAACTCAACTATTGTTTAAAAATTACTATATGGCTAAATGAAACCAAAATAGGTTGTAAATTAAAAATCAGACACACAGGCATCAGCAGTAATCAAAAGGTGAACATTTAGTATTAAGCAATTAAAAAAAAAAAGTATTCTTATTTATTCAACTTATTAATAAATGTTCATTTATTGAACATATTAATACATGTTAATTTCCAACCTAATTTTAAGCAAGAAATATAGCAATCTCTGAGCAATAGTTGAGTTAAATAAAACTACCCAGGAGGTTGGGTTAAACATTAAAACCCAACCCCTGGATCAAAACAACCCAATAGCTGGGTTCGTCCATATTTTACCAAACGCTGGGTTGTTCTTAAAAATTGTTTCAAAATTTCTGATTTGTTTTAATAGCATGTTTTAATAATCTCATTTTGTTTTCAATATATGAATAAAATAAGGTCTGTGGTCAAAATGATTTACAAACATTTGCAAAAATTGCTTATAGTACTTGAATAAGTCAAGACGTTATTCAGCTTCTTACACTCTAAAAATGCTGGGTTAAAAACAACCCAACTTGGGTGATTTGGCAACCCAGCGCTGGGTAAATATTGGACAGAACACATACTGGGTTATTTTAACCCAGCTGGATGGGTTAAATGTTTTTAATAAACATGCAGGATTATTTTATTTATGTCAACTATTATTTAAAAATTATTATATTGCTGGTTTAATATAGATTGGAACTTATATAAAAACTCATACAGAATTACTAGAAGCAACAGCAATAATCAGAAGATGAACATTTATTATTAAGCAAGAACACATGGACAAAATACAAGACAAACTGAATTTACTTGGGTGAATACAGCATAGTTTACAATATTACATACATTTAAACTTGTGTAACAAGCATTTTAGACATAAAAAAATGTGACATTTAACCGTTTTCTGTAATCACTTTTTACCAAAATAACGCTAATTCTCATGACTCCAAAAACTGCCCATAAACAAACAGTACTGACATTAGAGTACATATTTTAAGATTAAACTCTAACTATTTATTTTATGCAAGTAAAATCAGGCTGCGAAACAACAGCTCAAACAATCAAAACAATCTCCTTATGTTGCGTTGTGTAAAATACAGTGTACAGCACAGTAAAGATCACACCAACAGGCATCTGAGAATGGCTTGATTTGAAAAAGGGGATATTATTTTTACAGATCAATTAAAAACCACTGCATGGATTTTTATCATTATAGGGTAGATTTGTACATACACTGCCAACATACATTAAAGTTCAAACATGTAAAAGTGAACTTAGCATCCGATGACCCCTTTAAGATAACACATTAAAATGTCATGGTAAGACACACCAATTTGCAATACTGCAAGCCGTTTCGTACAGCTAAAAAACAGCTGGATGCGGATAAAAGCGGAAGCTAGACTCAAAATTTACAAAATGGCCATGCCCGCTCTTACAGGAAAACTAAGATGGATGCTGATTAATTTCCAGTAATAATTACCTTTAAAACCCATTTGAACACCTCATGAAGAACACTCACAATGCAATTCAGAGATTTTATTACAAAACAAATCACTTAAAAAGACATCGACAAGGTAGAAGAAAACTGATCTTAGGCTAGAGCAATTATATATGAATCATCAGCAAGCAAATGATATTTTACAAAAATAAAATAAAAAATAAATAATCATATCAGCCTACAATCAAGCTTTACAAGGGCTCTGAATCTCTGAATCTGATTTCTGCATGCTTTAACATTAAATCCATTCATCTTCAGATCTGTTCTTCAGAAACATTATTAATAGGACACTTTTATTACCTAAACTTTACAATAACTCAGCTCCATTTTAAATACGGTTCAATACAGAAAAAAATACATCAGTATGTAAGGCATCAAAGCAGAACACTGAATCAGTGGAATACAGTGCCAGAGTGTCAAACAGTGCCAAAATAAAGACCCACTGGAGATGAATGTTCAAAAAGCAACTCGGTCTAAATTAATTATTTTGAGCTCCATAAAATGGATTCAAGTCGTCACAAAAGTTTCGTTGCATGACGTGCGAGTGTCATGATGTCATCGCGTGCATACGCGCCCAGTCCATTTCCTGTGTATGCGGAGAGCTCATCTGTGCTCCCAACACCGTTGTTGATCTCTGAGGGATGAAACGAACATAAAACTTAGTAGCCAGAGTTTCACAGGGCAGATTTGTCCAATAGGGGGCAATATTGGAGGAATGAACATTCACAGAGCCTACAACAACACTTCTGTGCCACATCTTTCCCTGCATATTGAGTGATGTCAGTGCTGGTAATAAGACTGGACTGTTGACCACTGATTGTGTAAGTATACAGACTGAGAGACTGTCATGTGACAGTTTATACAACCGCAATCACTTGTTTCTGAATCACTGGCTATGTGAACCATCTTAACATTATTTTTTAACATTTTGGTTGATTGCAATCATAAAATGTTTCACTGGAGCTGTAATAATTCCAGTAAAGGAATTAAAAAATATATTATATTAGGGATGTCACAATTCTCAATATAATATCAAACCGCTTGGTACGACCTCCACGGTTCAATACGCGCTTGTGAATTGCGGTTTTTGGGTTTTGCATTTAAATATCTTCCTTGTTTTATTTTATAAGTCGGAATTTGCTGTATGTGCACTAGCGATTTCACGTGCCGAAATGAGGAAATGCTTCCCCGATTATATTTGAAAAAGCAACACACGCATGTTGTCCAACAAGAGTTATAAAAACAAAACATTAGAACTTGTTTTTAATTCTCAACATCAGTCAAGTGTTTAAAATAACTTCCTTATGTGATCCGATGTGGATTCTTATCACAGAATGAGACAGATGATAAATTCTATGCTCATATTCTATGTATGTCAATTAGCAATGGCTTATGAAAAAACACGAGATGGCTTGAAGAACACAGATAAACCATATATTATTGTAGACGAGTGGTTATTGTCCTTACATTTCATCATTCAAAACAAACAAATTTTGTCAATTTGTTGCAAAAAAAAAAAAACAAAAAAACAAAAAAAACAAAACCACACTGAAGTGGCAAGATATCAGAACCAAACCGAAAACCGTGGCTAAAAACCGAGGTACGTATTGAACCGTGGACTAACTGTATTGTTGCATCCCTATATTATATTATATCATATCATATCATATCATATCATATATCTATCTATATCTATATCTATATATCTATATCTATATATCTATATCTATATATCTATATCTATATATCTCTCTCTATCTATCTATCTATCTATCAAAAAAAAAAAAAATCACGTGAGAAGATCAGTTTCTCCTTCATGAGGTTGACGTCATGACTCGGCCGACGTACTACAGCACTTAGCATGATCTGCTCAGGGTTGTAGCTGCGCATACCACTCATCTTCCACTTGAGGAAAAAACATGACAACACACAGTCAATAAAACACACTTCTGAGGCTTTGAAAGTGCCACAAAGTTCTGCTCATTAAGTATTGGATCTTGAAATATTTGATGAGATGAAGTGACTGAGAACACTTAAAAGGATTAAAGAGCAAAGAGTGAAAAAAAAAACTAAGCACTAAGCACTAAGAATGATAATTACTGGAACGAAAAATACAAACAGACATAAGAAACAGAACAAATCAAGACCCTAAAATACTCATCCTCATTACCTGATCAGGTGATAGCTGAGCAATTTCAGCAAGCAGCGGAGGACAGGCGCATGCAAAGAGCAGAGGACAGAGAGAAAATGGAAAGTAGAGATTGCCAAGAAGAAAAGCGCAGAGCCATCAGTTGAAAAGCGCCCGGCCGCCCAGCAGAGGATATAGCAAGCGTGCTAACTACAAAACAACCTAACACTAACACCAAGGACTGCTTTCGTGCAAATGTGTGCGAGCACAGAAACAGTCATATTGAAGATTAAAGCCACTACTGACACAGCAAAATAGCTTCCAGTATTAAAAAGCATTAAGAAACAACCTGAAGGACATAAAAGAGATGCACTTACTTCTGAAAAATGAAGATGCTGATGATAATCGCCACAGATATTAAATCTGAGCTTATCCATATCAGGCCATATTCTTCCACAAAACATGTTAAAGGAGCATTTAGCCATTAGATATCAATATAAAAAAAGCTTATTAGGAGAAAAAAACAAGCAGAATCCTAATAAAATAAAATCGCAATATATATAAAACTGTACACTACTAGTCATAAGTTTTTGAACCGTAAGATTTTGAAATGTTTTTTACAGAAGTGTCTTCTGTTCACCAAGCCTGCACTTATTTGATCCAACAGCAAAAACAGTAAAATTCTGAAATATTTTTACCAATTTATTTAAATAAAATAACTGTTTTCTATTTGAATATACATTTTAAAATGTAATTTATTCTTGTGATTTCAAAGCTACATTTTTAGCATCATTACTCCAGTCATATGATCCTTCAGAAAGCATTGTAATATTCTGATTTGCTGCTCAAAAAAACATTTATTATTACTATTATCATCATTATTATGATGTTAAAAACAGCTGAGTATAATTTTTTTCACGTTGCTTTGAATAGAAAGTTCAGAAGAACAGTGTTTATCTGAAACAGAAATCTTTTGTAACATTACAAATGTCTTTATCGTCACTTTTGATTAATTTAAAGCATCCTTGCTAAATAAAATAATTAATTCCCATTATTTCTTCCCCTAAAAAAATACTGACTCCAAGCTTTTGAATGGTATAGTGTATAAGGTTACAAAAGCTTTTTATTTCAGATAAATGCTGATCGTTGGATCTTTCTATTCATCAAAGAATCCTGGAAAACAATGTACTCAACTGTTTTAAATATTGATGATAATAATAAATGTTTCTTGAACAGCAAATCAGCATATTAGAATGATTTCTAAAGGATCATGTGACACTGAAGACTGGAGTAACGCTGAAAATTTAGCTTTGATCAAAGGAATAATCAGATTTTTCAAATATACAAACCGAAAACAGTTATTTTAAAAATATTTAAAAAAATATGTTTTGCTGTAATTTGGATCAAATAAATGCAGGCTTTGAAAACAGAAGAGACTTCTTTAAAAACATTAAAAATCTTACTGTTCAAAAACATTTGATTGGTTGTGTATATCTCTCATCTCATAAGTCTAAATGTGTCTAAAAGTACTATTTCCAGAGAATTTTTGAAGTATTTCGAAGCTTTTGGAGCCTACAATCCCTTTCCACTAAAGATTTTTCTGATGCAAATGTATGCAACTATTTGCAAAATTAGTTAGTGATCTTGCATCATATATAAAGCATGCCAATTTAAAATCTACAGTATTCTGTGGAATAGGTGGTAAAATGTGTAAAAGTGGGCCAAGATTCTCTACATCCTTCTTGGAAGCTGACAGCATAATTGAATTAGCCATTCAATGAACATCCGGCCAACGTGTAGGACTTCATGAATGACAGGCGTTCCAAATCTGGCATGTGTATTTGAATTTGATTATAGCCGATTGATATAAAAAAAAATGAAAATTTACTCACCTTGCAAACTGTCCAGATTGTAGATGAGCTTGTCTCTTCAACACAACAGATTTGTAGAAATTTAGCATTATATCACTTGCCCTCCAATGGATCCTCTGCAGTGAATGGGTGCCGCCAGACTGAGAGTTCAAACAGCTAATAAAAACATCAAAATAATCCGTAAGTAATTTACACGACTCCACTCTATCATTTAACATCTTGTAAAGTGAAAAGTTGCATGTTTGTGGAGTGGGCCCTTACACTTATGGGGCATTGCAAGCCCTCTGAGGCGTAAGCCAGGGCTATTTTTGTAGTCAACAATCTCACGAGAAGCTGTCTTTGACACCATCCGTCACCCACCGAGCGATGCCTCACTACTGATCTCTCACTGACAGTGCGAGAAATAGAGCAGCGTCTCGCTATGGTAAGAGTGCTTCAGGTGAACGTTGGGCGAGTGAGACAGTCACACCACCTGATGCCTTGGCTCATTCCCATAGATATGGTGTGATGGGACAGCACTCACCACCC
Source organism: Labeo catla (assembly GCA_012976165.1). Lineage (NCBI taxonomy): Eukaryota > Metazoa > Chordata > Actinopteri > Cypriniformes > Cyprinidae > Labeo > Labeo catla. The sequence continues at coordinate 326,110 of VONZ01000524.1, forward strand.
AACGTTATCCACCACCATCCAAGACAGCAATCCCATGAAAAACTGACTACAGATCCAAATCCATCAAAAAATTTGTTTAATTTGTTTATTTTCCATATGACTAGATTTTTTATTTTAAAATTGACAAACGGCGTTATTTACAGCATTTTAAATGTCAGAAAGCACCGTCAGTTGCAGCGCTCATTATCCCCTAAACAGCGTAATTTAAAATAATTTTTTGATTTTGCATTTTACTACTTCACTTGAAAATTGTCAAACGGCATTATTTACGGTGTTTTTACCTGCAGAAAATGCCATCAGTTGCTACACTCATTATCCCCTAAACCAGACCTGGGCAAACTCGGCCCTGGAGGGCCAGTGTCCCTGCAGAGTTTGGCTCCAACCCTGATAAAACTCACCTGTTTGTAACTTTCTAGTAAACCTGAAGACACTGATTAGCTTGTTCAGGTGTGTTTAATCAGGGTTGAAGCTAAACTATGCAGGGACACCGGCCCTCCAGGACCGATTCTGCCCAGGCCTGCCCTAAACGGTGTAACTTAAATTTATTTATTTTTTTCTTTTGCATTTTACTAGTTTTTTTTTTTTTTTAAACTGTCAAACGGCATTATTTACGGCATTTTAAATGACAGAAAGTGACGCCAGTTGCGGCGCTCATTATCCCCTAAACGGCGTAACTTAAATAAGTTAATTTTTTTTATTTTGCATTTAACTAGTTTCTTTATTTGAAAATTGTCAATCAGTGTTATTTACGGTGTTTTAAACTGCAGAAAACACCGTCAGTTGTGGCGCTCATTATCCCTTAAACTACAAAATTATTTTTGTAGTCAACAATCTCACGAGAAGCTGTCTTTGACACCATCCGTCACCCACCGAGCGATGCCTCACTACTGATCTCTCACTGACAGTGCGAGAATTTAGAGCAGCGTCTCGCTATGGTAAGAGTGCTTCAGGTGAACCTTGGGCGGTGAGACAGTCACACCACCTGATGCCTTGGCTCATTCCCATAGATATGGTGTGATGGGACAGCACTCACCACCCAACGTTATCCACCACCACTATCCAAGACAGCAATCCCATGAGAAATTGACTACAGACGCAAATCCATCAAAAATTTTTTTTTTAATTTGTTTATTTTCCATACAACTAGATTTTTTTATTTTAAAATTGACAAACGGCGTTATTTACAGCATTTTAAATGTCAGAAAGCACCGTCAGTTGCAGCGCTCATTATCCCCTAAACCAGACCTGGGCAAACTCAGTCCTGGAGGGCGGGTGTCTCTGCAGAGTTTAGATCCAACCCTGATAAAACTCACCTGTTTGTAACTTTCTAGTAAACCTGAAGACACTGATTAGCTTGTTCAGGTGTGTTTAATCAGGGTTGAAACTAAACTCTACAGGGACACTGGCCCTCCAAGACTGAGTCTGCCCAGGCCTGCCCTAAATGGCGTAACTTAAATTAATTTTTTTCTTTTGCATTTTACTAGTTTTTTTTTTGTTTTTTTTTTTAAATTGGTCAAGCGGCTTTATTTACGGCATTTTAGACAACAGAAAGCAACGGCAGTTGTGGTACTCATTACCCCCTAAACAGCATAAATTAACTTTATTTGTTTTTTTTGCATTTTACTTTTATTATTTGAAAACTGTCAAACGGCGTTATTTAATGTCAATTTATTGTCAAACGTCAGAAAGCGCCATCAGTTGCTGCGCTCATTATCCCCTAAACCAGACCTGGGCAAACTTGGTCCTGGAGGGCTGGTGTCCCTGCAGAGTTTAGCGCCAACCCTGATAAAACTCACCTGTTTGTAGCTTTCTAGTAAACCTGAAGACACTGATTAGCTTGTTCAGGTGTGTTTAATCAGGGTTGGAGCTAAACTCTGCAAGGACACCAGCCCTCCAGGACCGAGTTTGCCCAGGCCTGCCCTAAACGGTGTAACTTAAATATATTTATTTTTTTCTTTCGCATTTTACTAGTTTTTTTTTAATTGTCAAATGACGTTATTTTCGACATTTTAAACGACAGAAAGCGACGTCAGTTGTGGCGCTCATAATCCCCTAAACAGCATAACTTTAATTTTTTTATTTTGCATTTTACTAGTTTCTTTATTTGAAAATTGTCAAACGGCATTATTTAACGTCAATTTATTGTCAAACGTCAGAAAGCGCTGTCAATTGCTGCACTCATAATCCCCTAAACCAGACCTGGGCAAACTCGGTCCTGGAGGGTCAGTGTCCGTGCAGAGTTTAGCTCCAACCCTGAAAAAACTCACCTGTTTGTAACTTTCTAGTAAACCTGAAGACACGGATTAGCTTGTTCAGGTGTGTTTAATCAGGGTTGAAGCTAAACTCTGCAGGGACACCGGCCCTCCAAGACCGAGTCTGCCCAGGCCTCCCCTAAACGACGTAACTTAAATTTATTTATTTTTTTCTTTTGCATTTTACTAGTTTTTTTTTTTTTTTATTTAAAAATTGTCAAACTGCGTTATTTACGGGATTTTAAACGACAGAAAGTGACGTCAGTTGCGGCACTCATTATTCCCTAAACGGCATAATTTAAATTTATTGTTTTATTTTGCATTTTATTAGTTTTTTTTTTTTAATTTAAAATTGTCAAACTGCATTATTTAAGCGGCATTTTAAATGACAGAAAGTGACGCCAGTTGCTGCACTCATTATCTCTAATAGACTCCAAACTCTGTCTGAGCCGGTGTCTCTCAGAGTTTAGCTCCAACCCTGATAAAACTCACCTGTTTGTAACTTTCTAGTAAACCCTGAAGACACTGATTAGCTTGTTCAGGTGTTTTTAATCAGGGTTGAAGCTAAATATGCAGGGACACCGGCCCTCCAGGACCGATTCTGCCCAGGCTGCCCTAAACGGTGTAACTTAAATTTATTTATTTTTTCTTTTGCATTTTACTAGTTTTTTTTTTTTTTTTATTGCGGCACTCATTATTCCATAAACGGTGTAACTTAAATTTATTTATTGTTTTATTTTGCATTTTACTAGATTGCTTATTTGAAAATTGTCAAACGGTGTTATTTGCTGCAATTTAAATGACAGAAAGTGACGTCAGTTGAGGCACTCATTATCGAAAATTCATTTAAGTTACGCCGTTTAGGGGATAATGAGTGCCGCAACTGACAGCGCGCTCTGTCGTACAACATCGTTTAGGGCAGAACTGGGCAATCTCTATCCTGGAGGGTCGGTGTCTCTGCAGAGTTTAACGCCAACCCTGATAAAACTCACCTGAACAAGCTAATCAGTGTCTTCAGGTTTACTAGAAAGCTACAAACCGGTGAGTTTTATCAGGGTTGGAGTTAAACTCTGCAGGGACACCGGCCCTCCAGGATAGAGATTGCCCAGTTCTGCCCTAAACGATGTTGTACGACAGAGAGCGCTGACAGTTGCGGCACTCATTATCCCCTAAACGGCGCAACTTAAATAATTTTTTTTATTTTGCATTTTACTAGTTTTTTTTATTTTAAAATTGTCAAACTATTTTATTTACGGCATTTTAAACGACAGAAAGCGACACCAGTTGCGGCACTTATTATCCCCTAAACCAGACCTGGGCAAACTCGGTCCTGGAAGAAAGAAAATTCATTTAAGTTACGCCGTTTAGGGGATAATGAATGCCACAACTGACACCGCTCTCTGTCGTACAACATTGTTTAGGGCAGAACCGGGCAAGCTCTATCCTGGAGGGCCGGTGTCCCTGCAGAGTTTAGCTCCAACCCCGATAAAACTCACCTGAACAAGCTAATCAGTGTCTTCAGGTTTACTAGAAAGCTACAAACTGGTGAGTTTTATCAGGGTTGGAGTTAAACTCTGTAGGGACACCGGCCCTCCAGGATAGAGCTTGCTGGCTTCTGCCCTAAACGATGTTGTACGACAGAGAGCGCTGACAGTTGCGGCACTCATTATCCCCTAAACGGCGCAAATTAAATGTGGTTTTTTTTTTTGCATTTTACTAGTTTTTTTATTTAAAAATTTTCAAACTGCGTTATTTACGGGATTTTAAATGACAGAAAGTGACGTCAGTTGCGGTACTTATTATTCCCTAAACGGCGTAACTTAAAACTATTTATTGTTTTATTTAGCATTTTACTAGAATCCTTATTTGAAAATTGTCAAGCGGCGTTATTTGCGGCATTTTAAATGACAGAAGGCGACGTCAATTGCGGCACTCACTATCGAAAATTCATTTAAGTTATGCCGTTTAGGGGATAATGAGTGCCACAACTGACAGCGCTCTCTGTCGTACAACATCGTTTAGGGCAGGCCTGGGCAGACTCGGTCCTGGAGGGTCGGTGTCTCTGCAGAGTTTAGCTCCAACCCTGATAAAACTCACCTGAACAAGCTAATCAGTGTCTTCAGGTTTACTAGAAAGCTACAAACTGGTGAGTTTTATCAGGGTTGGAGTTAAACTCTGCAGGGACACCGGCCCTCCAGGATAGAGCTTGCTGGCTTCTGCCCTAAACGATGTTGTACGACAGAGAGCGCTGTCAGTTGTGGCACTCATTATCCTCTAAACAACGTAACTTGAATGAATTTTTTTATTTTGCATTTTACTAGTTTTATTATTTAAAAATTGTCAAAATGCGTTATTTACGGCATTTTAAACGACAGAAAGTGACATCAGTTGCGGCACTCATTATTCCCTAAATGGCGTAACTTAAATTTATTTATTGTTTTATTTTGCATTTTACTAGATTCCTTTTTTGAAAATTGTCAAACGGTGTTATTTGCGGCATTTTAAATGACAGAAGGCGACGTCAACTGCGGCACTCATTATCGAAAATTAATTTAAGTTACGCTGTTTAGGGGATAATGAGTGCCGCAACTGACAGCGCTCTCTGTCATACAACATTGTTTAGGGCAGACCTGGGCAGACTTGGTCCTGGAGGGTCGGTGTCTCTGCAGAGTTTAGCTCCAACCCTGATAAAACCTGAACAAGCTAATCAGTGTCTTCAGGTTTACTAGAAAGCTACAAACTGGTGAGTTTTATCAGGGTTGGAGTTAAACTCTGCAGGGACACCGGCCCTCCAGGATAGAGGTTGTTCAGTTCTGCCCTAAACGGTGTTGTACGACAGAGAGCGCTGTCAGTTGCGGCACTCATTATCCCCTAAATAGCGCAACTTAAATAATTTTTTTTATTTTGCATTTTACTAGTTTTTTTATTTTAAAATTGTCAAACGGCGTTATTTATGGCATTTTAAACAACAGAAAGTGCCGCCAGTAGCGGCACTCATTATCCCAGAAACTGTGTTATTCAAAATTATTTTTTTAAATTTTGCATCATACTAGTTTTTTTTAATTTGAAAATTGTCAAACAGCCTTATTTAGCCGTTTTAAAATTAATTTAGGCCTTCAGGTTACGTCGGTATTTGGTCACGCCGCAATTTAACTGAGGTTACCACTACTAACGTTACTACTTTTGTTGCGGTTACGTTACATTTTCTCACTCACCACAAGACAGGAGCGGCTGACTCTTCTTCCTCCATCAAATCCGCGAATCCGTGAGTTGCTGGCCACATGGCTTTGTGTACTCATGGTAGCAGCCTCATCGCTTAATCGCTCGTTTGCAGCGTTGATTCGGGCGTATTTCTTCTCTTCTCTATACTCATCGTGTAGCGTGCGTTCAGTCGATACCGCTTTTTGTCCCATTGACGTCCATTCAGAAAAGCAAACGCGTGCAAAAGTTTGGCGTTTCGCTGCATTGAATGGTTAAAGCTTCCTGACCTGCCAATTCGTATCACGTGAAACCGTGTGACCAATAGCACATCGATACGTCACCGCGTGAAATCGTAGCTAGGTGTTGGCTAGAAAGAATACAGCTCTTGCTACTGGGCATGCGCACATAAATCTAACGTTATTTTTGTCACACTGTACAACAATAATACTTTTTTTTTGGTTGGGGTAGGTGTAGACGTTATAAAACAGTCTAATAGCTAGAACAATTAATTTCATTGTTAGTTTCCGGTCGGAGTTGTAACCCCTTGGGTCTTTTCGAAGCTTCAGCCTTTGTGAACACTGGACACCTAAGATAGCACATTCGAGATGGTAAGAAAAAAATAATGTCCAGTTAGTAACTGTAAAAAGTATTTTAGAGTAAAGTCATTATTTTCAGCACACAGCATAAATGTGATTTTAAGAAATCTGTGTAGATATATTAATGTTACTGAGCTTTCTGCTGCTGTGCCAGATGTGAATACAGATGTAACTGTCCTGTTGTTTTGGCACACTTTAAAAGAAGCAGAGGATTTGCTGTTCCTTTTAGCCAGTGTAAGTTTTTTTCATTTGTGTAATTGACAACTGATAATTTCTAAAACTGACACTTAGAAAAACTGTGTGTGTGTGTGTGTGTGTGTAGGTCACAACAACTGCAGCAGATGCAAAAACCAGGCTTTCACTACTCTGATCATGCTTGGTAAGATCTTTTAGTACACCTTTTAGTGATGTTAAAGGGATGGTTTTTAAAAATAAACCTTTTGTCACACTTTATTCATGGCTCTCTATATCTAACTTTCTACCTAGCATCTTTTCAAATACATTTTGAATAACAAGGGTAAGTAAATGATGATAGAATTGTCATTTTCGGGTGAACAATCCTTTTGAACTAATGAAAAAGGCCCCAACATCTACATCTACTTTTACTGACACCATAATCAAATGTGAAAAGTTTTTTTTGTAAAGTCACATATATCACTATAAAAAACATAAACACTATAAATTAATAAATTGACTTTTTTGTTTTGTTTTAGGAGATTCAATTCTACACAGCAAAAAAATGGATGCTGCTGATTGAAAGAAAAGTCTTCTTTCCTGTATTTTTTCCTGTAACATCAAGTACTAAGTGGAAGCCACTACTTTGTTGTTTATTTAGAGGTAAGTACATCTTGCAATATGCTGAAATATTAAGTAAGCATTAAAGGGAAAAAGAAAAATGAAAGCCATGTACATCTGGGACTGCATGAGGGTAAGTTATAAGAGAATTTGCATTTTTGAGTAAACAATCCCTTAAAGGAATAATCCACCCAAAAATGAAAAGAAGTGGGAAGATGGTGCAAAGGAGAAACTCTGGCCTGAACTGAAAAATATTAAAAATACCCGAATAAAATTACCCAACAGACTGAACCCAGCATTTTTGAGTGTAACAACAAAAATGTAAGTTTGTGTGCACTTTATATTGTACAACAAAATATGAAAGTCTCTTCAAGTACTGTGAAACACAGACGATATTCTATTTATAAATCAAAAACCACTACTCTAAAAACCCATTAGAAATTCCCAAAGGAACTCTTGGCGAATTAGCCTTTCCAAGTTGGCCAAAAACTGACATCAAGACTGAACTGCAATATAAAGCACTAAAATGTCAAATAAAAAAATAGAGAGAGAAACCAAAATATGTTAAAAAGAGAATAAATAAATAGATAAATAAAAAAGAAAACGTGGTCTGACAGAGGGCAAAGAAGGAGAGAGATAAACGGATCAAGGAAGGAGACACAGTATAAAGAGAGAAGAGCTGGAGATGAAGAAGGATTGGTCATGAGATGTGGAGCAGTGATAGTGGAGAGCTCATGCTCATCCAGCACTATGCTCTAACAGATTTATGTTTGGCTCCTGGACTTGGCTCTGTACTAGCCTCTCAAATTAGATTTTCAGCGTAAGTCCTGGAGCTCTGCCACCGAACCACTAGCAGGAACGAGGAGCAAATATTACATAAGGAAGAAAAAAAAAAAAAGACAAGATTTTTGTCTACTTTTCTAATTCCGCCTTTTGCCGCCTTGATGAAGATATGCAAAATGATTTATAAAGCTTTTATCAGCAAGCCAAGACCACAGAAGGATAAATAAGCCATAAAAACGGATTACGAAGCTCCAAGTAATTAACACAGGCTAGGAGGAAAGCTCTGAGCCAAGCAAAATCCAAAATCAGAGAGAAATGCCCAGGAAAAGAAGTGTGGTTTGGCTGGAGCGAGTATGAGATTCAGCAGCCAGATATCACTGGCTCAGACCGAGATTTCTAAGTCCACTGTGCATTTGTGGCCATGTGGCTCCTTATCTCTGTGCCTTGCCAGGTCATCATTGTAAATAAGAGTTGGTTCCTAATTAATTAGGCAGTTGGAATGGAGGTTAAATACTATAGATAAACTGAAAGGCAGATGTAGTGTCCACTGATCCTGTTTCTGACATTTAACAGATGCTTTTAAGCAAAATGACTTACAGTACACATCACAGGGAGAATCACTTGGCACAACCTGTGGTTGAAATGATAATTCCTCTTACAATGACAATTTAAAGTCATCATTTACTCACCCCCATGTCGTTCCAATCCTGTATGACTTGCTTTCTTTTGTGGAACACAAAAGATTCATATTCATGCTGCGCTTTTCCATTACCATGGAAGAGGATGGGTTGTCAAGCTACAAAAAGAACAGAAATCACCATAAAAGCCCAATAAACCATATGGCTCATGCTCTATACTCAAAGTATACTGAAGTCATATGATAGCTGTCTGTGAGCAAGAGACCAACATTAAAATCGTTATTCACCCAAAAAAATATTCTCTTTGTTGTAACTTTTAAGTTCAAACTGGCATATATATATATATATATATATACACAAAACCATGCAAAAGTTTTCAGTTAGTAAGATTTTTAAATGTTTCTCAAAGGCGTCTCTTGGGATTTGTAAGGCTGAATTGTTTGAACAAGAATATAGTCAAAATAATAATACCGTGAAATATTATTGCAGTTTAAAATAATGATTTCTGTTTTGTCATGGCAAAGCTACATTTTCAGCAGCCATTACTAAGGTTTCCGCAAAGCGGAAAATGTGTTTTCAGCCTTTAATGTCTCAGTATATGAGCAATTGTCACATTAATCTCTATAACTTCATGAACTCTTCATGAACATTTTACTGTTAAACTTTTGTAATATGTTCACAACAGCCTGTCAAAATAAAAGTTTGATTTAGCTTGAAGAAACTACCACTACTATTAATAAAATTAATATTAAAGTATTATTTTAAAAAATAATTATTTAACAGAAAAATGTAAATACACAACACAGTATTTCTGTAAAATAATAAAAATAATAAAATAATATAGATTTTTTTTTAAATAAATTCAAATAATTATAGATGCTTTTGATTTTTAAAATGTAATGAAACAATTAAATTGAATCCATAAAATTATTTTGATTAATTTTGGTAAAAATAAAACTGAATTTAAGAAAAAACTACTTTATTTCATAGGACTTAAAAAAAAGGATTCATGATGATGATGACTGTTGGAACGCGTCAATACAGTCTTGTGAAAAGGGTCCATTAATTAGACATGCTTTTTGATTAATATTTCTTAATTTAACCATTAAAACACATTACAGAAAAAACTGAAAAAATTAAAATGGAAAAAACAGAATTCGGGAAAAAATAAAACAGATTTTACAGGTCCCTACATTAGTCTTCAGTGTCACATAATCCTTCAGAAATCACTCTAACCTGATGACTTGGTGTTTGAGAAATGTATTAATTTCTTTGAACAATGTAGATACATGCTAATAACCAATATATATGTATGGTAAAGGTTCAGTAATAATTTTGATTCAGTGAACTATCCTATTAACTAACACCTAACATCTAACTAACTATCTAACATTAAGAACATAGTATATTCTGCTTGTTTTATTATTATTTTATGGTGTGTAAAATAATCAATTCTTGCTGCAGTGAAAGTCAAGTACAACTCAATAGCCTGGTTGCACAAGACAACCATGTGAGTGACTATCTAACTCAAGCGCTGACACACTCAATTTTCAATAACTGATGAAAAATATGTATCTTAAGGTAAAGCACATCCGTAAATCCCAGAGTTCTTCTCTTTTCAATTCCAAAGACACATAAACTAAAACTTTTGGAAATCTTAAACTATTTAAATGCATTTGATCCAAACTTTCACAGTCAATACCCACTGGGCCTGCTCTGATGCAAACTGTTTGCTCACTCAGAACAGTTTATTTGTATTTTTTTTTTTTTCAAATTTGTGCTCTATGTATTTCTTTAGTGTATGCATTGTTTGTGTTTGCTGATTTCCCTCCAGTCATTTAAGAACACCCAACTCTCGTCTCTTGCTAGTTCTCTCTCTGACACAGGGGCCTGCTTTTTCTGTTAGTCCCCTATCCTCTCTGCGCTCTGTTTGACAGGCCGTGTTGTCTGTAACTGACCTCTTTTGCCTCTGCACTTCATTGCCAAACTTGTTCTATGAAACTCTCCATCTCTCTCAGGCTTTACCGCTGCCATGAAGAGCGAGGGGGGTGAAGGCATAAGAAAATAACAGGAGGAGAGAGAGCTAAAAGCTCAGTGCGAAAGGTAGCAAAATGGTCCGGCTGAACCCGTTTTCCATCACTCTCCAGCTATATAACAGTCATTACCCTTCCCAAGCCTCTCTTGGAGACAAGCTAAGCACTTTTCAGAAGAGAGAGGACAATTTGTGCTTGCTGTAGTGGCTCACCTGTCTTCAGCTAGTCCTTGAAGTCCTTCACTGGTGTGCTACCATCTGTTTTCAGAGCACCGTCAATTCCCAGTTTGCGCTGAGAAAATGCAACTGAGAGGACTTGGGCTGCCGTAAGATGGTCTGTTGGATTCACCGTCCTGAGAAAGTTTTAATGAGGTGAACAATTATAAGAAAAGGATCAAATGCTACCAACTTGCTTGTTATGTAAAGTCTGTCTTTAGGGAGTGATTAAACTTATCTCATGCATTAATTGAAACTAATGTACTGACGGTAATGAGCGGTGATGGGAAAACGGTGTTATAAATAAACCGTGTTACTAACGGCGTTATTTTTTCAGTGATGAGTAATCAAACAAATTACTTTTTACCCCGTTACAACGCCGTTACCGTTACTGACAATAAAATGCTGCGTACTATAATTTATTATAATATTATTATTATTTTATTTTTCAGTTCATCTGAATGGATGAGCATGCAGCATACCTGTATTTGACGAACCGTAAACTCTGGTGTGAAGGACTAGCGGTCACTTTGTCTCACACACGCAAAGAAAAATACAGAGCGACCGAGTCTTATACCATGCCGAATTGTCACCCTACTTGTAAACAATATTCTTTGTTGTATTTTCCTCTCAAAATAGTGGAGTTCCTTTGGAATTCTTCAGCTTTTAAGAACTGCCCGATTCTCAGGTAGTAGGCGGAACTAATGTGCAAACGGCAATCTAATTGGCTGGCGCTCACCTATTATCGTCCCTGTTCTGATTTGAGCAAATCAGCGCGAGCGAACGCAGATAACCTGATTAATATTCATGAACCCAGCAGCTCATTAATCCGTAGTGCGTTTTATATTGTTATTATTGAATTCGTAGTAGTTTTGTTATCAGTATAATTTTTAGTTTTTCCCCCCATTTTTTTATAGAAACACTAAATTACAAACAATATCTTAAGCACCACCACCAGTCCTAAGTTTAGTCAACATGACAAATATGCATTCATACATGGTTATTCTATTTTATTCTATGTACTAAAGTTCTAATAACTAAAGTTTCATGCCATATTATTATAATAGTATGTAAGCTATTTACTGTTAGTCTGGAGAATAAACTAAAAATGTAATTCATTTTATTTAAATTTCATTCATTTAATATATTTAATATTGGGGGCATCCAAGATATTTGATATATTTAAACTTTTTTTTTTAAAAAAGCAACACAATAGTTACTTTCCCTGGTAATTCGTTACTTTCATAATGATGTTAACTCAGTATTTGTGAGAAGTAACTAGTAACCAGTATTGGGAAGGTTACTTTGGAAATGTAATAGGTTACAGATTACAAGTTACTCTATTTAAAATGTAACAAGTAGTGTAACTTTTCAATTACTTTATTAAAGTAATGTAACTATTATTACTTTTTGATTGAGTTTTTTTATATTTTTAACTGTTATCATTTTGAAACATTTAAAACAGGCACAGTTAACCTTACAGTAGCACTCAACACTGATTACTGTCAGACTTTCAAAATCCTTTATCACTTGAATTAAGATTATAATAAGTAAGGGATAATATACATTTTTATTTTGTGATAACAACTGGCTGGATGTACATTATCCCACTTATTACACAGCTGCTTGCCACAAAAGTAAATAATTAGACACGAAACGGTGATCTGAGTTGAAATGATTGAACGCAAAGCTTCCATGAGGAAATCAGTTGCTAGCAAGCGGCAAAGAATTAAGAAATTGTGAACATGATATTAAATTAAGTTTTAATATTTTATTAGCTAACCAAACGCAAAGCTTTCACCAAGAAAAACCATTAAGTGTATTGCGCCAACTTAAGTTGAGTCTGTCGTGTTGTAATCTTGTAATTGTTTGTAATCGTTAACATTTTCTAAAGTATCTGTAATTTAATAACACATATTTTTTCAGTAACTGTAACTATAATTACATTTATTTTGTAATTAAATTACGTAATTCCATTACATGTAACTAGTTACTCTCCAACACTGCTAGTAACTATAACTAATTGCTTTTTTAAAGTAACATGCCCAACACTGGTAATGAGTCTGTAGTGAAAAAATAAAGACATAGTTGTAATGTACTGAAAACAGAGCAGCATGATTTGTCTACATAAGCAGTTTTCTATTTCAAAACACACTAAGCTCAGATTTCAGGTATCTTCTCCTATGTCTGTCTACAAGACCGTGTTGCAACTGTGAGGCCAGAAGATGGCAGTCTTGTCTGTGCAAGTCTTTGTAACCACTGGTCTTCAAATGTCTGCTTAATATTTCTCATCTCAGATACCTCATGCGCACTTTTGTCCCGTGAGCTTTCCAGAAAGCCTGAAACAGTCTATATCAATACCTGGTCATGCGGTGAAATACACTAAAGCCCGCTTTCGCCATGTACGTGAACATACGCAGCACACTATACCTTTGTTCTCAGTTTATTCTCTGCTCAATATCAAAAACAGTGAAGTCTCAGTGCTGTCAAACCTAGTCAGAATCAAACCCTCATGAAGATAGATGAGATGATATTTGATCCTAGACCGTATGTGGTTCAGATACAGCACATACTGTGCCAATCTCAGGAGACGTGATAAACATGAGCTTCCAGTAAAGGTATATTGTGGAGATTTGTGTGGGATTAATAGCAGTTGACAACTGTATAAGCTCTTCTTGCATGTCTCAAATTCCTTTAATATGAAAAATGCATGCAATTTCAAACACAGTCAATATATAACCATGTGCGTTTAAGGTAACCAGTGAATTTAAATACAATAAGTGACAGGTTCAATCAGGTCGAATTCCCGTCGGTACGTCTTCAGGTTTGGCTGAAACCCCTCGGGAAAGAGCGCCTATAAAAACGGCCATGCCACTAGTAGCATATTCTGCATATGAGGGCCACAAGCGATATTAATTTTTAATCTAAGGCACACTTTGAATATGTTGAGGCGTATTTATTAGCATATGCCAATATATAATAAATAATCCACCTTTGAAGCCTGCTGGTAACATGAATTTTTAATTGAGAATGTACCTAAATGTACTTCTGCATTTTAAAACAAATTCTTATGAGATTAATTTTTATATTGGGTTGTTAGACATTAAAGACTGAACCCCTGCGTGCATTTTCCCAGGATGGGATGAAAAAAATCTCTTTTCCACATTGACACCTAATGAAAATAGTCGACTTCTCTAATGTTTGTATGTGAAACAATTAAAGATGCAGGGCTGTGCCTTTTGTTCGTTAAGTGCAGAAATCTTTTACATCGCATGTAGGTGGTCATGATGGGATGCTTTATTTCTTTACTCTACCCACTGGTTTTTCATTTCAGTTAATCAGGTGTATTTGTAATGCTAATTTGTTTGTTAAGAGGGACCTGACGGCTTTGTTGCTACTCACGGCTTTCCGGTGCAGATGTTGTCGGATGAACCTTCACGCACAGCGGTGAGGCACTTCCCGCGTCTCTGCCGACAGGACTGGGAGGGTAGAAGTAAGCTAGTGTCTGTGGACCGAAGTGACCTTTGACCTCTCTTACGGTTGCACCCGGATACTGCCTCTGAAAACCAAACGCAGAGATGCGCTCTCTCCTCTCAGCACAAATAAACATTAACAGCAGCTCCTCGGAGGGCACTTCTACAGAGAGAAAAGTTTTTCGGCACTGGAAATAATTACATTTGGCAAAGGAAAGAGCTCCTCGGGTTCCCTCAATCAGATTTTAACATTGCACAGCCCTGTTGCTGAAGTCAACAAATATTTACATTAAAAAACCATTAGAGGTCCCCTCTGTCTCTTGACAAGATCTCTCGGAGGTGCATTTGGCCAGTTTTTCTGCCCGCATGATTCCCTTTTAATTGCGGGCGATTAGAGTCGGGGGACTTTGGGGAGCGCCGGGCGACCGTCCTGTGACTGTAGGACCATTAAACCTTTATTGGACGCTTTTGCTCTATGGTCATGCCCATGTGCGGAGGGACGGCTAGTACACAACGGGGAAGTGTTAAAGGGGGCCTCCCTTTTTTTAATGCACCATTTATGGGTGTTCAAACAGCAGAATAGGCTCTTGTAATGTGCTTCCCACCCAGATGCCAGCGCTTTGTCCTGTCCCACCGGCCCCTCCCCACCTTACATACTTCATTAATTGGCCCACTAAAGACTTATCAGGTTGGCGCTCGTTTCCGTTCCTCTCGGTTGTGAAAAGTGCCTCAGATTCGGAGGCTCGTCCGCCCCTCTTTTTCTCTGTCCCGCAGCAGATGCTACTGTTCTGCCTTACTGGTGAAGGCTTCCAACTTAATTAACACTAAATAATGAAGTGGATAAACACGCCATGCGAGCACATGCGCTCAGCACTCAATCCTGTGCGGTGGCTCTGCACATTGCCTGACGCCCACGCTCTACAGGAAGATATCAATGACTGTACCAGTCCAGTGAGTCACCAACCTGAAACCGTTCAAGCAATTTCATTAATTAACAAGAGAGCGACTGAGTCAGCGTGCTGAGTGGATTACTCAAGCCCCCGCTCTTTCAGACCGCACGACAGCTGGATTTTGAAAGTTTTGGCCGATGTGTGATATTGATACCTGCTGTTTGTGTGACATGAAAAAATGCTTGATGAATATTTGTTTTGCATTCGGTCTAGCTTGCAATATAATAGCTCAGGAGTTGGATGTGTCTGTGCATTATACTGTAGAACTGCATATGGGTGAGTTTCATGGGTCACATTTCACCCCCAAATCAACAAATAAACATAATTAATAAATCATTAATAAATCATACTTTTTAAAAACAAATAAGATAACTTTTTAAAATATATATTTTTAAAGGCAAAAAAGTGCATTTTCATGCCGAAGTACATGCCTGGAAAAAAAAAGAAAAATCATATTATTATAAATTATAAAGTGTTTAAACATAATGCTAGTATTTGTTGTACTCACCTTTAATGCCAACTACAACAGTGCTTCATGTCGGCACACTGCCCACAAGGCCATCAGCGCTGACTAATGCCTTTTTTTTTCTTTTTTTTTTTTTTAAATTGGCATTAAAGTGTTTTAAATCAGAATTTTATGCCAGTTAAAAATGTATTATAGTAATGAGAATCACCATTTATAATAATGGGAAATAACAAAAACAAATCCAAACACATTATAGTAATGAGAAATGGGCATTCTTGTGAATATTTTTCTAAATTATTTGAAAATGTACAAAATCTTTATATATATATATATATATATATATATATACTTTTATGTACGTAAGTATGTATGTATTTATTTGATGTATTTTTGTTCTTTTTTTTTTTCTGGATTCTGTTTTTTCAGATTTTTCTATACTGTGCCTTAATGGTTATATTAAAAAGTATCAATCAAAAAATATGTCAAATTAACTGAAATCATGAAACTTACACAATTTAACAGCAATCTATTAAAGTTTTAGTTTAACAAAAATGTATTTTTTTGGGCCTATGAAATGTTTCATTTTTTTCTCAAATTCAGTTTTATGTTTACCTAATTTTGTGTCTTCCATGAATTTATTAATTGCTTACATTTTCATTAAAATTGAATAATCAAAAGCATATCTAACAAATTACATTTATTTAAAAAAATATTTATTATTTTATTTATATCTTCTTTTTTCAGAAAGACTGTGTTGTGTATTTACATTTGTCTGGTAAATAATCTGGTAAATAATTTGTCTGGTAAATATGGCTTAAAAATAAGATTATAATAATAATTTTATTATTAGTAGTAGTACTATCATTAAATTGAGTAATATATTTCTATCAGTTTATTCAAGTTAAACCGGACTTTTATTTTGACTTTAGTTTCTGTTTGTTATATCACAATAGCTTTTTTTTTTTTTAAAGAAATGGTGAAATACTTATGAAGTGACTCTCAGAGCAGTTCTAAAGATTATGCTTATGTTTTCACATACTCATGCAGATGCTTAAAACATCACACACTTCAGTATGTGTGTGTAGTAAACAAAACCGCGCATGTGTGCCATTCATTCACACAGAGACACGGAGAACATGCAGGCTTCATATTTAAATAGCATTTATGCCACTTAATTTTCACAGACACTAGTCTGTTACAGAAATCATAAGGCCCTATATTTTTCCATTTTCCCCCCTTGATTTTGGGGTAAAATGTGACTTGAACATGTTTTTCACCCATGTAATTCACCGACATATTTGATCCAATGCACCCCACTACTGCTAGGTTAAAACCTGAAGCAAAAAAGCCAGACAATAAAAGCTGATTTAGAGGAAATGAATATATCCTCTGGTTCTGAGGCCTCTAATCACTCATGTATAAATGACTCAGTGCTGCAAGCCGAGCACGGGAACGAGGGGTTGAGAAAAGGAGGTGGTAAACGTCAAAGACGGAGGAGGGGTGGGGGTCTATCAGTGTGTCTTCTTCACCATCTCTCCCTGATGCCTTGTTGTGCGGGCCCACAAAACACTCCGCCAAACACTTCATCACTGCCCCCTTCCTCCCCTCATACGTTCATGTAAAAAAACTAAAGATGAGCTGCTTTCATATGTCTGGTGCAGACACACGGGTGATTATGTGCTAATGTTCCTCATCCCTGTGCTTTTGTTTTTTCTTCTTTCTAGCAGGATGAATAATGAGCAAGGCTGGCTGTGACGTTACGGAGAATACAGTCCACCAGGAGCCAGTGTAATTCTGAGAGTCCGTTATCAAAATACACCGCTGTGGGCCGAGACGTGTGGCTGCTCTGTTTTGCTGGGATGGACAGGTTCTCCTCCCCTCCCAGTAGTCCTGTTTGTGCCCGGGCTAATTAATGGAGCCACACTCTCATTTCCCGTCAAACAACCAGGGCAAGCTGATTCAGGGCTGCTCTGTGTGCTTAAAAGACAGAAATCTCAGTCAATGGTCTCGGCCTTGGGCAAACAAACAAATCTGTATGCACTGTCAGTTGAAAGGGCACCAGGATGAGTTTCTTGTCTTTACTTTAGAGGCATTTAGCTGAGGAAGCAGATGAAAAGCTATGAAAATGCAGACAAGCTACAAAAATACAACAAAACAAATATGAAAGGGCCCTCGCACTCGGGCTCACCACCTGATGGCTTTAGAAAAACAGCGAATGGTGGGCAATATGTTTTTAAAGTGGTAAATATAAAAGGAATATGTCAAAGTCGTTTATATGTGCCAAACTTTCCGCTGCCAGCTTGTGATGCTATGCCTATAACTAAATATTGATAGCTCCTACGATAGTTGATTGACATGAGCGTCTTACCTCAGATCAGCTGTAACTTTCCCACCTCCATTGTTTCGATGCCAGAGCAGGGATGTAAGTTAGACAAGAATATTTCAGAATGAGTGACTGAGGTGTTGTGTTGCTGTATTTAATAATGAATATAGTGGTCGTCATTTACTCCCGACATCTGAGCTGCTGAAGATGCAGTGGATTACATTTGTTTGTGAAGGCAATGCGCCTTCCGATCTAAATAAATGTGTCTGTGTTCGCGCAAATCACTCGTGATCCAGCTTCACCTACAGCAGAAGTGAGTATAAGGTTTTTTTGTGAATCTCTGCAATCACCACTAAATGCAGCTAAAGTAAACTGGCTCGTCACTCCACAGAGAGAAGAGAGGGGCGGGGCGGGGCGAGCAGAGCTCATTTACATTTAAAGGAACAATCCCTCAGAATAAGATGATTTTTGCAGAGCTGATTTTGACAAAGTAAAAAGGGTGTTTTTTTACACAACCTTTGAGAATTTTTAACCAAAGTATTTTATAGATGTTTCATTAAGACCATAAAGAATCATATCAACTTGTGGAAAATGGGCATCCGATGACCCCTTTAATACTTTTGTGAAAACCGTGATCTTTGATAAATATAAAGTTCAAAAGTACAACATTTGTAAGTACAACTTAAACTTTTTTTAAACAATATAAAAGTATCAATTTGATATATCCTTGCTCAATAAAAGTAGTAATTGGGCTTTGCTTAAACCATTTATGACCCTTATCAAATAAAAGAACGCAGTTTAAGATGTTTAAATGGCCTTAAACATTCTCAGGGTATTAAGCATCAAGTAAATGGTGCTTCCTTTGTCTCTAATCCAAAAACAATGAAAATATCAAATGGAACCGATGTCAAATTGACTAAAAAACCGAAGGGTTTTCTTCCTCATTTCCTCAAGTCCACCAATCACTGTTGCTTTGCTGCCCTCCACCTCTCCAGACCACTCAAGGCAGAAGAAGCATTGAGCTCCTGAGCCTGACTGATTCCAACATATAAACTTGACACCGGTCATGATAAACTCCCATAATAAAGCTAGAGGAAGGGGAACACTGGGCTGCTCGTCACCATAGTTACAATATTCCAGCACAATTACAGCTCCCCCTGTGTCTCTCCCTCTATTTTATGTGATCTCTTTAAACAGCAGTAAGGAAGAGAAAAACCCTCCATGGACCTCCGGGCGTTTGAAAAAAAAAAAATCGAATGGAAGAAAGAAGGAGAGAACGAAAGCAGCAGAGAGAGAGAGAGAGAAAGGGTGCAGGGATAATTCTACATTACATATTATTCTTTTTTTATAATCCATTTTATTCAGCGAACATCTAAATTTGTGCAATTAATGTCTTATTGTCTTTTCATCATTCACTTCAGATTCGGTTAAACACGACTGGTACTTCATGGCCTGGGTAATGATGTTACTCTAACAGTCATGCCGACAAAGCTTTCTTCAACTGAACTCAGCAAAAGAGAGCGAGAGAAAAATGGAAAGAATAAAGCGAGAGAAAAAGAGACAGAGGCCGGTACAGAGAGAATAACAATAACGTAGCAAACCCAGCCTGGCGTTATTATGATTGTAGGCTTCCATTTTAAATAGGCGGTGCTGTAAGCCAGCTGTAGCTAGATTGAGTGCGACTCAGACAGATGAGCTACCTTAAACAGAACTATTCCTCAAAGCCAGGAGTAAACACAACTAATACTTCCAGCTCCTGACAACGAAAAGACAAATCCTTACTGCTTCAAGGGATAGTTCACCCAAAAAATGAAAAGTCTGTCATCATTTACTTACCTTCATGTCATACCAAACCTTTTTGAGTTCCTTTCTTCTGTAAAACACAAAAGGAGACTTTATGAACAATATGTTGGTTGCATTTTGTTTTTCATGCAATTACAATGAATTGTCTTTTGAAGTCACATGATACAGTAGGTTTGTAACAAAATGAGGAAGAGTAATATTATAAGAGTTTATGAGGTAAGTAGTGATGTCTGATCCAATAATAAATCATTCTTTACAATCAAATCTTTTGAATAAACTGATTCTGTTCACAAAACCAGTCTGAATGATTTGGATTGATTCCTTTGAGTTCAATTTACTGATCAGAGATCTAATCACATTGGTTAAGAATGATTAACAGCATAAATAAATAAAAGTAACAAACTAATGGAAATAATAATAATGATATACACTACCAGTCAAAAGTTTTTGAACAGGAAGACTTTTAATGTTTTTTTTAAAGAATTCTCTTCTGCTCACCAGCATTTATTTGATCCAAAATACAGCAAAAACAGTAATTTTCTGAAATATATTATGAAAATGTTTTATATTTGAATTTATTTTAAAATGTAATTTATTCCTGTGATCGAAGCTACATTTTCAGCATCATTACTCCAGTCTTCACTGTCACATGATCCTTCAGAAATCATTCTAATATGCCGATTTGCTTTTCAAGGAACATTTTTAGTATATTTATTCAGAATTCTTTGATGAATAGAAAGAGCCAAAGATCAGCATTTATCTGAAATAAAAAGCTTTTGTAACATTATACATTATCATTCAAAAGCTTGGAGTCAGTATTTTTCTTTTTGTTTTTTCAAAAATAAATTATAGAAATTAATACTTTTATTTAGCAAGGATGCTTTAAATTGATCAAAAGTGATGATAAAGACATTTATGTTACAAAAGATTTCTATTTGAAATAAATGCTGTTCTTTTGAACTTTCTATTAATCAAAGAAACCTGAAAAAATTGTACTCCGCTGTTTTCAACATAATAATAATAATAAATGTTTTTTGAGCAGCAAATCAGAATATTAGAATGATTTCTAAAGGACCATGTGACTGGAGTAATGATGCTAAAAATTCAGCTTTGAAATCACAGGAATAAATTAAATTTTAAAATATAATCAAATAGAAAACAGTTATTTGCAATATTAAAAACTGTTCAGAATTGTACTGTTTTTGCTGTAAATGCACGCTTGGTGAGCAGAAGAGACCTGTTTAAAAAACATTAAAAATCTTACTGTACAAAAACATTTGACTGGTAGTGTAGTCTCAGCTGATAAAAATAGATATAAAAAAATGTTAAATATTAATATTTATATATGCACACATATACATAATGTGTACATATATGCATATTTTATATCTGTTTTTGATATTTATAGTTCATATATATGCCAAAAACTGTTTCCCCCCCAAATGTTAATTAACATTTAAATACACACATAATGTCTGCTTGTATAAATATTATATCTGTTTACATTCCATGCATAGAAATCAAGTATTTATATTTCCAGACAAATTATTTGTGTATATATGTATATATATATATTCCAAACACATTTTTTAGAGTGTCAAAAAAGTTTTATGTTGCTTATATACACATTGTATATATAATGTATACACAGTAGTATGCACAGATACACTGGGACCATCTGAAGAGACATTTTTCCTCAGTTCAACCCATTTCTCATTAAGCAGACTGAATGTATCTAAGGGGAAGAATTCACATGAGGGTTAAAGTGAAATGAAAGCAGGCAATACTACTCCTCTGTCACTCTCTTTTTTCTGGTCTGTGCTGAAAGCTAGCAGTAGATCAGCAGTGTTGCTGTGGTTTGTTTGCGGCGGGATTTGGAGACCTGTAGACAGAGCACACACTGGGGAGCAAACGTGTGTTTGTTCTTGTGTTTGGAAATCTGTGTGTGTGTGTGTGTAATGCTGGACAATGCAGTTGTGATGGCAGATTAGTGAAGTCTGAGCCCAGAGGTGGGCAGACAAAAGCTGACCTGCGTTTAATGAGATCTTCCAGCAACGGAGCAAGCACCGGGCAGAAAGTGTGTGTGTATCTGTGTTTGTGCTTGTTTGTTTGATGACTGAATGCTCCCTCTTGCTCTCGTCTAGCCCTTAGTAAATATTTACTCTCATTTGAGTCTGTAATCTCAGCTGTGTCTCTGAGTAGAGTCTACTTGCTCTCGTTCTCCTGATACACTTGCTCCATCTCTATTATTCTCCCTTGATATTTCTTTATTTCTGTGGTTTGCTTTGCCAGACCTCACTAGGACTGCTGTTTCTTGGTTCTTGTCAAACTGCCAGGTAAAAGTGAGAAATAAAAATCGCATGAGGAAATTCTCACATTTAGCAGCGATGACGATTGCTCTGAAATGGTAGCAGAATCATTTGTGCAAATATTTTGAACTGGTCATTTTTGTGGTCAAACTAAAGTGTTTACTGCACTGAATATTTAATCATTTCAGCCAAAAATTACAATTCTGTCTGGTTGTTTCAAACTTGACTTTTGTTCTTCTATTTACAGAGAGATTTTGATTTTAAGAATGTAGAAATATAAAATTGTGATTAACAAACCAAAATGTACACCTTAATCACAGATTATCTTCCCTCCAGTGAATTGGAATTTATATTTAATAATTTAGCTGATACTTAGAAAAGATAAAAACAACAACAGAAGCCTGCAAAATTAGGTGTTAAAAGTTACTATGAGACATTAAAATGTATTAACACTGATAAGTACGGCTACATTGTTTTAATTCCTGTCTACTTTCCGTGTTGCAAAAGCAAATCAGATATGAAAAGAATAAAATATACTACTATTGTATCACTCCTGTCATTTACTCACCCTCGTGTTGCTCCAAACTAAAATGAGGCTTTCATGTGAGACTCACAGTGAGGGATGACAGATGGTGTCATTGTAACTGTCAAGCATCAAAATGTGCATAAAAGTACCATAAACATAGTTCCAATGATTTGTCAACTACAGTAATGTCTTCTTAAAGGGGTCATCGGATGCTAAGTTCACTTTTATATGCTGTTTGAACATTAGTGTGATGTTTTTTAGTGTGTCATTTTATAATGATAAAAATCCATGCAGTGGTTTTTAATTAATCTGTAAAAATAATATCCCCTTTTTCAAATCGAGCCGTTCTCAGATGCCTGTCATTGTGGCGTCACACCCACAGAGGCCGCTCCCATGATAGTTGATTGACATGAGCGTTTCACCTCAGATCAGCTGTAACAGTCCAACCTCCATGTTTTGATGACGGAGCAGGGATGTAAGTTAGACAAGAATTGAGCGATTGAGGTGTTGTGTTGCTGGATGTAATAATGAACATAGTGGTCGTCATTTACTCCTGACATCTGAGCTGCTGAAGATGCAGTGGATTGGGAAGGGAATGCGCCTCCCGATCTACATATATCCGTCTATGTTCGCGTGAATCATTCGTGATCCAGCTTCACCTACAGCAGAAGTGAGTATAAGGGGTTTTTATGAATCTTTGTGATCGCCTTTCCTAATAATGTGCTAGTTAGCAAGGTTAGCGGCTAAACGCGGCTAAATGAGGCTAAAGTAAACAGGCTCGTCACTCCACAGAGAGAAGAGAGGGGTGGGGGGAGCAGAGCTCATTTGCATTTAAAGCAGCCTCGACCAGAACAGGATGATTTTTGCAGAGCTGATTTTGGCAAGGTAAAAAGGGTGTTGTATTGAGAATTTTTAACCAAAGTATATTATAGACTTTTCATTAAGACCCAAAAGAATCATATCAACTTGGAAAATGGGCATCCGATGACCCCTTTAAGTAGTTTGAATGGCTTTGTTAATACAACAGCCCGAAAGTAAAGTCATTAGACTTTCAGTTAGAATTGCATTCGAATCTGGTGCGTACGTAACAACTTTGTTTGTATATGTAAGTCTTTTTTCTTTATTTACTTTAAGAAGTCCTTTTATGTGCAGTAGCTTTTCAAAAAAAAACAAAACAAAAAAAACTGTTCTTATTAAAACACAACTTTTTACCTGCCTGTTTGAGATTTTGGAATAATAAATTAATTGACTCAGAATGAAAGAATGAAAAAAAAGTCTGGCTTCCTTGAAAAAACATTCTTCTGTCCAACAGAGTATTTAGAGAAAGTTTAGAATATTATTTATATTTTTAATTTTTCAGAAATGTTTCGTTTAAAATGATTCATAATTGTTACTTTGCCATTACTTTCACGAAATAGTTACACAGTTGTTTATTGCAGTGTTTTGGAATGACTTTTCTACTTTTAAATTAGCTATTAAATTAGCCAAAAATGTGTTTTGTCACTATTTGAAAATTAATTTCACATTAAGCTAATAATTTTTTTTATTATTATTCCTTGCAAACTTTTTTTTCATAATGTAAAGTTTAAAAGAATGAATTAGTTTTTTTTCAAGAAGGATGTTAATATATATATATATATATATTGTTGTGCTCAGAAATTTACATACCACTTGTAGAATATTCTAAAAGTTAATAATAAACAAAATAAGGGGGCTCATGCAAAGTGTTATTTTTTTATTTAGTACTGTCCTGAATAAACTGTTTCACATAACAGATGTTTATACTCCACAAGACAAAATAATAACTGAATTTATATAAATGACCCCGTTCAAAAGTTTACATACCCTTAAGTCTTAATACTGTGTGTAGTTTCCTGGATGATCCACGACTGTTTTTAAATTGTGATAGTTGTTCATGAGTCCCTTGTTTGTCTTGAGCAGTTCATCTGCCTGCTGTTCTTCAGAAAAATCCTCCAGCTCCTACACATTATTTGGTTTTTCCAGCATTTTCTACATATTTGAACACTTTCCAAAAGTTACTGTATGGTGTTGAGATCCATCTTTTCACACTGAGAACAACTGAGGAACTCATATATATATTACAAAAGGTAAAAGCATTTACTGATGCTTAAGAAGGCAATACAATGCATTAAGAGCCAGGGGGTGTCAACTTTTGAATAGGATGATGACGTGTAAATTTTTCTCATTTGGTTTACAGTTTTTTTGTTTTTTTTTCCCCATTTAGTATTCACTTCAGAAGTTACATAAATATTTACATGTCTCACTGAATAAAATATATAAATACAATTAACCCTGATCATCCAATTCAAAAAGTGTACACTCCCCGGCTTCTAATGCATTGTGTTGCTTTCTTGAGCATCAGTGAATGTTTTCATCTTTTGTAATAGTTATGTATGACTGCTCAGTGTGAAAAGATGGATCTCAAAATCATACATTCACTTTTGGAAAGGGTTCAAATATGCAGATGCTGCTGGAAAACCAAGTGTAGGAGCTGGAGGATTTTTCTGAAGAACAGCAGGCAGCTGAACTGCTTAGGGCCAACAAGGGACTGATGAACAATGGTCACAAAACATAAAAACAATTGTGGACCATAGGAAAAAACACAAAGTATTATGATTTAACAGTATGTAAACTTTTGAAAGGGGTCATTTTTATTAAATCAGTTATTATTTTGTCTTGTGGAGTATATATAAACAATGTGAAATAGCTTATTCAGGACAGTACTAAATAAAAAATAATGCAATTTTCATGATCCCTCTTATTTTGTTAAAATTATTAACTTTTTGCATAATCTGCAAGGGATATGTAAACTTACGAGCACAACTGTATGTATATATATATATATGTATTGTGTGTAAATGTTCTTTGAGTTCTTTTTTGTTGACAATTTCCCCAAAATTCAGAACCACTGGCTTTATATTTATTTAAATTATACCATAAATACTTGGAGATTCATTAGATGTTTTCCAAATTAATATAAATTGATAATTCCCTAGATAATGGAATAGTGGTTCATTTTCCAGAATGAACCTTTCCAAACCATGTGATTCTACAGGAAGTTCCTTTACCAATGGCGTCAGGATGTGGTTATGAGAGCTGAACCGGTCTGCCCGATAGGGAGGGGGGTTGGAAGATACTACTGCTCAATTTAAAATGAGAAATGGGTGAACACCTCGTCTGCTGGGTCTCATTATAACCCTGCCTTGTGACAGACACCACATTACCGCATCGAAAGAGACCCTTTAAAAAGGGGGGATTTATTTTGTGGAATGAATTACCAAGTATAATTAAAGCTTTAATCTCCTTTTTCCCCTCAACAAAACAATTTTGTACGAACCCAGAGAAGCAATCCAAAATTAATTTACCGCACCAGTGATTAGTATTAATGCTTTGCCATTTTTTTTTCCCCTCTTTCGTCACTTGGCTCTCTCTTGCGCCGAGCTCAGATGAAAGGATATAGCCTGTTGTTACATGCGATATTCATGTGTAATTAACACAAGTCTTGCAGAGCACAGGGGGCAAGCTAGCATGTACTCTTAATAGCTTTCATCCTGGGAATGGCAGTTTTTGTCTCCCGTTGGCAGGGTTAGGGTATAGAACCTGAAACTTTGCTTGTGAAGCCTGTCAATCATAATGTAAGGCCAGAGTGAACCAACTCTTCAACCAGGCCATGAATGGATGATGTACATAAATTCCATGTGGAGCTGTTTTTAATGGGTTTTCTTTTGCAGGAAGGGATGGAGAAATATCAAGATGCATGAACTGCCCCTCGGGTCTTTATTCTGCTATTTGTTTCAAGCATTTTGTCGTGTTAAAATGTGTATTTGTGAAGGTGTGTGTGCTCAAGTATAAAGACTGGATTATTATAGTTTTTTTTTTTTTTTTTTAAATGTACATGATCCTTTCTCTCCTGTTCCATGAACCTATTGCCCAAGCAGCTAAAAGTTCGACATCTTTCTTTGAAAAAAAATAAAAATACTGGCATTTGAAAGAGACAAAGAGATAAAAATAAAAGCTTTGTGCCTCCCTCTATTGTTCTTCCAGAGCAATCTTCTTATTTGTTTCTTTTCCAAGAGGTTCCTCTGGTGACCTCCAGACGAGGTGTAAAGTCTTCTTTGATTGGACGAGACCTTCCATAGCCTGTGTAATGAGGGAATGACAAAGTACTGAACCATGGGATCAATGCTGGAGGTGGAAAGCTGTTCGTTAGCGTAGGTATGTGAACATCTTTGTGCTGTTTTGTAGGGTGCGAGTGGGATCGATGGTGCGTTTGCTTTGTGTAGGTAAATGATCATTGTAGAGATGGACAGGACCACTTTGTCTTGAGGCCCTAAGGGAACAAAAGACAAATTGGCCTAGAACTCCCATCATCCCTTTCACTCTCAATTCTACAACTTAACACTGGCAGTGATACATACGGAGGAGCTACAACAACAAATCGAGTCAAATATTTTCCAGCGACTCTTATAGAAGGTCAAAGGTTACTTTTAAATGGCATCTATTTCCAGTCAGTTATAGTTAATATTTGAGTTGCTGAATTTAGAACCAACACCTTTAGTAGCAAATGTCTGAAAAAGTGGAGAATGGGGAGAATGGACAAAAGGTGTCCGATTTATGTTGTACATTATACCTGTTGTTGTGCTGGTCCCGTGCTTGTGTTTTCCAAACAGTCTCAATATGTGTATTAATAATGGGAATTTTTCTGCAGGTTATATAACTGCACCAGTAGGTGGTGACAAATGACTGTTTTTCATAAGCCAGTCATTTAAAATATGAGTCATTTGATTTGTTCAAACACTCTGATTCATTCAGGAACAAAACATTTCACCATCTTTATGAGTGAGTTATTAAGAAATGTATGATGTGTGATAATTTACAGATAATTTACTCACTCCCTTGTCGTCCAAGATGTTCATGTCTTTCTTTCTTCAGTCAATACGAAATTATGTTTCTTGAGGAAAACATTCCAGAATTTTTCTCCATTAGGTGCCCCTAGGTTTGAACTTCCACAATGCAGCTTCAAACGGCTCTAAACAATCCCAGCCAAGGAAGAAAGGTCTAGCGAAACGATCTGTCATTTTCTAAACAAATTGACGATTTATATACTTATGTATTTATATACTTCAAATGCTCGTCTTGTCTGGTCTCTGCGACGCGTACGCGTAGTTTGGAGCAGTACTTGGTAGTTTGTGTAATTCGGGTCAATAGTTAGGGTATGTTGAAAAACTCCCGTCTCGTTTTCTTTTTTAACGTCAAATTCGTCCTACATCGCTGTTTTACCTTTTTTGGTTTGATTTTGAAGGGCGTTTGATTTTCTTAGTATGTTCACTTTGTAAACACTGGGTCGGTACTTCTGCAGTGATGTAGGACGATTTTGAAGTTGGGGAAGAAAACGAGGTGGGAGTTTTTCGACACACCCTAACTGTGTTCACTATATTGAACCGGAAAAAACACAGTTCGCGCGAACTTAGACAAGACGTGCGTTTGAGGTTAAAAAGTATATAAATTCTCAATTTGTTTCGAAAATGACCGGTCGTTTTGCTAGATAAGACCCTTCTTCCTCAGCTGGGATCCTTTAGAGCCATTTGAAGCTTCATTTAACCCTTTAATTGCCACTCCCATTATTGAACAGACATAAAAATGCACTATCCAGACTTAAATTTTTATAATTCATGAATGAAAACATTTTGTAATATGATTTTTGCCTTTAAAATGCCTTTCAAAGGATGAATTTTGAGATTTTAAGTTTTGAGCTGACATATAATTTCTTATGATATCTAAAGCATGATAGGGAAAAAGGCAATGAAGAAAGTCATTTGTGACAAAGGTCAGAACCCATGTTATGAGGTAGATTTTTTAAGTAGCACTCTTGATATATATTAATCTATTACTTTTCCTACATAATTTCTAACACAAAAATATGGTAAAATATCTATTTAGGAGTCTTAGACCTTTCCAAAGATGTATAGTTTCTCATGATTAGATTAGGATTTATTTGTAATATGGTGAAGTAAACTTAGGCATCCCACAGGGGGGACGGCGGCAGTTAAAGGGTTAAACTGCATTTTGGAAGTTCAAACTTGGGGGCACCATTGAAGTACACTACAGTATATGTGAAGATAATTCCTGATTTTCTTTCCTCAAGAAACAATTTCTTATCGACTGAAGAAAGAAAGACACTAACATCTTGGATGACAAGGGGGTGAGTAAATTAGCTGTAAATTTTTGTTCTTGAAGTGAACTTCTCCTTTGAGTGAGGCATTGACTCATTACTTCGTTTTAAAATACCAATTAATTCCAAAACAAGTAATGTCTTAAGGTGTGCAGAAGTTTGTCTGTATGTAGGCATTACAGTTAAATAACAATTAACTGTAATCAAAGTTGGTACAAACCTTTAAATGAGCTAGTTTTGTATTAATCAGCATGATTTACTTTGTCTATCTTTGACTATGATACATTGTGAAAACAATGAGAAGTATCTGAAGTTGCATGCAATGGATTTATGCGTGGTTTGATATTCTCTATAATTTATGAATGGCTTATGTTGCCTACTAATTTAATAACATATTTTGAAAAACATGCCATAGAAACTTTCACATTATGTGCAACTAAACCATCCTATATGTAACCCTGGACCACAAAACCAGTTGTAAGTGTCATTTTTTTTTAATTGATATTTATACATCATCAGATACAACAATTTGAAAATCTGGAATCTGAAAAAAATCTAAATATTGAGAAGATCACTTTTAAAAATGTCTAAATGACGTTCTTAGTAATGCATATTAGTAATCAAAAATTAAGTTTTTATATATTTATGGTAGGAAATGTACAAAATATCTTCATGGAACATGATCTTAATATCCTAATGATTTTTTTTTGGCATTAAAGAAAAATTGATAATTTTGACCCATACTATGTATTTTTGGCTATTGCTACAAATATACCCGTGCCACTTCAGACTGGTTTTGTGGTCCAAGGTCACACATATGATAAAACAATATAACGTATGGTTGATCAGTTATGTGCACAGTGTATATTCTGTTATATAACTTATGTTTAGTGTATATGCCCTCATAATTCAGATGCCCCATAAATATGCCAAGCTCAAAGATTTGAGTCTCTGTTATTGAAGAAAGAAATATTTATTTATAACCATATTAATCATGATAGTAATAATAATAATCATAATCATAATAATATAATGATTTCATTAATAAACAGTACTGGTTGTTTGAAGCACATTGGATGCATACAGAAAGAAAACTGAAATTTAGAGTACAGATCCAGGACAGCAGAAGTTTCGTCATTTCATTTTAAATAGAATACTTTATATTGGTTTCTTTTTTTTCTTTAGTTTTTTTTTCACGCTTATGTATTTGGAACAACTTCAAAATTGGAAAAAGAACGAAAGAAAATGAAAAGGAACAAAAGAAAACCCCAAATGATAGATTTGTTGTTGCGTAGAGCTTGTGTTGCACATGAAGAGAACCTTTAATATAATACATTTTATATTGAGATGACAGAGGAAGTAGCTTTTGTATATTTTCAGTAGAAAACAAAGGGGCTGGAAGCACACACGCACGTACATACACGCGCACACGCACGCTACATGGAGGGTAACTATCACTGAGACGACTAACTTGACTTCCATTCAAACTCTTGTGCTTCGGGGATCTGGCAATGACGATGAGGAAAATCATGTTGGCAGGAGTTCGTTTTTTCCTTTTTTGTGTCGGGAAAAGCAGTTGCCAAGATAAGTTTGTCATTTTCCATTGGCTTGACTGTGTTTGAATGAAGTTCAAGGGAACTGTGCAGACACGGGTGAGCTGCATAGCTGGTCTTACACCTGCCCTAGCATCTAGAGCAGACGACCAGTGTAGATTCGAAGGACGTTTCGGATGGAGGAACAAGTGGCAGATACATGCGCTTGAGTTTCATCGTAGTTCTGACAAGAGACTATAAGCAGACTACAGTTTGCATTGGTTCTCTGCTTTGGGTCGAGGAAGACGGCGAATGACTTTGGTGCTCAGGTTAATGGGCTGTTTGAGAGGAAACAGAGAGTAGAGGGAAGACAACAAGCCAAAGAATACAGTGCAAAAGCTGACATACCATACACCTCACAGCAGGGTCGAAAAAACCAGGACATGTAAACAAGTAATGTCTCGTACGGACTAAAGCAAAGAAATAAACCCAGAGGTCTCGGATCTCTGTAGAATTGACATCTTTTTGTTAGGTTGTTCAGTCACAATCTCTTCCAGAGCAGAATCCGCCACTCGTTTGTTAGAGTCCCTGAAACAACACGTCTTCGCGAACTGTTTTCCACGATCCTTCGGGTAACAAAGTAGCACAGTCGCTGAGATAGGAGTCACCAGCTTTGTAGAAAATAACCTTTTGTTCTGAGAGGAGAAAAAATGCAGCAAGGAAGAGTAACATCATTACCTATGGAAGGGAACACATCAGTTCTGTCATGTAACACCTGAGTCCGAGGAAGCGCATGATTTTGCAAAGCTTGGGAATGCTGTCTGTTGACGTGGGCTATCTAGTAAATGTACCATTCCTTCTCGCCGAGTCAAAACACACACTGTAAAAAGCATGAAAACGTGCAGTTGTTGTTTTATAGATCTGTAGACTCTTCCTGATCTGACCCACTCTTGCTTTTCGGTTGATTCAGTCCTGTTAAATATGAAAATGTCGACCTGAATAAAACCAGTTAATTGAGATGTTATCAAACGAAGCACATTTTTAGGCATTTCTTTCCCAGGATAACACACTGACGTTTTCAACATCGATTATAGAGCGACGCCGCTGTTGAACGTGGGTCAACTGTTCTCCTTTTGCATAAAGGAAAAAAAAGAAGACAAAGGAAAGCGGTTGTCTATTAAAAACCAAAGAGCATAATTCTGCTCGGTCTCATCCGATCGTTTTATGTCTTTTCTGCCATTGTCCTGCAGGGTCGTGATAATGTCCGTCGGCCAACTGGAGTGCTCCTGTTATAAAAGAGAGGTGTCAGCTGGACCGTACAATATCTCCGTCGGGTCCGGCTTCAGAGCGAAGGCTCGCTTTAACCGTGTCCACATTTACAAAGTACTGCTTAAAAAACAAAGACATGTACATAAAAAGTTGAATTACATTCAATAGCTGAACCAAAGATACAGACGAACGGAAACAACGCCACACAAGTGAAAATCTCTTGGTACTTGCATAAATCGCCGCCGAAAAGAAACCCGGACCACCATCGAGAAACGAAAAAAGGTACAATCCTTTTTGAAGGGTCGCAAAGTCACAAATAGATATATCCATATATAAATGTTTTTTTTCATACTGGTAATACAATAATACAACATTAGTAAATGGCTACAATCGACGTTTGACCACGCTGAGCAGCATGTAATTAGTACAACGTTTAAATATATAAGGATGTGTCACTGAAATGGAGCTCATTAGAAGTATAAAGGTAATCGATTTTTAATAAAACTTTGCTCGCAACCCTATGACTAAACTGGCACGTCGTTTTCCACCTCGCAGCGGGCAGGAACCCATTTTCAAGATGGATAGTGAAACTCCCGTGACAATACCGAGAAGACAGCTCCAATTTTCTTAATTTGTAGCCTCATGACACCACATACAAAAGTGTTTACTACACAGCACGGCCACCTCCACAACACTACAATGAAATGGTTTTTGGTAGCCCTGGGCTCCGGGGCCGCCGCGACCCAACACGACTCTATAAAGCCCCCTTCCGCCCGTAACCACTCTCGCACACACTCGCACGCACTCGCACGCATCCCAGTGAAACCTGTTTCGTATTGTGCTACAAACAACAGCGGGATGACAGCGCATTCCCTACTTCAGACCGACCGGTGGTTTATTTACAGCGTCTTCTCTCGTCCCGTTCCATGCGACACCTGAATATGCGACCTGATGTAAGACTGAAATTTGGAGTCCCATGCAAGTTTGTCTGCCTACATCTAGACGGGATGAATAACAGCTCCCTATGTGCGCGACTAAAGCCAGAGGAAGCGATGCGGTTCAACCCACGACAAAAACCTACTGATGGAAGACCCAGCTGTGCCATATATTCAAGGGCTTTGGATGAAGAGGGGCCACATGGAATCGTGTCTGGCGGGTCTTCGGCCTCTCTGCCCGGCGCAGGCCGGACAAGGAGGTCTGCGGTGGGAGGGGGGTGGGGGTGAAGGACCAACATGTACACCCCCCGCCCCCCCTCCTACAGCACTAACTCATCATTCTGTTGCTAGTTTTGTACTATTTTTTTCTTCTTCGCTTCTTTTTTGTAACATGTTTATACATACATATATATCGCTATATAGATATATACACTCATCTTTTTCATCTTTTTGAAACCATAAACTTAAAAAAGTTTAGAAAAATAAAAAGTTTTATGACGAACTCTCCTCTTCTCCTCCACCCCGAAAGGCTGTCCCAGGTGAAAGCTAACCCCTCTTTTCATCCACAGCTTGGCTGCGACAGTCTCGCGTCCCCACAGAGATATATAATGCCTTCTCCTGACAGCCTCGGTGTAAGGATTTCCTCTTAACTTCTTTTTGTATGTTTTTTTTTTCATTGACACTTTTCTTCCTTGATCCTTTTTGTTCCTTTTTAGCTGATGCTCTTCTCCGTTGTCTTCTTTCTTTTATTTACTAGAAATGCAAGACAGATAGAGAAAATGTGAGTTTAACATGCACATACAGTACGGTGAGGTCCAAAAGTCTGAGGCCATTAGTGAAAATGCTTCTATTTTGCATTTTAATAATTTAATACACTTCCATTTGATTCAAGTGAATGATTCCTGTGAAACAATATTACTATTAATAATAACAATAACAATATTAATACCATTTTTAAAACTTTCCATTACAAATTACAACTTTACAACTTTATAATAATATTATCAGCATAACGATTTGTAGAAACAATTCAACTGAAAAATTATAATAAAAAAAAATATTTAAAACTTGGTGACCCTTTATTTTAAGGTGTCCTTGTTACAGTGTAATTATACATCTAAGTACTGAGTAATATTAACTAACTACCATATGGTTAGGGTTTGACTTAGGGTTACTTGCATGTAATTATGCATAATTAATTGTTATTATAATGGTAAGTAACGTGTAACAATGACACCTTAAAATAAAGTGTTACCTAAATTTTTTTTTTTTTACAATTTTTCTATTTCAAAATTTTATTTTCAATGCAACGATAAAAGAAAAATTCAACTGAAAAAATCATACAAAATAATACTACTACTACTATATTTTTTTACTTTATAAAATTACAAATATTATCAGCATAATTTGACTGAACACGATAATTGAAAAATTCCTTTGAAATCATAATAATTTATTTATTATTATTATTTAGCTTTATTAACAGCACCATTCAGGATGCCACAAGTTTGCATAAAATAAAAACCTGGGGCCAGTTGTTCAAAAGTAATCTGATTGAATTTTCAAATTTTGAAAATGGGTTGTTCCAAAAAAAAAAAAAAATTCTGAATTCTGATTAGATCAACAAAATTCAATCTTGGTTTTGATCTGGAATGAATCCTCAGTTTTTGTTGTTTAAAATGTTTTAATATAATTGGGACACTTTTGATCCAAAAAAAAAAAAAAAAAGAGATTATTCTGATCTGAACAAAATTGTAATAAAACTTTAAAACTGGTCCAAAAAATACATTTTAACACGTAATATCTCCAAATTCCTGTCAATATCAAAAATATTATATTTAATTTACTGATTTAAATTCACTGATTGTAAACTACATTGGCACAATCATCAGAGATGTCCCTTTAGGGGCTCCATAGAGCACTAGTAATTCAGATTTGGAAATCAGAAAAAGTGTGTATCTGGATCAGGGTGATCTAATCCAATTTTGGTTTGAAAAACTGGCACAAAAGTAAGATGGATTACCTGATCCTATATAGCAAAACATGTCATTTCCAAATCCAGATCATTCTGATCCAGACTTTTTGAACAACTGGCCCCTGAGCTTATCTAGAATTATTTATGAATCTCAATGTATGTTTGGAGGTCACATAATCAAGGTTACAAACAGTGACCGAGCAATGTAGAATCTAAAATATTTTCCATTATAATTTACAATTTAATCATAAATGTATGTTTTCCATTTTTCTAAATCCTGAAACTTTGTTTCCAGGTTTAAATTAGATTCTGAATCCCAAATCTTCACCGTGATCTCAGACTTTTGGTCTTGCATGATCTAAAAGCAACTAATTACACAATAAAAATGCAAATCATGCACAAAGAAAATATATTCTGATTACATTATCTTCCATGCACCGGCTCAATATCAGAAACAATCCTTGGGTGTAGCGCTAAACACACATTGTGGAATTATCCCCCAAATCCCGGATTAGAGTAACTGAAGTGAAAATAGGGCTCAGCAGGGGGAGCTTCTGCTAAATTTTCAGCATAATGAGCGAATCGGATTGATCAGAGGCTCGGTGATATCGTTGTAGTCTGAGGAGGATGTTCGACACAGAGCTCAAAAGACGTCCACCGGACAGGAAGAGAAAAGCGGAGAGAGAGGAGGAGGAGGAGGAGATTCCGGGGTGTCCTGGGGGCTCTCATCCTGACAGAAGCTCTCTAATTCAGGGAGATGTGGTGCCGTGCGGAGGAGCCTCAGAAGAGGGAGCGGGCTGACTTTAATTTTAACATGACTTTGTAGTTCTTCACCCATCCCTGGAGGAGCACACAGATGTGCTCCGGCATACTGATCACACCCAATGATGGGCCTCTGTTCTCTGCTCAGCGTGTAATATCTCTGGAAGAGACATGGGAGGCTCCTCAAGTTTTTGCTTGACAAACATGAACAGAAATCGACTGAGGGAGACTTAAAACTGTTGGTGGGCAGCCAAACACACTTGTAACATCATACATGCTAAGCCTCCTTTTCAACATCCGAGTGCTATCGACTATGTAAGTGACAAAACTGTCAGCTACTACAGACAACAAAATAAAATACAGATAAGAAAATAAGTACATACATAAAAGTTTTTGAACAGTAATATTTTTAATCTTCTGTTCACCAAGCCTGCATTTATCTACATTTGTCCAAACTACATAAAAAAAAGAGTAAAATATTTTTACTATTTAAAAACTGTTTTCTATTTAAATATATTTTAAAATGTAATTTATTCCTGTGATTTCAAAACTGAATTTTTAGCATCATTACTCAAGTCACATGATTCTAAAGAAACAATTCTAATATTCTGATTTGCTGCTTAAAAAACATTTATAATTATTATTGTCAAAAACAGCTGAGTAGTTTTTTTTTCAGATTTCTTTTGTGAATAGATAGAAAGTTCAGAAGAACAGCACTTATCTGAAATAGAAATATGTTGTAACATTCTAAATGTCTTTATCATTACTTTTGATAAATTTAAAGCATTTTTTTATTCAGATAAATGCCTTCTATTCATCAAATAATCCTGAAAAAATGTACTCACCTGTTTTAAATACTGAGAATAATAATAATAATAATAAAAATGTTTCTTGAGCAGCAAATCAGCATATTTACACTGAAGACTGGAGTAATGATGCTGAAAATGTAGCTTTGACCACAGGAATAAATTACATTTTAAAATATATTTAAATAGAAAGCAGTTATTTAAAATAGTAAAAATATTTCACAATATTACTGCTTTTGCTGTATTTTGGATCAAATAAATGTAGGCTTGGTGAGCAGAAAAGACATCTTTAAACAAAAAACATTAAAAATCTTGACTGGTGGTGAATATTACTAAATAAACATCCATATGCATCAAGTCTAGCAAAACAGAAAAGACTAAACACACATAATTATAATTTTCCTTTTATTTAGACACAAAAATTGCTAAGTATTACTTATTTTTATTTTATGTACATAGCTTTAACTACTGAGTCTTAAAGTCCAAAAACAATGGCTATGCGAGAGCAAAATGTACCAGCTGGGATTTGAACAGATGAGGCGATTCATATAAGCTGAAAATTTCACAATGTAAGCCTACATGAAATGGACAGCAAGTACACATTTAATACTACAGGTTATACATATAAAAGATGACTGCGATATGTGCTCACATATATTTCTATATATAGTATTATGTACAAAGAGTACAGTTTTTGCTTCAACTTTTTTTAAAAACATTTTTTAAAAATCCCCTGACAGAAGAAAATTGCACAATGAGACAGCACATGGAATAGACACAATTTTAAATGACAGAAAGTTAATGAGGTAACAGCAGATATAATATTAAATTGCGTTATTGTCCGGTGTGACCCAGTCTGAGTCTATTATTGACATAATTCTATGCAAGTTAAGCCGTTGCATTAAGCACGTAAAATAACAATTATATTATCGCAAGATTTAAAAAAATAAAAAAAATAACTGCAAAACAAAATAGTTTTTTAGCTTCTACTCCATTCTGTTCGCAGCCTCAAACGGACCTCTCAGTAAATTAACATTTGTGCCATCAAACTGAGAGAGATGAAAATCTGCTGCTATGTGGACTGGCCCCTGGCCCAGGGTGCCATCTTACAAATCACTGCATTAACAGAGCTAATTAAACAGGCAATCTTTTAATGGCCCACTGCGGCGTCCATGCAAGACAGAGACTTCCATCTTGTCAATCTGCAAGCTCACACATTCGTTTAGATGACTGCAAACTGTCTCCTCAGCAGTCATTTCGTGCTCAGCACGGTGTTTTCTCTCTCAGCCTAAATGCTGGAATTAAATAAATGGGTGATTGAGTCCTAATATAGTCGCTTGATTAGTTTAATTGTCTGAAATAGAGATGGAAATGCCTTAGTCAAGAATATGATAGTCTTTTGCATGAATTAACTCTGATTCATTTACAGTTCTGCATAGATATTTCACGAGAGGAAGCGTGGTTTAGAGGATCAAACTAAACGTGTCATTTTCCCACTTTTTTGGCATGGCTGGAAGCACCGAACACAAAGTGTATTTTATTTCAAAAAGGCTCATAAATGACCACTCGCTTAATGCAACAAAGTCAATTAAAATTGTGTCTCCCACATAAATTAAACTGAGGTCAGAGGGCAGCGTAAATACCTTCCCGATGTATGGAAAAAAGACATACATTTAAATAGCTCAACAACACACAGCACAGAGTTATTGACTCACATCTGGACATAATATGCTCTCTCTTCTCCACAGAAAAGGTATAAACAATTTCGATTTAAAGCCTATTATATTATATTATATAAAAACGTCACCACATAATATTCTTAAGGGTGTATAAGTTTACAAAAGAAATTTGTACTTTGTATGTTTTTGTATGTCTTGTTTTTCATTTTCAAAATGATCAACACCAACAAAATATGTTTAAGTCAGACATAAAAAAGAAAAGTAAAGACAAATAAGCTTGAATAGAGAAAATAAAAACACAATGTTATTTACAGTGCATGTTAAATCTTTTGAATAGCACTTGTATTCCATTCCCACAGAAGAGATTTTAGCTTTTGCATTTTGGTTTCTGGTAAACAATAGTTTGGATGTTTCAAGATAACCTTTTGAAAGTCCATCTTAAACACATGCTACTTAAAGGGATGGTTCACCCAAAAATAAAAATTTTAGAGCTGTCATAATTCGAGTTCTCGATTAAATAAAATCTGTGACTGCAATTTAACCATGTCGAGTAATCGAGGCAAAATGCTGGAAATGGCACAATCTACATACTAGAATCCATTAAGCGCATTATTAAACCGTTTTCCAAGGCATGATATATTATGCCCATTCAAAAATCATAATAAAGCATAACGTGTTTGTGAATTCACAAACGCTACGAATCAATTAAATATACATAGGTTCTATTGTTTATAATACATTATGTATTTTAACAGGTTTGCTCAAAAACCATGATTACTTGCATTTGATACTTTATTTAAACCAATTAGTATTGTCTCATTGCTATTATATACGTATTTTAGTCATTTTAGAGTCTATTGTTTACTTATAACCACAAAAAAATATATATAATTATCCGACTACTCGATTAATAGTCAGAATAATTGACTGATTACTCGATTACCAAAATAATCATTTGTGGCAGCCCTAATTTACTCACCCTCAAGTTGTTATAAGTTTCTGCTGAACACAGACAAAGATATTTTAAAGAATTTTGTTAATCAAACAGTTGCTGGTAGCCATTGACTTCCACAGCATTTATGCTTAAGTCAATGGCTACACTCTTTATAATAAAGGTGCTTCACAATGCCATAGAAGAACCTTTTTTTGTCTAAATGGTTCCACAAAGAACCTTTAACATCTGAAGATCCTTCCATTTCTTTCTTGCGAAAGAAGGTTCAGATTATGAAAAGGTAAGAAAGAGATGGTTCTTTAAAGAACCTTTGACTGAATGGTTCTTTGTGAAACAAAAATGGTTCTTCTATGGCATCGCTGTGAAGAACCTTTTAAATCACCTTTACTTTTAAGAGTGTACCAGCAACTCTTTGGCTACCAGCATTCTTTAAAATATCTTCTTTTGCATTCAAAAAGAAAGAAAATCAGATTAGGAACAACTTGAGTGTGAGTAAATGACAGACTTTTTATTTTTAGATAAACTATGCCTTTAAACTTCTGTTTGTTGTGGTACTGCACAGTTTTAGCCACTGTACAGTTTCCTCAGCAATTTTTTTTTTGTCTTTTTCTTAGAGCCAAGCGAGGCGCATGCTGCACAGGGGAGCAAGGACACATTCGTTTAGGTGAAATATTATGTTGCGCTGTAGATTTCTCCCTACAAAGGTGGAAAAAAGCAATGCATCTAATCTATGTTTTACAATAGGCTGCTGTGATTTCACACTCACGGGAGAACGGTGTGTCTGGAGAGGCAGCCACAACAGCTATGGTAATAGACTGAGCAGAACGGCTGTGCCACGCGCCTGGCTGGCCTAGTGTATCTCCAAATGAGATCAGTGGTTATTGACTCAATGCTGTTATCTTTAATCTGTGGAGTAAATTACTTTGGATGCTGCCTCTCTACCCTGGTTTCTTTCCCCTTCTTCTATAACTCCACCCTTACAATTCCATTTGAGGGGTGCAGGCTGCTATTTACTGGGCCCGGTGTGTGTGTGTGTGTGTGTGAGATGCACGAGGACATGATCAACGCCCTGAGGAACTAGGAAACGAGGGAGGCCCTATTTCACTGGGAGGATTACTGCCACCCCCAACTCTTTCTTTCTCATTCTTCCTCTCTCTCTTCTCTAAAGGCCTGGCATGTCTTATCACAGGTTCTGTATAAAGTGCTGGGCCTCAGGGGAATGTCACCTTGGGGGAAAATCTCTCACCTTTGTGCAAAAGTGCTTCTCCATTGAGAAAAGAATGTTGAGGATCATATGGGTGGATCTTTATAAAAACAGATATGATAGGTCAAGATTGAGAGCTTTCAAACCTAATTCATATATATATACGGTAAGATTTTTAATGTTTTTTTTTTTAAAAAAGAAGTCTCTTTTACTCACCAAGCCTTATTATTTACTCATATTTATATTATCCAAAGTACAGCAAAAACAGTAAAATTGTAAAATATTTTACTATTTAAAATAACTGCTTTCTATTTGAATATATTTTAAAAAGTACAAACAAACAAAGCTGTGAACAAAGCTAAATTTTCAGCATCATCACTCCAGTCTTCAGTGTCACATGATCCTTCAGAAATCATTCTAATATGCTGATTTGCTGTTCAAGAAACATTTATTATCAATATTTAAAACAGTTAAGTACATTTTTTCAGGATTCTTAGATGAATAGAAAGATCCAAAGATCAGCATTTATATGAAATAAAAAGCTTTTGCAACATTATACACTGTACCATTTCAAAAGCTTGGAGTCAGTATCATTTTCTTTCTTTTTTTTTTTTTTGGAAATTATAAAAATGATAAAAAACAATACTTTTATTTAGCATTGATGCTTTAAATTGATCAAAAGTGACGATAAAGATAATAATAATAATAATAATAATAATAAATGTTTTTTGAGCAACAAATCAGAATATTCGAATCGATTTCTGAAGAATCATGTGACTGGAGTAATGATACTAAAAATTCAGCTATGAAATCACAGGAATAAATTATACTTTTAAATGTAGTCAAATAGAAAAGTTATTTTAAATAGTAAAAATATTTCAAAATGTTACTGTTTTTGCTGTACTTTCAAATAAATGCAGGCATGGTGAGCAGAAGAGACATTTTTAAAAAACATAAAAAAATTGTACTAATTAATTAAGTATATATATTGGGTCAAAGACGAAAAAGGGTTTAAGTATAAAAACAACAAGTGTAATACTGCTTTAAATTGTTGTTGCTTTTCCAAAAAATTTAAAAGTTTTCTGTTTAATTTAATTGCAATTTTGTTTTTTTGAGCAAAAAATAAAGATCATACATTTTCCCCTAATTTACAGAAGACACCCACTAAAATGTCATTCAGTGTAACAATCTTGTCAGACATATTTACAACAAACATCAATTTATGACATATTAAAAGACAAATTGCTTTTACCCCAATACTAAGCTGTAGTTCTACATTTTTAAAATCTGCCACTATTCTAGGTTTTGCCCATTTGTCAGTAAGAATTTTTTTACTCATTTAAAACAGTAAAATTTAATATGCTTTTTTTAATATATATATTTTAATATGTACAAGTCAGAATAAGCATGTAGTTTGACTTTTACATAAATATTATGCTATACTGAATGACAATGTAACATTATTTCAACCAAATTTTGATATTTTATTCTCCAAAAACTTAAAAGTAGACACTTCACTTACATTTAATATGCTCTCTATGGGCATAAAATCACTGTAAATTTCTTTTGATGTGGACATCTTAATGTCTTTGACTCACATATATATACACACACTTAATTAGAGATGTCTGTTCCTTTCCTAATTATTTTTCTACACTACATCTTAAATCTTCCCATTTCTATTAGGAAGTCTTAGGCTGGCCTACCCTCCACACACATTTTTGACTTGACCAATAATGTTCAGAAGATCTATGATTAGGTCGCATACTCTCAGTGCTTAACACGTAACTCAACAGCAAATCAATACTGGAACATGTTGGTCAGAAAACCATAACTGGTGCTCTCAGCAAAGGGTGCAGTTTCCCAAAGGATGTGGTGTTTTTTATGTTTAATTTATAAATACCTGTAGTATGTTACATCTCTGTATCTTAGTTAGTTAAAATGATATTAAAAGTTATTTTTAAGCAGACCACATCTTTCGTATTAACCTAAGCATGATGGAGATTTCAGCAATGAGTGGTAATTGCTCCTCCTGTCATCTCTGTTGTTGCAGTGGGATTCTGGACATCTCATCAGCTAGAGGGTGCAATAGACCGTGTAGTGGGGAAGTGTTCTCTCTTTCCACATTACCGCACTATGTTTATTTACAGAATGCTTTCTGAGCAGCAGAAGCGGCCTTGATTAAGTGTACGCTCTTTATGTGACATCTAACAGATTAAAACTGAAGGAAACCTTGCTGGGGGCCTTCCTTCATGAATATTTGCTTTGATACAGGCAGACATGTTTGTACACAGCTTTCATTAAAAACAGGAATTATACATAATATAATCCACGTACTATACTTATTATGCTATTGTTAGATATTGTTATTATAATCTGTAAATAATAAAAGTAGATTTGGGAGGAAAATGTAACTGCTTTTTCAACAGATTTTCTGCTTTTATTGCTTTGTTAAAATAAATAAATAGTAAAATATCATTATTTCCATTTTTTTATATTTTTATAAATAATGATAATAGATGATTTTCTCTGTTTTAATTTAAATATTTTCACTGTAAAAATAAATAATAATTTACTGTTAAATATATAAATTCATCTGTGGCAATGGAATACTTTTTTATAAACCAAGTGTTAAAAAAAAAACCTAAGTTGACATCAATCTCCCCAAATGACATACAGTTGCAATCATACAGACAATAAATGTTCATTGAGATACATAACAGTACGTCAAAGTGAAAAAGGGTGTGAGTGACAGAGAATTACAGTACTTGAAATGCTTCATGAAGGGTCCATGTAGCTAACTATCATTTTTAACACATTACTACAATATAGTTTCGGTAAACAATCATAGACTTAGAAAGCCATAGCTTTGTAAATGAACGTTTATATCCATATTTCCCTTTGATATTTACTGGAGAGAAAATAGTAAGGCTATATTAGTAGTTACAGATAGCATATGCAAACCGTGGAGGTTTTTCTTTTCATATTTAAATGAATAGCAGTCATCGCCACTTCTAATAAGTAGGTGGGTGTTTAGTGGGGCCTTTAATGCAAAGACTGCAAATACACGTCTAGCGCTGCTGTTGTTTTGCTCAAGTTGCTCATTGCTGTGCCATTTAGTAAGGCAAATAAACTCACTTCCTGGCCCACTCCCTGTCCACATAAATCAGCTGAGCTCATGCCCATAAATCTACGGCGCGACTAAATGAGAAAACTCATTGGACGGCACCCCCTCCCCACCACCTCCTCTCTGTCACTCAGCCCCTCCCCTAGCGGACCACACATTTCAATACAAACAAAACAGATTCCAAATCAATAGGCGAGCAACAGAAATGCCGGTTGATAAAGAAGAGGTTTAGCCCAAATGTGACTGTTCGGGGAAGGTTCGGAGGCGTTTTGCTCTATTGAACGTAGAGGCGGTTGGGATGTTTGTTTGTGTTTGTTTTCTTTTGTTTGTTTGTTTGTTTGGATTGACTCTCTCTCTCTAGTAGGGTGTGAAGCGACTGTAACCTCCTCTGTAAAGGCTAGCCTGCAACATCAAAGATGAAAAAACAAAAAGGAGCCAATCAGTGTTAAATAGATTCTCTGGGGTGAACAGTGGTTGAAATTTTCTTCCCTTTCGCTTGTCGTTTCAAGTTTGGAATGAAATTGCGGTGCGAATGTCAATGGTCAGA
The DNA here is from genome assembly GCA_012976165.1 of Labeo catla. Taxonomy (NCBI): domain Eukaryota; kingdom Metazoa; phylum Chordata; class Actinopteri; order Cypriniformes; family Cyprinidae; genus Labeo; species Labeo catla. The sequence continues at coordinate 369,454 of VONZ01000524.1, forward strand.
GTTCAGAGTTTCACGGATCAGCCGGGTAACGACTCAAACAGCCCAGTGTGTTTCATCAGTTGCTCCGGATCGAACCTCTCCATCATGGCCGTCTGGCCCTCAGGTTGTTCTGATTGGAGACATCTAACACGCACTACTTTCTCAGACCTCTCCTTAAACCGGACTGCAGTAGTGCCCTCCTTTGCTCTTGCCAAATACAAAAAACTTCAAAGGCTCTATGGGCCGCTCTCCTCAGCTCCGACCCTGTGCAAAATACACACGCCTTAAACGTGGCATGAATTCTGTTCTAACAGAGAGCAAAGCAAACTAACTTTTTCTCGAACCCTCTGAGGGGCTCATTATTAAATACTTTTTACTTGTGATCTGCTGGTCAAATATGATTTAATGATATTCATTTCATTCTCAGCAGGCTCAGTGCAAATACTGAGAGGAGTTATGCTCGTTTGAGTCGCAACCGGTTCGGTCCTGGCATCGCTGAGAACTCTGAGTGCCCACTTCGGCCCCCCTGTGGCCCTCGTTCGACCGGAGGAGCGCCGGAGGATATTTGGTATGCCTTAACGTGGCAAACTGAGGTCTTGAGAAAGGGAGGAAAATTTGAAAAAAAAGAAAAGGAGGCAAAAAAAAAGCAACACAGGCCACAGTTTTAATTAAGTAAATGAAGAGGAAAAAAATGGTCTTAATTAATGAAAGCTTTTAGCTAGCAGCTGCACCGGGGAATAGTACGGTTTTGAGAATCACACGGATGTCGACTTGGTAAATTCCAGTCATTTGTCTTAGGCAGAGTGTTTGTCCAATAAGCCTCATGGGCAGGGGGAGGTGGGTGCGATGGAATCTTTTTTTTTTTCTCTCTCTCTCTTTCTCTTTCTCTTTTTTCCCCGTCGTTCTTCCTCTATCTCTCACCTTTTCTTTAATCTCCCTCGGCACGCTGCTGCACGCGCTTGATGGTCGTTAATCTTGAGAAAAGTCCCGACCAACAGCGGCAAAAAAACAAATCATAAAGAGTTTTCTCTTTTTGTGTTCAGATAGGAGTTTTAGAATTTTTCATCTTTGATGTTAGCTGCAAAAGCTAGCTAAAAACAAACATTAACGGGACGACGATCCCCACATTTGCTGATATGCACAGGAAAGTGTCTCATTTGGAAGGACTAATCAAGTGTCAGTATGCTGGATTACCCCCAGTGCATTTAATGAGATACAAAGTGCCCAGGATCCATCTTGACAAACTGTCACATACACATATATCAGCTGATGAGTCTCTGAATATATAAACATATATCTGTACTCCTGACTGTAATAATGCAAATGTAAACAGGGTCCAAAATTAACACTTTCCAAATGCCAAATACAAGTATAAATTGGCTTTGGCGAGTAATAAAACACTTCGCCAGTTGGCCGGATGCAACATTACATGGTTTTATCTGTAAGAATGATTGCTGATGTAGCTGAAGAAAGCAATTAAAATCAAAACGGTACTCTCATCTACAAAACAAATTTCGGATATTTATCTGCAATCTGTTTTTGGTCTCCAGAGCTAAAAATAAAATAAAATAAAAAATAAAATGCCTGCATTTATTTGATCCAAAGTACAGCAAAAACAGTAATTTTTTTAAACATAATTTTACTATTTAAAATAACTGCTCTCTAACTGAATATATTTGAAGGGGATCAAAAAGTTTATCAAAGTTGTCCTAAGAAAGAACAGGTATTGTTTTGGTTATAGAACAACATTGGGGAAATGTTTTGATCCACTTCAAATATTGACTACTGTATTTTAAAATGTTATTTATACCTGTGATCAAATATAGAAATTATAGAAATAATATTTTTTTATTTAGCAAGGATACTTTAAATTGATCAAGAGTGATGATAAAGACATTTATAATGTTACAAAAGCTTTATATTTCAGATAAATGCTGTTCATCTGAACTTTTTATTCATCAGAGAAACCTGAAAAAATTCTACTCAGCTGTTTTTAACATCATAATAATAAAAAATGTTTTTTGAGCACCAAATCAGAATATTAAAATATTTCTGAAGGATCATGTGACTGGAGTAATGATGCTAAAAATTCAGCTTTGAAATCAAAGGAATAAATTACATTTTAAAATATATTCAAATAGAAAACAGTTATTTTAAATAGTAAAAATATTTCAAAATGTTACTGTTTTTGCTGTACTTTGGATTAAATAAATGCAGGCTTGGTGAGCAGAAGAGACTTTAAAAATGTTACTGTTCAAAAACAATTGACTGGTAGTGTATTATTCAAATGATTTATATATAACGTGTGTATAAATAAAGCTAATTTATGGCTGGTCATTTTGGACCCTGTTTATGATCACATAGAATATTACAGACTTTAGCCACCCCAACTACATATCCTCAGCTCACAGCGCATGCTTCATTCAATTTTGCAATATTTACAATTATTCTATTCATAATTTAATTACATTTAACAGAATGTGCAGTGATATCTTTCAGTGTTATTACAGCTGCACTGGACTCTGCCTTCTATGTTGTTGGGGTGCTTAGGTCTGTGTAATGTTAGGGCATGGATGAATGTTTCATGCATCACGTTTCTAGACTCACCATAGTGCCCACGCTGTACGTGGCTGCAGGTCCAATTGTGTGGTGATAAGGGTCTGCTGTTGCATAGACTCTGCCATAGCTAGAGGGAAAGGAAGAAACGGAGAAGGCACTGAAGCTTCGAGAAGATGGTATGCTCCAGTGAACGCTGTTCATTTGAACTAGATCCATTATCACTACACCCTTCGTCCCTCTCTTTCTTTCTGTCTGATAAAAATGCAATCACTGGCTTGCCATAAATACACAGTATAAAGGTAAGAGTGTGTTAAAAGTGATAGGTGCTCTGTTATTGTTTTGGAGTAAAAGTACAGAGTATTTATCTTATGAGCATGTGGTAAAAGTTATATTGGTCAGAGAGGGACAAGACACTGAAAAAAATACAGCAGATAGAGTAGAAAAGAACAGAAAACGGTAACAGAAGTGAAGAACCAACTGGGTCTTTTCTAGAGCTGGGTACTGACACAAATGTCACAAATCACAATTGCGATTTAATTAGATTCCGATCTAGATTCAATTCACTACCGATTATTTTTTGGATATATATCAAGTACAGTACAGTAATTTTCTTAAGGAAAAAAAAATCTCTCAACTAATGCTGCAAAATACACATGAGAGTCAGCTTGACTACATTATAATATTGGGGGTGAAAACGAACTGATTTCTATACAAATACTAAGTTTACAATTACATAATTATATTTTCACTCCAATTCATTTTTTGAAATATAAACATTTAAAAGGTGCCTGTCATAAAAACGTGAACAATTGGACTGAATATGTTATATTCCATATCTAGAGTTCGTTTTTCTATCTAACTAACAAGTTTATAGTCACCGAATATGTTTTTTCTGAGGTAAATGTGACATTACTGTTATATCGACGTCTTTATGCGTTTGAAACATTGATTAAACGATTACAGGAGACAGGATACAGATTTTGTTAAGTTGTACTCTCTTTTAACATACCTTCTGATGTTTATTCACCATTATTTTGTCCTGAAACTGGTTTTAAATCGGAGGAGATGGTCAGTTCACGTACGATTCGCCCCACGACTTCTCTGCAACTGCTAAGTTAGTTACTGCGATCTCTCACTTCATTTTAAACAGCGCCAAAACGGCATTTATTGTTTGAATACTAATGAAATGGACAGGATTTGCAATCTGAGACTTAGGCCACGTACACACTGTCAGTTTTTGGGATTGACAACCGCATTTACTTACAGGTGTGAGTTTCGAAATGTCTGTTCTAGCCACAACCTTATTCCTTACGAGTAACCACAGCAACAGAGACCAAAGCAATATCCAAGATGGCGACGTCCGAAAAAATGAATGTATTACAACTTTCTGCAGACAATAGTCCCGTCGTGCGGGGAAAATTTACAGGTGTGAGTTCGGTTATAGAATACGGTCGTCACACCCGTAAATAACCATACCATGTGTGAACGTAACCGTATTAATGACTCAAATACGGTATTGACAACCGTATTCTGCTGCTGTGTGAACGTGGCCTTTGTTTCATATCAAAAGTAACAAAGCACAAACCTGATTGCGCTTTGTTGGGTGGCTACCATGTTCCATTCATTAACGGGCTATTTACGAATTGTTTTATAAAAACGTGAATCGTTTAAAATCCATATATTTTTATCCAGCCCTAGCTATTCAGTACACATTTACGTCCCCATCATTCTTGATAAAATGTTAAACTCACAGTTTTAAAAGATGGAAATAAATAATTCCATGACCTTTGTTTGAGTGCTTGTTGACATTTTTTATTAGGAAATCTTCTAGGTGTTTATTTTTTATTCCTCTAATCGAAATGCGGTTATGTAATTGTTTTTCTTATGTTATCAAGATCACTTTCCATGTTATATAATTTATTTTATAAGTTAAAATGCCTTATTAGCATCGTCCTCAGGAAGTGACATAATTTTGGTGGAAAAAACAATAGCACAAAAATCAGCAATTACAGCAATGATTTAATCTATAGAAATATGTATCAATATCATATTAAAAGTTCAAAAGATAAACAAAAAATATATGAAAATATATGAACTCAGTTTTCATGCTTGTGTAAGCAAGTAAACAATCACGTTTAAATAATTAAATAAATACATTTTCTATAAATACTTCCTTGACGACACTTGCAAATTCAAACTTTAAAAGTTACAAAGTTCTAAAGGCACTGCGGAACAGGAAATACCCAGCAAGGAAAGAGATGTATGGAAAGAGATGTTTGGATTTTGTGTTGCTGTGCGTGTGCATTAAAGAAAGCGAGTGAAGGAGGCAGAGAGTTTATGTTCACAGCTCTCTTTATCCTTTTCATGCTCCTTTGCCCTCTCTTGTTTACCCAGGCTGCACTGTAAAGAGGCACAGGGCTGGTGGTGGCGGCGGCGTTCTCTGACTCTTTTCATTGGTACCGATTTGGAACTAATTCCTCCAAGATGGGCCTTACTTCTCCCTTTATTTATTTATTAACCCCCAACACTTCCCTTCTTCATTTGTTGACTTTCCCTACAAACACACGCTTGCAAATGAGGGCCTGCGGGGAGCAGATAAGGCAGGCCGAGCCGGGTGCCGAGGGCACAGATTGAGAGAGGAGAAAAGAGGAGAGAGGGGGGAAATCCTGGGCCCAGACATGCTATTACATATGGAAATACTATCGGATCTGACCAGGTTTTTGTCGTCCGGGATTATTACAACATCAAAGGTCAGGCCAGCTCAGTGGAGTGAGAGAGCCGAGCCGAGAGGATTTTAACTGCTTGTGACAGACAGTGCAGATGAGGGTGGCTGGGAATCCCCGTAACACTCCAGCCGGCCCGGGCTACTTAACCTGCAGCTTAACCGGGCAGCGGAAATGACCCGCTCCAAAGTAAACCTGAATAGCTAGTTCCAGACGTATTCAAAAAGAGTGATTTTTCTCATTTAAAATGGTTCCCGTTGCATAATTAAGGGATAGTTCACCTTAAAATGAAAATTCTGTTATCATTTAGTCATCGTCGGTGACTTTCTTTCTTCTGTGCAATGCAAAAGAAGATATTACAGTGTAAAAAAAAGAATGAAAGATTATTGGAGTGTGTTTTACAAGAAAATACTATTTTGTTTTTTCTATTTCAAAATTTCAGGTTTAATTCAATGTGTTACTTGCTATAGCTTTGTAATTGTTTGTGAAATGAACATTTTCTGAATGAAAACCCTGTGTGTGGTAAATATCCAAATCTTTTCCAATCTATTTCCATTGTATGAAGACATTTTTCAAAATATCTTCCTTTACAGTCCACAGAAGAAAATGTTACACAGGTTTGGAACAACATAAAACTAAGACTAAACACAAAAAGATTCACAAAAGTGTTAACTATCACTTTAAGTGATATTTAAAAAAAAAATCTGCTATGCAAATTGATAATTCTGTCATCATTCTGTTGCTCCAAACCCATATGACTTTAAATCGTCTGGGGAACACAAAAGAAGATATTTTGAAAAAATGTCCCAGTGTTTGTTTTTATTCATACACTGAAAGTCAGTGGGAGCTATTGTTGTTTTGAACTCCACTGATTTTGATTGTAACAACTGAAAAATTATTTTTAATTTTTTTGTGTTCCGCCGAAGAAAGAAGTCATGAGCGAGAGTAAATGATAACAGAATTAATACTCTGTTAAGAGGTGTGTTCAGAAGTCTGTGTCATTTAAACACTTACTTTTAAACCCCTCCGTCATGACATATCAAATTAGAGTGCGAAACGCAGAGCTGGCTTATGTGAAAGCAAGGAGCTGAACGACAAGCGATGCAGAAAGAGGTGGAGAGAGAAAAGGAGAGTTGGAGTGAAAGAGGGGACGCGGGAAGGGGGCTGAAATAAGTGCGGTGGAATGCCAGTCTTGTCACCTGCTCTGATGTGGATCTGTGCTTGGCTCTGATAAATCTTACATTATCTGGGCTCTTCAGGCTGGCAGGCAGGGCCGTGCCTTATCGGCACTGACACGCTCAATCTTGCCTAGATTAAACCAGTGCCTGGCCTGATCCAACCTGACAGGGTCCCCACAGGTCCTGGATAAATTACTGACAACCCTGCACCACCTTCGTCTTCACACACACACACACACACAACCCTGTGGCCTGAAGTGAGTAAGCTAAGTGGTTACGGAAATTCAAGTTGAATTCAAGTTTAAAGGGCGAGAGTGTATCAAAGATAGGGAAGCAAAGTCTAAATGATCTAATTTAACCCGGTTTAATAAGAAAGCACATCTGTAAACTCATACCGGGCTTTTAGACCTGAGGAAACACTTTTCAGAATGACTTTAGAACTGGAATATAGTTAAAAGTTGCAGTGCATAATGTCCCGATAGGCCTTAAAATACAAGGTCTGTTTACCCATAACCATTATTCTCTGAAAGATTAATGTTTTTAATCTTAATTTGTGAAATAAGGAGGTGAGACCCAATGAAGTGGCTTGATAAATTCATTATTTTCCATAAAGTATACTGACAGATTTCCTTTTGGAACAGGGCAGGGTTTTTTTTTTTTTTATCTAAAAACATACATAAACATCCATTTATAATGTGTGAGATAAAATATTAAGTGAAATGTAATAAAGAAAAAAAATCTTTGTCCATATTCAGATTTTTTTAAATCTTACTTTTTAAAACTAGGGCTGTCTTTAAAAAGCAGAATAAAACAATAACAATATCAAATTTGGTAGAAGTGTTAAAAAACATTGTATTAAGCATTAAATATGTCAGGTTAATATGTTAACTTCCTCAGCCCTTTCTCAAGCTAACATGGATAGCTAGTTCCATTCATATCCAAAAAGTATTATTTTTTCCCTTACCTCAAATGGTTTTGATTAGATAATTAAGAAGTTGTTTACTCTTTGATATCTCAGTTAAAACCAAAATTTTTTGTTAGGTACTGCTATTAGATGCCTTCAAATCCAATATTCAGTTGAAATCAAAAGTTTACAGAGTCTCCAAAATATTAATTATTTTACCAAAATAAGAGGGGTGTTATTTTTTATTTAGTACTGACCTGAATAAGACATTTCACATAAAAGATGTTTACAAATGAGAAAAGAATAGCTGAATTTATAAAAATGACCCCTTTAAAAAGTTTACATACACTTGATTCTTAATACTGTTGGTACATGAATGATTGTGTTTTTTTGTTTAGTGATAGTTGAGTTTGTCCTGAACAGTTAAACTACCTGCTGTTCTTCAGAAAAATCCTTCAGGTCCCACAAATTATTTGATTTCAGCATTTTTGTGTATTTGAACTCTTTCCAACAATGCCTGGATAATTCTGAGATCCATCTTTTCACACTGAGGACAACTGAGGGACTCATATGCAACTATTACATAAGGTTCAAATGCTTACTGATGCTTCAAAAGGAAACACAATGCATTAAGAGCCGGGGGGTAAAAACTTCGCAGATAGTTGCATATGAGTCCCTCAGTTGTCCTCAGTGTAAAAAGATGGATCTCAAAATCATACAGTCATTGTTGGAAAGGGTTCAAATTCACCAAAAATGCTGAAAAACCAAATAATCTGTGGGACCTAAAGGATTTTCTGAAGAACAGCAGGGAGTTTAACTGTTCAGGACAAACAAGGGATTCATGAACAGCTATCACTAAAAAACAAAACAAAAAAAAAACGCTGTGGATCATTCAGGTAACAACACAGTATTAAGAATCAAGTATATGCAAACTTTTGAATGGGGTCATTTTTATAAATTCAACTATTATTTCTCTTGCAAGCTATATGTTAATGTCGTTAATGTGAAATATCTTATTCAGGTCAGTACTAAATAAAAAAATACAACAAAATGAAAAACGCAAAAGAAAATTAAGAATGTATGGCAGGATTTCTCTGGATTTAAACATTCTTGGAACATCTGGGATAACGTAAGTACAAAAAAGTAATGCTTACTGGATATTTTAATCAAAAAATCTTACATATTGTGCCTTTAAGCATCAAACAGGTTATAAAAGACAGACAGAAAGCACAGGACTCTTACCTGTCACTGTAGGCCGCTGCAGCTGCTGCGGCTGGTTGGGCATATCTGTATGCTGCATAGCCACCCTGTCAATTACATAAGGGCAGCCGTCAGACACATGCACACAGCAGTGCATCGGTGACATGAAATTTTTAGAACCATCTGTCTACAATACAACTGGACTGTTCATACATTAAAGCGTCTTTTTGCAGATCCTAATCCCAAAAGCTCAGTTACAACCTTAAGAGTGCTGCTGAAAAGCCTGTCAATGCTCACTAAAATCAACGCTGAGTGATTTAGGTGGTATTTAGTTTGCCAATACAGCTTTTTGTGAAGCCTTTTTGTTTAATGGGGAATTGTCAGATTGACTGCATTAGCTTTTCATATAGATCTCGGCACAGATGCCTAACAGCCCGAGTCCGAAAGCGAACCATCTGAGCATCTTCACTTATCTGCGCTGAGTGCAGCAATAGCGGTGCAACCAATGGCTTGTCTTTCCAGTGTGCATCAATCCCATCAATTGAAATGGCAGGGCTGGGCAACTATCGATCAGCATGGTAAGTGGCAATCTGGTATAAACAATTAAAATCAGTCAATGTTTGCTTACTGCGAATGAACCAAATGGAAGATTTGGCTGAAGCTATTGAAGGGGCCTTTTAATTAATGTGGCTGGCCAATACGAGTCTCCTGGCTCGGTGCCCAGGGGAGCGGTCTTGACACACACAACGTGCTCATCCGTGGCTGGAGAACGGCGCAAGACAACACTAAATATTGCTTGTATAAGCATTAGATGACATCTGACAAAGCTATTAATTGCTCCATTCAAGCTCGCTATTAATAGCCGCGTTGTAAGCAGCATCGAATGACATTAGCCGAGATTGTTAGCTGCAGCGTCGTCTGCTGGTCTTCTCCGGCTGATGTTTTGCGAACGCTTACGCTCCAAACATGCCAAGTTTGAAACAACAGGGAATGTATTTGCTGTGAGCGAGCATCTAAGTGGCTGGGGTGTTTATTGAAGTGTCTGCTTTAATGAAACGCAGCTCCGCTCTTTGTTATTTTAGCTCGCTGACATCACTGGTACATTATGTGAATAATCGCGGTGCCAGAGCGCGTGCAGGACTGAGGCGTCGCAGATACAGGACTGCACGGTGAATTATAGATGCTCTCATTTATTTTTCAGCTCGGGATTAATGTCCGATGCTACTCTGCTAAGATCAAATGTTTAGCTACTGGAGTAGAAGAAAAATCAGGTCACAGAAGATTGTGTACATGGATTCTGTAGAAGTTACAGCTTTCTAATTCCGGTGGTTTTACCAGCTCACACAGACGGATTTAAAGGGATAGATTAACCACATACGATATTTATGTCATTATTTACTCAGCTTCATGTCATTCCAAACCTGTATGCTGTTTTTTTTTTTTTGTGGAAAAACATGAATTTTTCATGATTTTGACCATTGCCTGCCAGAAAAAACACTGTAAAATCTCAAGCTTGACATCATGGCATTCAGTCACAAGTCATTTGAGAACCAGTAAAGTTTAAGTTGAAAAACATCAGTGTTTACATCTTTTCAACACACAAAGAAAATAATGACACTTTTCATTATATGAAAGAAGGCTGCATTTATTGAATCAAAAATATGTGACCCTGGACTTCAAAACCAGTCATAAGGGTCAAATGTTTGAAAATGATTTGTATACCAAGCTGAATAAATAAGCTTTCCATTGATGTATGCTTTGTTAGGATAGAAAAATTTTTGGTTGAGATACAACTATTTGAACATTTTGAATCTGAGGGTGCAAAAAAATAGAAATATTCAGAAAATCGCCTTTTAAATTTGTCCAAATTAAGTTCTTATCAATGCTTATATTACTAATCAGAAATTAAGTTTTGATATATTTACGGTAGGAAATGTACAAAATATCTGTATGAAACGATACTTACTTTATATCCTTTTGATTTTTGGCATAAAAGACCCACACAGTGTATTTTTGGCTACCCATGCTACTTAAGACTGGTTTTGTGGTCCAGGGTCACATACAGTAAATATACATTTTTTTTGCAAATTAAAATAACTTTTCTATTCAAATATATTTTATAAAGTAATTTATTACGGTGACGGCAAAGCTGAAGTTTTTAGCATCACTACTTCAGTCTTCAGTGTAACATGATCCTTCAGAAATCATTCTAATATGCTGGTTTGCTGCTCAAGAATTTCTTATTATTATCAGTTTCTCTCTTTTTGCTCTTCTGCTCAATATTTTATAAAAAAATATATTTTATATATGAAATGTTTTTTCAGCATTCTTTCTTGAATAGATATGTTTTATAACATTATAAATGTATTTACAGACACTACTGATCAATTTAATGCATCTTGGCTAAATAAAAGCATTACTATTATTTTAAATCTTACTGACCCCAGACTTTTGTACGGTAGTGTATATATTGAAAATGAGTCTTAAGGATTTACAGTGCTCTTTTAGAGCACCTGTTTACTATAAACTCTCATTGTATGAGATAAAAACATCAATATAGTGAAAACGTATTAAATATTCAGCACACAGGTTTGGAATGACATGAAAGTGAGTAATCTTTTGAACTATTCCTTTATAAGTTATTTAAACTTAAGGTTACTCAAAAAGTTGATGTGGCGGTCCACAGAGATGGATTCTGACTTTATTGGCAAGCAAACACGAGCTACGTGCGTTCGTCGAAATCCGTTCGACTATGAGATCTATCTGGGACTGTAGCCATGAACCTGGCCACGGGTTTGCAAACTTGGCGGCAAACATACTATTGTGCGTGCCAGGTAAAGGCAACGCAGTTACGTCCACGTTCATTTGTCTTGTTTTAGATCTAAATGTTGAATTAATTTCCATTTTTCATGCAGCAAAATAATCCTGGGAAGGGGAGGCACGCTCTCTGATCACCTGACTGACTAATACGCTCTGACGGCCTGTCAAAAACAATAGGACTTGGGCACAATCTCAGGCTGTAGCGCGAGGCCTTTGGGCTGTATTTTAATGGAAGCTGAGGGAAAGGCGGATCAAACGCGTGCCATAAATTAAAACAAAAACACTGTAACGTCAACTTCATCAACGTGATCCGGCATGATTTTCCTCCCACTTAGAGCAAAACCAAGAGATAAAATGTGGAAGAATGAGACATTAAGTGCGTAGGGGTGTTCGTTTTTGGTTCATTCCACACTGTACATGTTAGCATCATCATAAAATCCATAGAGATCAACTACTTGCCTTCAAAGGAAGGCAAGCTGGTGGTTGAGCCATGTGTGAATTCATTGTGCCATGTTACGGTATGCACAAGGGACGCCAACAAGGCTTTTAGTACGGCCACCCTAGTGGATTTACGCGCGGTGACCTGAGCTGACCCTTGCCCTTATGAAAGATTCAGCACCAGCTGCTCAGGTTAGGCTCAGCGAACGTGAGTGCCATGTCCTCAACATTACATTCAACCCATCCTACATTTACAGAAGCAGCACAGGAATGGAGAAAAACAAAAAATACTCACATAGATCTCAGCACCGTAGAAGCCATCTTGGTAAACCACACTGCGAAAACACAACAAAAAAAATAACAAAACACAATACATCAGTGCCGAACATCCATAGAGTTTTTTCGCGCTGTATAGAAAATAAATTATGCAGCGATGCATTCATTTGGCGGACAAAACAATGCACTCCAGACTGTGAGGACGGGAAAAATATTGAGCAGATTAGGAAAGACGGCCATTTTCTGTGCTTAGAGAAAAACAATGTTGCTTTATAATGGGCTTTTCTCTGTCTTGTCACTGGGGAAAACCGGTAGGGCTCGCCATTAGAGTGTAACGCACTTTATAGCCATCAAGCGGTCATGTTGCAGGTTAAGGTGGTAGCACATATAATGCGAAAATGGCCCTTTGATAACAGCGCTTTTAAGTGCTGAATTTTACCTAATAATGGCCTCAGGCTCTAACTGAAACAAAGCAGGCCATTCACAGGTACTGTTTGTGTATGTTTTGGGTGAAGGGTTACTCACGCTCCGTAAGCAGGAATGGGAGGGGGTGGAGGCACGGCGCGGAACGTGTTGTAGACGGCACGACCTCTGCCTCTCAAGTGGGCGCCCCTGTAAGCCACCGTCGCCCCTGTGGTCGGATAGGGGAAGCCTGTCACTGGAAGAAAAGGAGAGAAGAAAGAAGGTGACATAAGCTTTTGCTTCTAAGAGGCGCACCTGTCACCACCAATCGGCTTTTAGTCGGTAGTGTGACAACGCACTGTCATCCTAAAATGTGATGCTTTAAAACAACTCCGACGGATGTCAAACGGTGCGTCATGTTGGCACAACACATCAGGCATGGCAGCATGATACAGCCAGTGATTCTCAACCGGTTTTGCTTCAAGACCCAGATTTGTGGCATCCTGATACAGTTAAAAGTGTTTATCCTACAGGTAAAACAAATGTCTTTCAAAATCAGATGGTGATATTTGTTAAAAGTGCACTATTGAATTCTTGAGATCTGTGGTTGAAACTTAAAATTGTGAGTTAGATAGATAATATGAAAAGCTGTTAATATGTTTCATGTTATAGCAGATAATTGATAACAATAAATATTAAAATTACATTAAAATATTAAAATTAATATATTAAATAAAAAAATTAAATAATATAAAATTATATTAAAAATATTACAATAAATATATTTAGTTAATAAAAATATAAAATTAATTAAAAATATGGATACTTGTGGATCAGCTGATTCACTAATATTAAATGTCTGGCTGATACGATAAGCCGATAATTATTTTCATATTAATGACAGACAATTGAAAAAAGATTAAAATAAATATTAAATTAACATATTTAAAATTAAAATAATACACATGTATTTTTTAAAACAAATATATTAAATGCTAACAAATTAAATAAATATTAAAATATATGAAAAATATGGATTTCTGGGCTTACTGCCAACATCTGTGGCTGGAAAATAAAATTGCAAGTTACTTGTGGATCAGCTGAGTCACCAATATTACATTTCTGGCTGATGCGATAAGCTAATAATTATTTTCACGTTAATGACAGATAATTAAAAAATGACTGATATTAAAATAAATATTAAATTAACATATTTAAAATGCTATTAAATTATTATTATTTTTTTTTAATAAATATATTAAATTAATAAAAAATTAAATAAATATTAAAATATATGACAAATATGGATTTCTGGGATTACTGCCAACATCTTTGGCTTGAACTTAAATTTCAAGTTACTTGTGGATCAACTGATTTATCAATATTAAAATTATTATGGCTGATATAATAAGCTGATAATTGTTTTCATGTTAATGACAGATAATTGAAAAATGTATATTAAAAAATATTAAAATAAATATTAAATTAACATATTTCAAACTAAATAATAAAATCATATTTTATTTAAATAAACATTAAATTAATACAAAAAATAAATATGATGGCAAAGGTAATCTAAAATAAATAAAATAAATAAATAATAATAATAATAAAAAAACATTAATATAAATTTCTGAGCCATTATCATGAAGAATTAAAATAGAGGATAAACAACACAGGCCCAACAATATACAAAATTCTTAAAAATAATCCACCCCAAATGAGAAGCACTGCACTAAACTAAAATTTCCAGTCTTTCCCAACTGAATATTCAGCATTAATCTGAGCGCTTGGAGAATGAAACGGTAAGGCATCCCTGTCTGGGGAAGCCTCTCTATTGTGGTTATCTCTGAAACCTTGAGCGTGGGGTGTGTGAGAGTGTGTCTGGCTGCTCTCCCGCTCTGGAGGGGTGTGTGCGAGGCAGGGGAGATGGTAGGTTGTTGTAGGTGAGACACAAGGTGCTGGCACGCGGGGCTGAGAGAGCAGATGGAGAGGATTGTTTAGAGATGCAATCACAGGCTGGCGCCATCCCTCATCTCTCTCCCCCCACACACTTCCCCAGCCTCACGCCACCACCACCGGGGCCAGACCCAGCCTGGAGGAGAGCAGGGACAACTCAGGGTCAAGACTGGGAGAGGTGGCAGAGAGTTAAGAGAGAGAGCCAGGCTTTATGCATGTTAAGGAAACATACACGGATGTGAAAGTGAAACAGACAGAATGAAACTTGAAACAGCGTGTGGAACAATAAATAGGTGAAAACATGTCCAGGTCACATTTCACACAGTCTCGGCCACAGATGCCCACAGACTGCCCGCAATCCATTAGATGGATATTGCACATAAAAATGGAAAGCTGTTTCTCAATCTCAGAAGCTCTAATCTGACTGGATGATTTTAAGTATAAACACCTTTTTTTTTAAACAGTCTACATTTTAGACTACATTTAACCCCAAAATCTAAATATTTGAAAAAAAATATATTTGATATTATATAATATACTAGAATTATTTTTTGCTTTGTCAATTTTTCCTTTATAGAAGTTGGATCAATGTTTTTCATTTAATTCAGCATTTATTAATACGGGTGTATATCAAGTACTACTTACAGTTGAGGTCAAAAGTTTACATACACCTTGCAGAATCTGCAAAATATTAATTATTTTACCAAAATAAGAAGGATCGTACAAAATGTGTGTTATTGTTTATTTAGTACTGACCTGAATAAGATATTTCACATAAAAGACGTTTACATATAGTCCACAAGAGAAAATAATAGTTGAATTTTTAAAAATGGCCCTGTTCAAAAGTTTACATACACTTAATTTTTAATACTGTGTTGTTATGATCCACAGCTGTGGTTTTTTTTTTGTTTAGTGATATTGTTAGGTTGTTCATGAGTCCCTTGTTTGCCCTGAACAGTTAAACTGCCTGATTTCCTTCAGAAAAATCCTTTAGGTCCCACAAATTCTTTGGTTTTTCAGCATTTTTGTGCATTTAAACCCTTTCCAACAGTGACTGTATGATTTTGAGATCAATCTTTTGACACTGAGGACAACTGATGGACTCAAAGTTAACAAGGTAACAATACAGTATTAAGAATCAAGTATATGTAAACTTTTGAACGGGGTAATTTTTATAAATTCAACTATTATTTTCTCTTGTGGACTATATATAAACATATTTTATGTGAAATTCAGGTCAGTACTAATCTTATTCAGTTCATTATTAAACAAAAAGTGACATCTTTTATGATCCCTCTTATTTTGGTACAATATTTAACATTTTTGCAGATTCTGCAAGGTGTATGTAAACTTTTGACCTCAACTGTATAAATATGTGCATACATGTAAATGCTATATTAGTGAATTTAAGGATGACAGCATTAAATGCATGAAAAGTATGAAAAATGGCTATTGATTTGGAGATTTGAGAATGTAAAATTCACCCAAATAATATGAAACTAAGACAACAAAACATTAGAAAAACATATTTGAGAATTATAGAAAAACCTACAGTACACAACAAAAGAGAACATCGGGAAAATGAGTTAAAGTGTAAAAAAGTAAAAGCAAGAGCATGTTACACCCAAGCCTCTCTTTAACCTTCACTGAGCATGGCTGTGATAAGTCAATGACAGCGCCATAATTACCCATAGTACTGTGCAAGCAAAACACAGCCTAGCAGTGCGGCCCACAAAGCTCTCCTGCTCATTTATGCACCGATGACACTATCGCTGTCTATCCTGCGTCTCAGAGGAGCAGGACAGCCCTCTTCAGTTATTTCATGTCCCCAAACAGAACCTGCGCCTCCTCCTGATCATTACTGTACAGACATCAGCCAAGCAGCACTCAGTTAATAGTCAATATGTGTCAAAGTTACCACTTTTAATGAGGTCAGCTGGGTTTATTTCGAGCACATATATGTACATCTATATATTTAGCACACTGCCTTGGTGTAAAGACTTCTTCAATTCACATTCAGCAAACTTTTGGCCCTGGGGTTCGCAAGTACTGGTATAATTTCCCTTTGACTCCGGTATCTCCTCTCAGACAAACAAACAAACGATAAAACCTCTTGTATGCGACACACCAATCAGCGGCGCAGAGGTACGGCGCAGCCCTTCATCAGAAGTAGAAGAAAGACAGATGGCTGAAGGTAAGGCGTTTGCTCTTTCGTTTTGATATAGCGCAGAGCCGTTGACATTTTAATTTGTCCCTTTTAAGCTATAGAGTCGGTGTTAATATGCCAAACAGTGGTCGTCTCTGATATATGCCAGGCCATGGTCAATTTATCCTGAATTCCAGTCATGGCCAATGCTCTTATATTTTCTTTGATTTTGCGTATGTACATTATGTGTGCCATGACGTACATAAATGTAATCTCATAATGAGCTATGGGTCTGCACGCAGCACCGATTCAATAATAAGCCATAAATCATTCCAGCCAGTTATGACACTCCACAAAGCCTACGAAACACACAACGGCAAAAGTGTACGTGAGCATAAATCCTTGTAGCCCTCGTGCGCTCCTGTTATTTCAATACAAGAGAAGGTGGAGAGGGTCGAAACCTTTCACATCTACAGTTTAAACAGATAAGGGCGCTGACACACTCCTGCATCTATCTAAGTTTCCACAGGGGTGTCTCTACTGCTGGAAAGCGTCCCGTTGGGCTGTTTGGATGAAGGTGTGGGGGCAATTACATCCCCTACCCCTTTGGGACTCTTTCATTTACTGCAAGACTGGCTCCTTTAATACGGTGCGGCTGGAAATCGCCGGGTGAGGGCCTCTCTCAGACTGCGTGCTATTGTGAAACGTCTTTAGATAATCAGACCACCGATAAACCCATATCATGAGGAAAATTACACCATTGCTAGATTAAAGGGAGTTTTTTTTCCTCCCCCCCCATACTTCTAATATTGTAATTAGACTGCTTAATTTCAATTATGGATCAATTTGAGTGGTTTTGTAATTGAAAAAGCACAAAATGCCCACAATACACTCCAGCTCTTTTAAAGGAGTGCACACACATAGGTGCACCATTAAATGCTTTAATACCCCAAATACACAAGTATGCAACAAAGATGTAAACGCTTGAACATACTTAAAAAAAACTCCCATCTCATTTTCTTCTCCAACTTAAAAGTTGCCCTACATCGCTGTTTTACCTTTTTTTGTAAAGGGCGTTTGATCTTTGCATGTTAACTTTGTAAACACTTGGTTGGTACTTCCAAGTGTAAACACTTGGTTAGTACTTGATTTTGAAGTTGGAGGAGAAAATGAGATGGGAGTTTGTCGACCTACCCTAACTGTCATGAACACAGAGTTGACGCAGAGCTAGATGAGAATTTGAGCATAAAAAGTATATAAATTGTCAATTTATTTTAGAAAATAACCAATCGTTTTGCTAGATAAGACCCTTATTCCTCGGCTGGGATCATTTAGAGCCTTTTGAAGCTGCATTTTGGAAGTTCAAACTCAGGGGGACCATAGAAGTCCTCTTTATGGAAAGAAATCCTGAAATGTTTTCCTCAAAAAACATAATTTCCTTACGACTGAAGATAGAAAGACATGAACATCTTCAATGACAAGGGGGTGAGTAAATTATCTGTAAAGTTTTGTTCTGGAAGTGAACTTCTCCTTTAAGGCACACTATTAAACTAGATGTGTTGTACTTACTGTCAGTTTACCCAACTAGAACTGATTCTCAAAGCTCTGCCCTGATAGTAGCACAGTCCAAACATAGAAGACAACAGCTAGCTAATGTCCGCTACAGCTCCCTCTCGTGGCAACACTGAGAATGCAGTTGAAATGTGTTGAAATGAAATTGTCTGGGTTCACGTACTTATGCACAGTGGATAGTAGACATGGCCTGGAACCAACTATTTTATCATCTTTATTTAAAACATTAAATTCTTGCTCTCCACTTTGCATTTTAATCCTATTGGCCGTGTTAGTCTCAACATGCTGCCATGGACCGAATTCACTGGCTGAGAGAGCTGTCAATCAATCAGTATTATGTTTTCCGCGCCCTTCGTGCATGTGCTGCCCGTACGGATTGAGCGAGGTAGGAAAAACGACCCCAAGATTACACAATTAAGTTTCCAGTGCACGGTTAGCGCCTTAGCCTCGCGTCTGCATCTCTAATTTGGCTTTGGCTACCGAGTGCTAGTTAAGAGCCTGAGGGAGAGAGAGAGACTGAGGGAAGACGAGAGACGAAAGATATTGAGATTTAAAGATAGAGTGAGTGAGTAAGAAAAGGGCAGATGGAAAACACCCCAGGCTTAGATGAAGAGAGAAATAGAATTAGCGATATATGTTGAGAGAAGGCTGTGAAAAGCTAGAGGAGTGGAGAAATGAGAGCCAGGGAGGGAGTCTTGCAGGGAAGAGAGAAGCCTGACTTCCCTGGAAGAGGTTAAAAGCAGGCAGTCGGCGGCCCTCATCAGTCATTCTCCTGAATGGGATTTGAGGACAATAAACCTGTAGCACCCGGACGAATGGAGACGGAGTGCGCTGTCAGCAGCGCACGATTTATGGTGCCCAATTCCGCTGATCTCCCGCACAGAAACTCGGACTGATAAACAGTGATTAATCACCTTTACATCCGATTCCAGCGCCGCCCCCTCCCCCAACAAAGTACATTAAATGCAGTCATAATTATTTCACGTGAAAGCTTCCCTCTTTTTTGAACGGTGGGAGGGGAACGAGGGGCAACACGTGGGCGTCCGGTTCGGCCACGTGGGGAAGGTTCCTTATTTAGTAAGCCAAATCTATATCTTATTTCCATTTTGTCGCCTCTCCACCGGTTGCCCCAGGGGAACAGAGGAGGCATATGGTGTCGTTTAGGCTTGGCGAACTTTAGAGGCATGTTAAGACGACTTGAAAAATTAGCATCCAATAAATCAAGCCACGCCGGCTCCCCGAGCCAAGCCGCCGAAGTGCCGGACCACGGTAAATCTGATTTGATGGGATGTTTTGGAAAGGTGGATGTTCACATGGAAGGCATGGAGGTGTACTTGTTACGATTAGAGAGGGAATCACATGCATGTTCCAGAGCATACTTAGGGGTCAAAGCATGCATAAACATTTTACACGCACCGGATTGCTTAGCGTATTTGCATTTTTACACCCACTACATATGCATATCGCACGCATCTGATTCGTGTAACGGCTATGTTAGATTGTGCGTTTATGCATGCCAGAACCAAGGGAGGGAGGGAGGAAAGGGAGGGGGGGAAAGTCAGATAAAAATGATAAACGACTGCTTTCTGTCACCGATGGTTATTTAGAGTTTTGCTGTAAAGCTGTCCCGAAATGAACAGATTTTAGTCTAATGAGCAAAAAGGCAGGCCGTTAAAGAGCTGCTATGTGCTCAGCACTTCTTCCAAATGAAATACTGTAATACCGTTTCCCCCTCATTAGGATGCAAAGGGCTCAAAGAACTCAGGGCAATAAAGAAATCAAAGACCGAGAGGGCAAACAACAGCACGAAAAAGACAACAAGTCAGTCAAACAAAGATCCGTGGTTCAGAAAACAGTCCGTACCACTGTTTCATCTCAGTGGGAAATGATGGCCTGGCTGATTATCGCATTGTCAAATGCGCCGCGCGGGACGGGAGAACCGGGCCGCGGTTTAAAATCATTTCTTAAGTGTCTTTCTGAAGCGCCTGTGTCTGAATTTGATCTAGAAATCAAAGCACATCTGACGAACAGTGAATCAAAGTAAGTATCCGAGCGGGGCCCTGTGACCACAACACTCAAATGCAGTTTACCTGCATAAAATTCAGGACCATAGACAGCTCCCACCACTGGATTCAGCTTCCAGCCTGTAGAGGAATACACAGGGGAAGAGAGAATTAGCTGCGAATGCTTATCGCCTTGACCTGTGGAGTGTTTGTTTCTCGATCTTTCGCCGATTAATTCAAGCCACTGGCGGGAATTTGAAAAGAAACAGCAGAGAACAAAAGAAAAGAGGGAGGAGGGAGAGGAGGAGATGCGATATGACGGGAAAATATTTAAGGCGACATTAAGTTGAAGGAGTTAGGGGGCGGCAATATCGGGCCATTCGGAAGAGTGCGAGCGATATAGGATGCGAAAGGGAGAGGGAGAATGAGAGACAGAGAGCAAGAGAGTAGTGAGTGCTGTCCGGTGTGCTGTCAGTGATAGATGGGGGCTGTAAAATAGCCTCCTCTCACTCCCCATTGGCTGTGACTGAAGTAGAGCTGGGGGGTCTACACTGCTGCTGATATATTTGATTCTTTTATTCCCCCTCTCTGTCTCGCTCTCTCCATTGCAGTCTGAGGGAATGAGCATCAGCGGAAGAGCTCGGGACCCCACCAAGACCCCTGCGCTGAATGAGCCACCTCTCTACCCTGATCCCTATCAGCTAAGCTCTCCCCCCTGGAGCTCCTGAAAAGCATAAGGAGAGCTGTAGAGGAAGACATCACTCTTTACATTAAGCCGGTTTTTAGTGGGAAAGAAAGTGGGCATTATATCATTCATATGTAACTGATGACAGCTTAAAAGAGCAGCCCTAAAAAAAATTTTGGGAACTTTAAACTGCACTAAATAACAAAATATCAAACCAAGTGGGATTTCCTTTAAAGAATGAAAACATTTTCATATACATAATAATTACACATAGTACACACACATATATTAGGCAAACTCAAACTTTTATTTTGTATGCAATTATTAGTGAATTATCGTTTGACAGTCCTACTTGTAATCTTGTAATATACATCAAACAAAACACTGAACAAAAAATTTTTTTTTAGAAAAAGGTTCAAAAAATAAAATAATAAAGTGTGTTTGAAATCAATTAAAAAAACATCATTATATTTTTATATAATTGTTTACAAAACATATAATTGGGTTTTAAATTATTTTTTAAACATTAGAAATATTGGTTAGTTTTTTTTTTTTTGGAATAGTTTCTTTTTTGTGCATTTGTTGCTTGGTTTGATAATGAAATTCATACATTTTAAGTATAAAATTACATTTGGAGCCACTGAATGTTTTTACAGTGAAAAACAAAAGCTCTTACCGTTTGTATATGGGTTGGCCACTTTTTTGTTTGTCATTACTCGTGCCGTTGCATTATTTACCTGTAAAGAAAAAGCAGATATGAGAAACAAAACCCAAATCACAACACATAAAGAATACAGGCGTATATGCCGCAGGCATGAGTGTGACAAAAATCTGGTTCATGCTTCTCCGCAAAGTAAAAAAAAACCAACATTCACATGCTCTAATTACTAGTTGAAAAATTATGAGATGCTAAAAATGAAAGCGATCCATCAAGCTCTGATCTTCTGTTTTCCTGCTGGATGTAGGATCTAATCCAGGCTGTTTGCAGAAGAGCTGGATGATGACATCTGGTTCAACATGGAATGAAACAGAGCAACTCTGGAAATGGGCTTTAATGAAACCCAGAGTATATTGGAATTCCCCACTAGCCAAGCTGAGGGAGCTTCCTTGAGGCCTTCTCCGCAATTTAATCTGCCACATTGTCTAGACACTTCTACATACTCCCAGACACTACAACCCTGAGGCGGCGACTTCATGAGCACTATATTTAACCTCAGGAAGGAGGAGCCATATTGTACAAGCTCTTCTGGTTACATGTAACACAAAAACACCGGCTGGTTTATTTCCACTTTCACTGAAAATGTACTTTTTAGTGGGATTTGAGCTACACGAAACCATTGTTGTCAGATTATTAACATATAATCTTCACAGAGCTCTTGGCCTTTACCATTCAAGTAAATAGCATGCCAAAAAAACAGCTGCTCAGGGATGTTACCAAGATGGCCGCTGAATGAACCGACTTGCCTTAAAGGGACTTTAGGAACACACAGCGAGGCCAAGCAGCTTGTTGGGAGGCGCCGAAGGAATTTAAACATGGCCGCTGGCAACAGAAGCCATGTTAGTATTTCACCCTCATGTTAATTAGCGTTAATAGCTTTCCGTTCCACAGGGCCCAGAGGTCATTTAGCTTGAGGAAACAACTGGCCTCGACTCTCCCTTGATATATAGGTCTAGGTATTGTTTGTGCATTACATGAATTATCTTAATTGTCCTATAGAAAATCTTAATAGCCCTTTGGAGAAAAAAAAAAGAGAATGAGAAAAAGAGACTGTGTCCTCAAGACATGTGAAAGAAGAAATAAACCTCGGCTGTTTGGGATAAACAAGTTATGCTGACAGGCCTTTGATATCTTGAGATGAAAATAAAATGTATATTTTTAGAGATGAAGCACTGGTTAATACACACTGTAAGTGATGATGAAAAGTTCAAAAGCTTCTTTAAATACAGTTGCACATGCACATCAAAGCAAAAAGCTAAAAATCTGATGGCATGCACATCAAACACACGTACACAATAATTCTCACATTTGTCAAAAGTAATATTTAGCCACAAAACCAAAGACACATGAAACATGCAGCATGCACGCAACAAGTGAGCGTTAGGGATGCAATGCACGTGTTCTATCAAACCGACAGTGCTTATGTTCTCATGGGACGGGAATGGTGGGGTGTTGATACTGTAGTTAGATTAGGAAAGCACCTCAATTTTGCGTCCCTCTACGATTGTACCGTTTAATTTCTCCCGTGCACGGTCTGCGTCTGCGCTTGTTTCAAAAGTTACAAAACCAAAACCCTGAGATGATGTGATCATAGAGGATTCCCAATAGAAGATGAAGGGTGGTTGAAGATTTTTGAATGGGAAACAAATATAGTGAGCGTGAAAAGAAGAAAGAGGAAGAAAGAGAAAAAGGTCACAGTCAGCAAGGTTGCAACTTCTATGCATTAGTAAGAGGTGAAATTAGGATTTAGGGTAGGGCTGCATGAAAATGGTTAAACGGTTAATAACTAGTATTTATTTATTTATTTAATCAGAATTGATGCAATTTTACAAAATGACAACTTGTATAGTTTGCTTGCAGATTTAGTCAGAGCAAACAAAGTCAGACTGGTTGTACAACATCTACGGTTGAGGTCAAAAGTTTACATCACCCTTTCAGAATCTGCAAAATGTTAATTATTTTTACCAAAATAAGAGGGATCATACAAAATGCATGTTATTGTTTATTTAGTACTGACCTGAATAAGATATTTCACATGAAAGATGTTTACATATAGTCCACAAGAAAAAATAATAGTTGAATTTTAAAAAAATGACCTTGTTCAAAAGTTTACATCCCCTTGATTCTTAATACGGTTTTCTTACCTGAATGATCCACAGCTGTTTTTTTGTTTAGTGATAGCTGTTCATGAGTCCCTTGTTTGTCCTGAACAGTTAAACTGCCTGTTGTTCTTCAGAAAAATCCCTCAGGTTCCACAAATTCTCTGGTTTTCCAGAATTTTTATATATTTGAACCCTTTCCAGCAATGACTGTATGATTTTGAGAACCATTTTTTTCACACTGAGGACAACTGAGAGACTCATATGCAACTATTACAGAAGGTTCAAACGCTCACTGATGCTCCAGAAGGAAAAACCATACATTAAGAGACGGGGGTGAAAACTTTTTAAATTTGAAGATCAGGGTAAATTTTATGTATTTTGTTTTCTGGGAAACATGTATGTATCTTCTGCAGCCTCTGAAGGGCAGTACTAAATTGAAAAAATAGGATATTTAGGCAATATAAAAAAAAAAAACATACACATCTCCATTCTGTTCAAAAGTTTTCACCCCCCGGCTTTTAATGCATGGTTTTCCCTTTGGAGCATCAATGAGCGTTTGAACCTTCTGTAATAGTTGCATGTGAGTCCCACAGTTGTCCTCAGTGTGAAAAGATGGATCTCAAAATCATACAGTCATTGCTGGAAGGGGTTCAAATACACAAAAATTTGTGGGACCTGAAAGATTTTTCTAAAGAACAGCAGGCAGTTTAGCTGTTCAGGACAAGCAAGGGACTCATAAACAACTATCACTAAACAAAAAAACACAGCTGTGGATCATTCAGGTAACACAGTATTAAAAATCAAAGAAATGTAAACTTTTGAACGGGGTCAATTTTATAAATTCAACTTTTACGTGAAATATCTTATTATATTATCTTATTGGAAAAAATAATTAACATTTTGCAGATTCTGAAAGGAGGATGTAAACTTTTGGCCTCAACTGTATTTGAGCAGAATATCTCAGTGGAGATCGTTAAACGCCAAATTATGTAGTTGCCCGTGTCTTTAGCTAATCAGCGCTTTTTCCATAATGTCAAAGAGCACATGGTTGAACCATAGTCATAAAATGTATTGATTTCTGAAAAAAAGCTTTGATTGGGGGATTTAAGTTTGTGAAATCTGGCAACCGCAACCATGAAACCATGCCAAATTACAATGAAACATTTTAAAATAAGATTTATCATGCAACCCTACTTTAGTGTGAGAGCTACTGGAAAAGAGACACAGCAATCTAGGATTATATTCAACAGTGACATATTCTGCATTTCTTAATATTGAAATATTTGGCATGCATGCATGTATACATTAGTGCATCTCGCATCTGTCTTGCCAAGCACATCAGTAAGCATAAAACTCATTCTTTATAAATTACAGACGTTGCCCTTGTCTTCAAATGATATAAACTAATGTAAGGAATGTTTCCAAGGCCATATAGGAGCTCAGAGGTTTAATGCACACAGTCGTGCACTCCAGCTAGGAAGCGCCTGCTCTGTCCCCGCACCCCCACCTCTGCTGTCAGCCATGAGTTATGGCCAACTGCAACCCAAACGCCATATCCGGAACAGCTATTAGGTATGCACAGCAAACAAGAGCGTGGAACAAGCCCTGGTCTTTTAGTTCATACACACTTTGCAAGTACGGCCTGGTAATTGCTTTGGGAGGCCTGTGAGTATGATATGCATACATGGACATTCCATTCCTTGTGTCTGGCATGAATAAAGACCAGCCCTGGAGTCCTTGGCCCGCAAGGAAACAGAAAAATCAAAAAGGAATAGGCCGCAAAATTAATCCTTTTGACATTTTGCGCTACCGTGTTCAACATAGTGCTTGTAGTTTTTCCCTTTTATCACGGATTTAATTAGCTTACACAGCTAGAAAGCTGAGCCACTATCTTATAAATAACACAAACATACAGTACATGTTCTGTTCCAATACCTATAGTGAGCTGTCTACAGAGGCAGTATAGTAAGGGATCACAGGAGCAGAGGCTGTTCCAAAAGTCAGTATGTAAATAGATTTGACATAATTTAAATATATGTAAATAAATAAGTGCTTTAATAAACAAATAAATATAAAAACTCTGCACACGTTTATATACTGTATAATTACATAAATGCAGTGTTGATTCCAAATGTAATAATATAATATAAAATTATTAGGAAAAACATGTCCTTTATATATATACATACATACACACACATATAATTTGTGTGCAAATATAAATACTTAATTTCTATGCATGGAATTTAAACATTTTGCAAAAACAGATATAATATTTACACATGTAGACATTATATATGCATTTAAATGTTAATATTTATCGTTCGGTATGAAACCAAAATTTTTTCGCATTATATATGAACTATAAATGTCAAAAACAGATAAAATATGTATATACGTACACATGTATATGTGTGCATATATAACAATTAATATTTTACATTTGTGTATGGAATACAATTCAAAATATATATATATATTATTTTTATTTTACTAATTCATATATATATATATAAATTAGTAAAATAAAAATAATACTGCATTTATATAATTATACAGCAAATAAAAATGACATAAAATATTCTACTTTTCATAATTTCAAGAATTAAAACGTTATTCAATGCTAAAAGGAATCAGTAAAAAAGTTCTTTTACTGTAATTAAAATGAATTATTTTCTCCAATAATTGAACGTGCAATGTCATTTTATGCATATTATCATATCAAATGATAGGTTAGCAACATGCTAATGCCAAAATCTACTGCAATAAATTGTGAATCAAGCCTCTCTATGTAGGCAGCTCACTAGATTTTGAAACAGAGCCGCTGTGTAGGAATTCAAAAGGCCAGTAGGAAACAGGTTATTTGTGAACGATCGGCTGATCTTATAATGCGCGTTGCTTAGTGCTCTGTGACGGTTTGTTCCAGCAGATTCACCCCTGTGAGTCACCTAGGAGGAGGTGAGAGAAGTTCTCCTCAGCAAAATGTCACCCTCCTTTGAGACCAGCAGCGCTATATGGAAGAATGGCTATATATAACCCGTTTTCCAGCACACGACTGGAGATTTAAACAGCTGAATCTTATTACAGCGGGACAGCTCTAAGAGCAGAATCACTGCGTGTTGGTCAGACGTTCACTTCACTGAATTATATAACCGGGCGAGTTGACTCGTACTCAGCTGAAACCGCTCAGTTGTCTCTCGGCGTAGCTACCTTTCCAAAACGTGTCTCGGCTCAGTGTGAGCGAGTGTGAGAGTGTGACGTTTGAGTCACTTTGCGGCTGCTGTGTAAGAGCTGTAATTATTCGGCTCATGAAGGGAAGAGGAGACCTGTGGGGAGGAAGAAGTATGAAGTGACAAAGAACTGCTCTTCCAGCTGACTTACCTTAGAGCCCCGCTCGTTAAAAATAATTTCCACATCCAAAATTTTCCCAAATTGCTGTGGAGAGAAAAGGAGATGGGTAGGGAGAAAAAGAAAAGAGGAGAGACAGGGGAGAAAGAAAGAAAGACAGAGAGGGAGAGAGAAGGAGTAATTAGAACTCATCTCTTCTTCAGTTTGTCAGGAAACTTGAGCACTTGATTGCACAGGGAGCTAAAATAGTAAACCCACCGCTTTCACTATGAACACGCAAGACAAGCTTTCACACATCTCCTTCGCCATGACAGAGAAATGATACTGATGAACACAACTCATCAGTAATGGGTTACTTTAAAAGTAACGCATTACAACGTTACTCAGTATAAATAACTAATTATGTTGTCTCCCACTACGAAATGAAGTGTTAAGTTACTTTTGTTACTTTTTCTCACCGTTAACTGACTGAATCTATATTTGGGATGAATACTAATTTAACATTTCAACACTGAACATTTTTTAAAGAGACAGTTCACTCAAAAATGAAAATGATGTCATTAATTACTCACCCTCACATCCTTACTCACCCTAAACCTGTAAGACCTTTGTTCATCTTCTGAACACAAATTAAGATATTTTTTGATGAAATCCAAGCGCTTTCTGACCCTGCAACTGACATTTTCAAGTTTCAGAAAGGTAGTAAAGGTAGTAATTAATGACAGAGTTTTCATTTTTGGGTGAACGTTCCCTTTAATATTAAGTGAAACAGTACAGACAGTATTCTGCAATAAAATATTACACAGCAGTTACTTCCAAGCTTTATATTTGTAGAGGCGATTTTTCAGTGACTCTTTCTGCAGCAGGTACCGGTTGCTTGTGACAAGTGACTGACTTCATGATTTAGTCAATGAATCATTCACTCATTCGATTCACCAATCACCAATCATTCAGGAGCAAAACAAGTGACTGTTTCTATGAGCGAATCAATAAATCATTCATGCATTAGATTATTTCAAAACAAAGAAGTGACTGCCCTAGTAAAAAAAAGTAATAGATTTAAAATGCATTTATTTTATACGAAGCATAGTTCAAGTCTATAAACACATTTACTGACATATCGCTCGAGACTTAATGATATAAAAATTGTAATTAATCTTTATTTGGAGTACTACTTCCGCACAATGCATATTTCTTAATATTAAACCTAAAATATGTTTTAATGTCACTATTGATGACTGTATAATCTTTAAATAAAATCTGACTTTAAATGCAAAATATTTAAAGTGTACGTAAAGTAAAATCAAATATACTTAAGTATTTCTTTAGTTGGACTTCAGCACTTCTTCCACACAACTAAAGTGCATTAATTGTAAAATTATACCAGTTTACTATACTAAAAGTACAATTGCAAGGTATTTTTATTAAGTACATAATATTCAAATGTATTTGTAGTATACTATATATGAAATAAATGTATGTTAAATACATTTTAGCATATTTATTTTTCACTAGGGTGGCTGTGTCTGAATTCGCATACTCTTCAAGTAGGTACTTCTTCTGTACAAGTAACTACTTTACATTATTTATAGTATGATTGTGTGTAGTATGAATGTAATCCAGACATACTGCATTTGACTACTGTAAAGAAATCCACTTTAAGAGTGAGTCAATGAATCATTCACTCTTTTGGTACAATAAAAGAGTAATTTAGGGGTAAAAACAAAACTGTGACTGTCACTGAATTCTGAACTACATACTACTTTTAAATTGACAGTGATTTTAACATCCAGCCGACTGAACTGTTTAAAAACACTGATTCACTGAGGAAGGAAACGTGACTCTTTTTCTAAGTGAGTAAATGAATCATTCACTCATTCGATTCGTTCAAAACATTAATCACTCACTCAACTGATTCAGCCAATAAGACTGATTAATTCAGAAAATGTTAACTTTGCAAGTTACACTACAAATTCATTTCATATATTTCAAAAAGTACCTCAGATCTTATGATGTAAATTGAATTGAGGGCTGTTATTTGCAGCTGCCTAACCAATTGTGCTACATGAGTCCTCTCGGCTGGTTCGGGACTCTGGGAACGAGCAGGACATACTGCTGATGGGAGCAAACTTCAAAAGATCACAGCGGCACTCTGCTGTGTATGCACCAGTGCTCTTAATGACACGATATGGCTTGTTATTTTCTGTGGTGTTTTTGACTGATAAAAGCTGGCCGAAGCCACAGGAGAGGGTATTTCTGGCTTGACTTAACACCAAACGCCCGACTCAATTAAAAAAAGGATAATTGGATATAGAGCAGCCATCATCGGCGATGATAAACCATATATTTGTTTATTATCTCAGTGACGAATACCATCCTCGTAATTACCTGTCACTTCGGTTATTATTTTCCAGCTATTTGCGCTCCGTTCTGTGGTTTTATCTGATTGTCATTCACTGAAACGCCCAATCTCTCATTTTTATTCTCTAATTAGCATTAGCCATGAGGCATTGACCACTCCCCCCGAGATACCGCTTTCGGAAGCTTCTTTCGGATGCTGAATGCAGCATATGGATTTGAGGAAAGAAGCCTGAACTTTCTTGGCCTTTGAGTGAACGTCGCTTATACCTGCGGCCAAAAGGTGAACCCTGAAGAAACCACGGCTTGATTAGAGGTGATAAACGCCCACATGTTAACCTCGCCGTATGCTAATCAGAATACTGGTTAGGGCGCTCCACAACGAGACCTTGAATCAAGCAGGTTTATTTCAATAAATAAATAAACCAACATGCCAACGCAAGGTCACCGCTGCTCTAGCCGAAGGAGGAGACAGCTTCTTTAAGAAGTAATTTGGAACAGGCCTGAATAATTGGTTAGATGGAAGCAGGAGGCTCCAGGGTGCACCGCTATAAATGTGCCAGTAAGCATGACTGTTTATATGAAAGCGTAGGACAGCAATTAGAGCAACTGCACAAAGTGACACATGTGATAAAGGTTCTGTTTGCATTTCTCTCTTCCACTTTGGCGGTCACTGGAGAGGAGTGACGGCCGGCCCGGAGCTCCCCGGAGGGTTAGCGGTGCTTAAGCGTTCCATTTAACGCGGCCGGCTTTGGAGATCATTACGGAACGCGGTGGAATGAAAGCAAAACCTTAAGTTCCCCTAATGGGAGGAATGAAAGCAGGTTTTAATTGCTGTCTAAAATGGCTGTATTATTTCATTAAAACTAATTACCCTGTCAAGCAGGCCGCATCAGCTTCATTTCAGCACAACAGGGGAGAAATGGGCCTTCCAGGCACCTACGGCTCAATGGGATTGATCGAGGGCCCGGGTCACTAATAAGGTTAAGAAGAGCCGCCTTTCATCCGCCCAGCCGTGGGGAGAACCCGAGGTGGACTGTATATGTGCATGTTTGCGGTGAGGAGGAGGCTAAGCGCGCCGCTCTGATCTTGCGCGGGTGGGGGGGAAAAAACCTCACGCCTCGCAGTTCATTTCGTCCGGCTGTTGCTTGATCTACCACGCTTGTTTTTTTTTTTTTCTTCCCCAGCCCAATTCAAATTCCACAGCCAAACCCAAACAGCTGCTACTTGACACGATTCCCTCCATTTGTTCAAATTAAGTCGCTTTTTTTCCTCCTGCCAGAGCCGGAATCAAACGCCGGCATTTGCATCTCAGCGTGAACCTGCTCACGACCGCAGACGATTCGCTCTAAACAAAGTCTGCGGACGCTAATGGTTTTAACCCACCCTAATGGGCTTATGGTATTGCTGAAATATTTCCCAGGGTAGTCATCCCTGGGAAAACCGAACTAATCACAGCTAGTCACCATAGGCCCCATCATCGCCACTGCTTTGCAGCAGAGAGCTTTAATAAGAGTGTAGGCCTACATGAAATTAGGATCAATGGGAGATCTCAGTGCAAGACTGCTGGTGGTGCACACACTTGATAGGTTGGGAAAACGCTTCAGAGAGTTGTTTGAAGCGAGTCAGCGTTGCTGTGTAAGCGGAGGGAGGGTAGTTAAAAAAGCGAGTCGGTAGTGTGACATTAAGGCGGTTTTGTTTGGAAATCAAGCAGGTATCATTATAAACCCATTACAAAGCCATATGGGGCTTCTGCTCTTGTTTGAGATTCTAGGTAAACCTCTGCATTCCCTTGGGTGATCAATATTTTAGAAGATTCAAACCTCTAAGGGAAGTACCGAGGGGAATAACGGTCTATTAATTCAGAATAACAAGGTACCTGTTTTAATCTACCACTAACTTTTCCCAGAGCTGGGGGCCATTTTTATTGCTAGTATATACATATGCTGCACGCACTGAAGTGTAGGATCGCTCAAATCGGCACAGGGGAGTATTATGGGAGGAGTCGGATATTGTAAGCACAATTTTGCAGCCTCTGTGTGGAATCGTCATGGTGGTGCTTTAAAAGCAATTTCATACACTAGCATTAAATCCACATACTCATCTGTATAATTGCTTTGGATGTCTTTTTCTAATTATAAAATGAGGCTCAAATAAGGTTGGGTAATGGAGCTTTTTAATCGTCGCCCTTTGTTTGACTACGGCCCAAGCCAGTGTACTCGAATGAGGAAAAAGACTCGTAAAATTGCAGTTCTCATAATCAGCTATTGCAAATTGAATTTCCATCTTGCTAAATTGAGAAATCAGAAATGGTTTTAAAAGCTGTCTTGAATTAAAAGTGAGCTTGATCTATGAGTGTTTATCTACAATAATCAAAGGAATTAACACTGAAAGATAAAAGTAATTTATTTGGAGGTTTCATTTAAAATGTACTTCTGTCTTGAGACTGTCTAAGACACAACGGGCTCACGATTAAATCTCAAATAGTTTTATTATAGTTATGTTAAAACAGATCAAATATACAGTAAAAACTAATATTTTTACTAATATAAATAATGTGAAATATTATTACAAATTAAAATAAGTTTTCCATTTAATATGTGTCAACATTGTCATTTATATCTGTCAAAAAATAAAATAATAAAATAAAATAAAATAAAATAAAATAAAATAAAATAATAAAATATCTTTTGAGAACTTGGGGTAGCCAGGTAGTGTTTACAATTTTGTTCATATTAATTACATAATATACCACTCAGTTGCTGAACTGATCAAATATACACTACCAGTCAAAAGTTTTTGAACAGTAAGATTTTTAATGTTTTTTTTTTTAAAGAAATCTCTTCTGCTCACCTGTATTTATTTGATCCAAAATACAGCAAAAGCAGTAAAATTGTGAAATATTTTTACAATTTAAAATAACTGCTTTCTATTTGAATATATTTTAAAATGTAATTTATTCCTGTGATCAAAGCTAAATTTTTAGTATCATTACTTCAGTCTTCAGTGTCACATGATCCTCCAGAAATCATTCTAATATGCTGATTTGCTGTTCAAGAAACATTTTGTAGTATTAATATTATCAATATTTAAAACAGTTGAGTAAATTTTTTCAGGATTTTTTGATGAATAGAAAGATCCAAAGATCAGCATTTATTTGAAAAAAAAAAACAAAAAAAAAAAAACGGCTTTTGTAACATTATACACTATACTATTTAATAGTTGAAGTCAGTTTATTATTTTTTATTATTTTTATTTTCAAAAGTGATGATAAAGATATTTATAATTTTACAAAAGATTTCTTTTTCAGATAAATGCTGTTCCTCTGAACTTTCTATTCATCAAAGAAACCTGAAAAAGTTGTTTTCAACATAATAATAATAATAATAAATGTTTATTTTTATTTATTTATTTTTTTTCTCAGCAAATCAGAATATTAGAATGATTTCTGAAGGATCTTATGACTGGAGTAAAGATGCTAAAAATTCAGCTTTGAAATGACAGGAATAAATTACATTTCAAAATAGAAAACAGTTATTTTAAACAGTAAAACTATTTCAAAATTGTACTGTTTTGCTGTACTTTGGATCAAATAAATGCAGGCTAAACCTTAAAATAAAACATTAAATTAAATAAAATAATAAAATATCTTTTGAGAACTTGTGGTAGCCAGTAAACCCCTCGAGTAAGCGCTTAAGGAGTTAAACCTTCACTAGATGGAAATCTTCTCCCCTTGCGCTTCAGCCACTGTTCTCAGACTTGCCTTTTCGTGCATTTTTTGGGACTTTAGAGGTGTGCAGTGCTTGTCCATCCCATCCTCTCCCACTAGTCTATCTATGGCACAGTATAATTGCACCCCTGGGTCCCTAAGAGACTTCACAGCAAGTTGCAGCAGTCTCTTCAGACAAACATACGCACACTTGGTCACACATATGCCTGTTTTCACATCGGAGCTGTCAGCCAACACAAACCTAATGAGGATAAACTTCTAGTTTTTAACCACAGTGAGGAACGCTATTAATTACGTCTCCACTGGTGGGACCACTGTGTGGCTCTCTGCTCATCACATGAACGGGAGAGGAGCAGAGAGGAGAGGACAGCCTCTCTTAGAGAACAAAGAGCGTGAGGAACAGATGTTCTCAAGACTCAGCAGTCAGAATGCACCCAGAGTCCTCCACCAGTTTAAGTGTTACTGTTCGCTATACAGTGCCCTTAGTAAACACAGACTCGGCTTTTTAACAAGCTGGGACCAACAATGTTTTTTCTCCTCCTTACGCTGCCTGTAGCCTCCAGTAACAAGCTGCCAGTGTTTAACGCCGCTCCCTTGCTGGCTGCTGTTAATTCAAAGGTATGCTGGAGTTTAACTGTATGAGTCCTCCAGTCTTAGAGAGACGGGCACAGATGTTTCTTCGGTTAAAGAAAGCTGCGAGTCGTTCATTAGTTTTGTTTTTTATTCTAGCCGAGAGTGCTTACATCTAAACGCAGATTGAGCAGCAGTAGTTGTGGATAAAACGCTAAATAATGACCAACCATTACCGAGCCTGACGCTGTAACAATACTTTTTTGATTGAATACCCTTGCTTTTGAAAAATAGGTTTTACTGATCCCTTGTCACAAACTACATATACAAACTAAAACTAATATAATGAAGTTTTCATTTAACACTTTGTCATGCACTTTCTAGGCTTGGAGGGATAAAAAGAAAAATGTGAAAAATAAAATACTTTGGTTAGGTTAAAATATTTGGACTGTGCTCTACAGAATGTTACGTGTTTACAATTTTGTTCACATTAATTACATAATATTCCACTCAGTTGCTGAATTGATCAAATATACACTACCAGTCAAAAGTTTTTGAACAGAGAGATTTTTAATGTTTTTTAAAGAATTCTCTTCTGCTCACCAAGCCTGCATTTATTTGATCCAAAATACAGCAAAAGCAGCAATATTGTTAAATATTTTTGCTATGTAAAATAATTGCTTTCTGTTTGAATGTGTTTTAAAATGTAATTTATTCCTGTGATCAAAGCTAAAATTTCAGCATCATTACTCCAGTCTTCAGTATCACATGATCCTTCAGAATGTATTCTAATATGTGGATTTGCCGTTCAAGAAACATTTATTATTATTGTTATCAATATTTAAAACAGTTGAGTACATTTTTTGTAATTTTTTTTACTTTGATGAATAGAAAGATCCAAAGATCAGCATTTATATGAAAAAAAAAAGCTTTTGTAACATTATACAATATACAATTCAAAAGCTTGGAGTCAGTAAAAATGTTTTGGGGGGAACAAAAAATTTCTATTTCAGATAAATGCTGTTCTTCAGAACTTTCTATTCATCAAATTAACCTGAAAAAAATTCTACTTAGCTGTTTTAAAGACGCTAAAAATTCAGCTTTGAAATCAGAGGAATAAATTACATTTCAAAATATATTCAAATAGAATTAGTTATTTTAAATAGTAAAAATATTTCAAAATGTTTTTGCTATATTTTGGATCAAATAAATGCAGGCTTGGTGAGCAGAAGAGACTTCTTTAAAAAAAACATTAAACATCTTACTGTTAAAAAACTTTTGACTGGTAGTGTAATTGCAGCCTTCATATGACAATAATTTATGACATTATGAAATGTCTTTGGCTTCTGGTTTCTTAATGGAATTAAAGAAATAAATCTTACAAAAAAAAAAGGGGGAAAATTAACTATATGTGTTTGATTTACAAAAAATAATTGATTCATTAGAGTCATTTGTTCGTGAACTACACTAGTTGAACTATGTTTTTCTTTTAGCAGCAAATAAAAAATATTAGAATGATTTCTGACGGTTCATGTGACTGGAGTAAAGATGCTAAAAATTAAGCTTTGAAATCACAGGAATAAATTACATTTCAAAATATATTCAAACAGAAAACAGATATTTTAAATAGTACAAATATTTCAAAATAGTACTGTTTTTCGTGTACTTTGGATCAAATAAATACAGGCTTCGTGAGCAGAAGAGATTTCTTTAAAAAACATTAAATATCTGACTGGTAGTGTAATTGCATACATTTTTTGGTATATAATACATTTTAATTAACTGTGAAAAGCCTTCATATGAAAGTAATTTAAGACATTATGAAATGTCTTTAGCTTCTGGTTCCTTAATAGAATTAAAGAAATAAATCTTACAAAAAAAAGTTAAATAAAGTAACTATATGTGTATGATTCACTACAAAGAACTGAGTCACTTGTTCGTGAACTACACTAGTTGAACTGCATGTTTGTTTGTTTTTTTTTTAATAATTAAAAAACGCCTCATACAATTAACATGCTCAGAAATCCAACTACAGTGCTTGCACTGTATGTTTCTGATTCACTAAACATGGCTCATATGATTCATCCGCTTAGGAATTGGAGTACACTGGTTACAATGTATGTTTTTCATTTGTTTAAGCAATAAAATTATAAATTTTTTTGGGAATCAGACCGCAATGGCTACACTAGGTAACTCAATTAAAATGTTAAATTGACCTTGTTTAGTCCCACTAATGCCTAACTTTAGAGGAGGAAAAAACAAAACAGACTACAGTATCTAAACAGGTTTTGCACTGTTGCATATAAGATCAATGTCCTTGTCAGAGTTTAAACAGGATTGATGATCAGGTCTTCCTCTGAGATACAACCTGCTGCCATCTGGCCGAGGCCTGAGACTCACCCCGAACATTTGCCGGAGGTCTGGGTCACGGAAGCGGAAGGGAATGTTGGAGACGTGTAACCGTTTGGGCTGCTGCTTCTCCGAAGAGTCTGAGGGCTGGAGCTGAAGCTGCTGAGAGCCGTCTGTCTGCGCCACGTCGTCCGCTTGCTGAAAGACACACAAGCACAGCCCTGTTAGTTCCTAAGTCAAATGCAGTCACGGCCTGGAAAATGTGCAGCGGGCAACAGTTACGGGGGCAGGTGAGCAGGGGGAGATCAGGGCATGCTGGTGGCATATTACAAATTCTCTCTACTCTGCCAACATTTGTATGTGGCGGTGAAGATTAAGGAAGCTGTCAGCAAGTGTGGATACAGATTTAAAGGAAAAAAAACCTCTGACATGGGGGGACCAGAGAATGCATTTACTGAGCAGCCGCCTATAAAGACCTGAGGGAGAACGGGAGAGGGAGAGAGAAAGTAAGCGTAAAGATGGTGTGCTCATCTGTCCATCATGTGGAGGAAATG
This sequence comes from Labeo catla, assembly GCA_012976165.1. Taxonomy (NCBI): domain Eukaryota; kingdom Metazoa; phylum Chordata; class Actinopteri; order Cypriniformes; family Cyprinidae; genus Labeo; species Labeo catla. The sequence goes on from VONZ01000524.1 coordinate 406,027, forward strand.
GTAGTGACACAGCTGTGCTCAAGGATGGACTGCTGTCCGTGACACACATTCATCTTTCACCTCACAAGCCCTGACGCCACAGCCTTCATCCCATTCTCACTATTTCTTTCGCTGTTCTCTGGGCTTCATAAGACCTCATCTGACCAGACGGTCCGTCACGCATGGTGTGCAAAAACCACGCTTCATGTTAGAAATCAGATTTTTTTTTACAGAAAGTATTAACTATCAAACATTACTTTAAGTATCCAAGATGAGAACACATTTTTAGTTGTTTAATGTTTTGCTTTTTTGATAATAAAAAATAATGTTCTGTAAACACTGACAATAAAAACAAAATATACATTGTTAATTTTATTTTATACATTAATATTTAACAAGTAATATTTTATATATATATATATATATATATATATATTACAGTTTTTTAAAGAAGTCTCTTATGCTCATCAAAGTTCCATTGATTTGATTGGAAATACAGAAAAAAAGTAATATTATGAAATATTATTGCAATGTAAAATAAGCTTTCTTTTTTTAATATACCTTAAAATATAATTTATTTCTGTGATGCAAAGTTGAATTTTCATCAGCCATTACTCCAGTCTTCGTTTTAATATGGTAATTTATTATCAATGTTGGAAACAGTTGTGCTGTTTAATATTTTTTTGGAACCTGTGATATTATTTTCAGGATTCTTTGATGAATAAAAAGTTAAAAAGAAAATTGTTTTCTAACAATATAAGTCTTTGCTATCACGTTTTATCAATTTAACACATCCTTGCTGAATAAAATTATTAATTTCTTTCTTTTCTTTTCTTTTCTTTTCTTTTCTTTTCTTTTCTTTTCTTTTCTTTTCTTTTCTTTTCTTTTCTTATTCACCCCAAATGTTGAACAGTAGTATACTGTTAAAAAGGATTTCTATTTAAATTAATGCGTTTCTTTTTAATGTTTTATTCATTACAGAATGCTGAATGAGTATCACAGGTTAAAAAAAATGTTAAGCAGCATAACTGTTTTAAACATTGATAATAAATCAGCATATTAAAATGATTTCTGAGGGATCATGTGACACTGAAGACTGGAGTAATGATGCTGAAAATTCAGCTTTGCATCACAGGAATAAATTCTATTTTAAAGTATATTAAAGAAGAAAACAACTATTTTAAATTGCAATAATATTTCATAATATTTCTGTATTTTTAATCAAATAAACACAACCTTGATGAGCAGATGATGATTTTGAAAAAAAAAAAAAACCTGTGCTGTGGATTACACATACTACATGGTACATACTCATAGCTTGAAAATAACCAAAATGTGATGAAATATTTAATAATCAAACACAAATTTAAGCAGAAAAGTCTGAGAACATCTGTTTATCTACACAAAGCCGAAGAGAAGTTATAGACTGTAAATTCAATCATATCAAATATTATGAAGCAATACAGAAAGAAACGCTATGAAATAATAAATCAATATCTGTGAAGAAAAATATTATCTAACAAAATGCTCTTGAGGGAGGATCAGGTTGGTGCATAACTGAATGAATAATTAATCCAGACGTGATGCAATAGCTGACAGATGCAGAAGACTCCTCTACGTTTAAGAGTTTGCCTTGTTTTTCAGCCATTGTATGCAGACATGTTCAGCGAAGGAAAAAGCATGGTGAGCGCAGCACCCGAGCGGCAGCCCTTCATGTACATAATGAATTAAAAGAACATGGGAGCACAGATGAAGAGATGATGTCAGCTAAACTTCCCCTGGTTTAGCAGGATCAATGAGAAAGAAGTGCTGAAGGCAGCTACATTTGGCTGGGCCCATAGACAGCTGTATACTAGAGCAGACTCACACTGTAGAGAGAGAACGAGAGAGAGAAAGAAAGAAAGAAAGATGCTATGCAGTTGCTAGGTGGTTTCTCTATGGAGCCTCTATGATATTTTCAAAGTTACAAATGGCTTGGAGTCCTTCAGTGTAAGTCTATGGAATATTTGTACCTATTTGATCATCTGCAAGGTGAAAATTTGGCTGGAAAATCTCAAGTGCATTAAAAGTAAAGTAAAGCTGCATGATTTGAGGCATCATTCAGGTCCGCAGCACAAACAGTGAGAAAAGTTAATAATAAAACGTTGTAAATATTGTATGAACAATAATAGTAGACTTCAATACTTAATAAGGGCTGAAAGTTAATGGAGTATAAATAGCATGAAAGCTGACACGCTAGATAGAGTCAAACAGTTAAGCATTTGGATCTTATTAAGCTTTCAGAAAAGCCAAAACCGCATTTTCACGCATAAAATATGAGCACAGCTAAATTCTGCAGATTAAAAACTGAAACTCAAAATCAAAACTTTCATTTTTGATAATATTCAGATTTATCCATATATTCCAAGCGTGTTTTCAAGCGTATTTTATGCACATTGTTAATTATAATAAGTAGGCTGGACAAATTCCCCCTCATTAGGCACAAAACACAAGAGATATGAATCATAGAAGATGGCAATATATCATGCATAAGTTAATGAAGATATAATGAGATATCTATCACTCCATCCCTTTCCGCTTGCACCCTGACAGAGAAAAATAGAGGAAAAGGGTGAAGTAAATGCGATTATGTAGACACAGCTAAGAACATAATACCAACTCAAATGCAAAAGATTTGGACCTGGAAGGCGTTCATTTTTTCACTCATTACTGAGAGAAGGTGAAAAATGGCATGATAAAATATCAGCTGAAATGAGATTTTAAAGTTTAACTCGCTGAACAAAATCATTATTGCAGAGGACATATGTCTTTACAGGGGAAATTACACCAGTAACATGACAGAAGTGACTTTACATTTCTGTGGGTCTCAGCGATGTATCTTTTTTTGCAATTAACAGGACGATACAATAAACCATCTCCTGTGCTTATCTAATATTTATTCAAGCAACCTTACTGAAAAAAAAAAGTTTTTTTCATTTTAACTGTACAGTAGCTACAGCATGATGAGCTGTAACAAAAAGGAATTTTTAAGGGAAACAAACTATTGATGTTGCTTTAAAAAATGCCTCATTATTTATTTTGTCTACACATTTAAAGTCAATAGGGTCCGCTGTTGTTCTGGACCCCACAGATTTTCACCCTATAGACAAAAACAATTACGATATGTGACCCTGGACCACAAAACTAGTCTTAAATAGCATAGGTATATTTGTAGCAATAGCCAAAAATACATCGTAGCATCAGAATTATTGATTTTTCTTTAAGGCCAAAAATCATTAGCATATTAAGATCATGTTCCATTAAGATATTTTATAAATTTCCTACAGTAAATATATCAAAACTTTATTTTTAATTGGTAATATGCATTGCTACGAAATTGCTTCATTTGGACAACTTTAAAGGCAATTTTCTGAATAATTAGATTTTTTGCACCCTCAGATTTTAGATTTTCAAATAGTTGTATTTCAGCTAAATATGGTCCTATCCTAACAAACCACACATCAGTGGAAAACGTTTTTATTCAGCTTTCAGATAAAAAACAAATATCCCTATGACTGGTTTTGTGGTCCAGGAAGAGTGAAGATCTGGAACGAATAAGCAGTGCTGTAATGTAAACAATTAATAATACTTTGTTACAGTACTTAAGTATTTTTGGGAGTATCTGTACTTTACTCAAGTTTTTATATTTCAGCCGACTTTTCCCCCACTACACTTCCTAATTAAAATGGTAAGAAGTCAGAAGAACACGGAGTGCAGGAAAGCAGGTTTGACGAATCAGTTGTCTGGCGCTTGTAAGTTACACTTGCAAAAACTCCTTTGCTCATGTCACGCGTGAACAAGTGCGCGCACAACCGCAGATGATTTCATTTCATTTTCCACTCAAGTCAAGTCTGGGGTGTGCGATATACAGTATATCTTCTGCGATAATATGATAAGTGTTGTTGTAATGATGTGCGATCTGACATTATCAAGTAGGCTATATCACCAAATCACACTCAGAGTGCACGCACGTTGATTTATTAGTCTATTAAAACTCAAAATTCCAGGAACTCTAAATTGTAGACGGCAAAAATGCTTCTGTATGCTTTTTATATTTATATAATTTATTATAGTTAACGTAATCTATATCACACAGAGTACCGTATTTCTGCAGATATCAGCACGATAACACATTTAATAATCACTTTATACAAGTTCAGTAAAGCAGTAAGTGACTTACATTTTAGACATAATATAGCTTGTATATAAAGCATCATATATTTTTTGCCCAATTTTGTCAAATGCTTTGTTCTTGAATGAATCAGCCGTTTGAATGAATCGACTGAATCTCAATGACTCACTCATTAACTTGCTGCCACCTGCTGGCGGTTTTAATTTCACATTTTGACATTATTTTTCACATTTCAAATATCAGCATTCAGTGTTTTATGTTAAAAACAAACCATTAGGCCTATTTATGCATCTGTAACTGCAGTTTAAATGCATTCATGTCCCATCTGAGATACATTAAACTGTGTAAATACATTTAAATGGTATTTCAGATGCAGATTTCTGAAATGTTTTCTCATGTTGGAACGAAAGACACTATGTATTGGATGAAGTGCTTCTTATTCTAACCCAAAAATACAAAATTGAGGAAAGAGTTAAAACTGAACACAGTCTTGCTACTCAAGCTGTGTATGAACATTTTATATATATTTATTAGCTTCTTTTCCATTCGTACTTTTACTTTGAATACTTAATTATGTTTTTTAAACGGCGACTTCTGGTAAGATATCTGTACTTTTACTTAAGTATGGCTTTCAGGTACTTTATACACCACTGCGAATAAGGGTGAGAAAATAATGACAGAATATTCATTTTTGGGTGAAATATTCCATTTAAATGGGTAGGACTGAAGGTTTTCTCTCTTAAAAATTTTACTTTGCATTAAAAAAAAGCCCCTTTAGATGATTACACTAAATGTTGTGTATAAACAATACTCAACATACACCATTCACAGGGTCAGAACGATAAAGGTAAGTTTGAACTCTCGCTACAGGTTATACAGTATAACAGCAGTGAAACCTCTGAACCATTAAATGTCGAGGGTCACCAACTTCTGCTTTTTCCATCTGACAACTTCCTCATCTTCTCTAATGCACAGTCTCTCCCAATGGGCTCTGCAGGGTCTCTGTGAGAGGACACCGTGTTTACCAGCACATTGGCACTATCAATCATCGCAGCTATGTAGACAGTCAAGTCCTGTTAAGATAAAGCACACGGGTCGGCTCTGGATCCACACAGCCTGTCGTCCTGCCCCTTGTGTACGGCGCCCGAGGTCGGCGAGCAGCGGAGGCCCGTAGCCCCTGCCTGATGGTGGTAGATGGAAAGCCGAGCAGATGGATGGGCAAGCGGAGGTGCAATTACCCCCTAGTGCCCCCGCTCCCTGGGCTGCACCTCTTCCCGCTCCCTCATCCTCATCCATCACGCCGGTGCCATCGGTCATTCACATGCTCTGTCTGCAGTCGCTCTGGAGAGAGCCGTGCTATCTATCATGTCTAACAGGTGAGCGGTGCGACGGCGCGGACTCGCCCATTACCGACCGGCGGAGCGTGGCCTCTGAGAGCCTCCAATTCCTCGCTCTGCCCAACGAAGTGCTGGAGAGAAGGATGAGGGCTTTGATTTGCTTACTTTATGGGAACACGTATTGACTAGGTCCTCTCAGATGTAAGTCATCATGTAGCGACGCGGTGCAGCGAGTAACGGACAGTGATAAAAATGAAGAGAAATCATAGGGCTGCTGCGCACTCGCCTTGCGCGCTTTGCTTAAAAGAGGACAATTGTTCCGCCGTAACAAGCGCTTTGTAAAACACACAGTCCGGCTCGCTCACTCTCGACTTGAACGATATAATCTCTCTGGCTTTATTCGGAGCACTTCCCCTGCTCTTGAGCGTGGCGGCTTGGAGTGCTCTTCTCTGGAGGAGTTGACACCAGGCCAGGAGAGGGAGAGGAGAGGTAAGCGTCGAGACTCCGCACTCCAGGTTTGGATCTAATTATCTCATCGTCACCGCTAAGCAGCCATCTACAGGGGGTTCGTCTGCGCAATTTGCCTTTTAATTTGTGTTAATTGCATGTTAATTATATTGCAGCTAGCATGGGCTGCATCTGTCTCTTTCAGAGACAAGGTTTCAGAGGGCTTCGCGCTCCCAAGTTCCGCAGACGAGGTGAAAAGTAATTAAAAGTGTTCGGCGTTCGAGGCGGAGGGAAACTCCCTGCTCGCTCAGATTGCCAGGTCGTCCTCTAGAGGATGTCGCCAAATTTTTAGGAGGAGGGTTTGATGTCTTTCTTGTACATGCTGACGGACTATGACCCTCTCTCCAGCACTCCGTTTACCAGGATGACAACGGGGAGGAGCTAAGCAACCTGCGTTAGGGCTCCAGAATGTGGATCCTGCCAAAAAAGCTAATAGTAAATCCATACGGGAGGATTTTATGGTCAGCTAAGAAAAGCTCCTCAAATTAACCCCAAGTAGGTATATTACTCCCTCTAAAGGTTTATGACAGCCAATTACCACAACTGAAGTCAGGAATGTTACATAACAACGTTACATTTGCCAGGGTCTGGGATTTAAGGGATAGTTCACCCAAAAATGAAATTTACTCACCCTCAAGCAATCCTAGGTGTATATGACTTTCTTCTTTCAGACGAATACAATCAGAGTTATATTACAAAAATGTCCTGACTCTTCCAAGCTTTATAATGGCAGAGAATGGGTGTTGAGCTTTTGAATAAACTTTCAAATATGGATACTGTTATGACATAAATGCATCGCTTCACTTCAGAAGGCCTTTATTAACCCCCCAGAGCCGTGTGAAGTATTTTTTATGATGGATGGATGCACTGTTTTGGGCTTCATAATCACAACACCCATTCACTGCCATTATAAAGCTTGGAAAAGCCAGGACAATTTGTAATATAAATCGAATTTTATTAATTTTATTCGTTTGAAAGAAGAAAGTCATATACACCCAGGATGGCTTGACGGTGAGTAACTGTATTTTTTTTTTTAATTTTCTTAAGTTTAAGTATGCAATAACATGTTTAAATATAGCTGCAGCATGTTTAAATATAGAGCAGCGATTATCAGGGTTCAAGCGCTTTAAGGCATTTAAGCACATATGACAAAAGGAAATTATTTAGCAAGCTTGTAGCCACCTAAGTAAATGATTAAAAAAACATTTTTGGCAAATCCAGGTAATTTACCTTAGAAATATTATGTTTTTTAACATTTATGACTGTTATAGCGCCAGCTTTATAATTTTGCATGCTTATTTAGAATCACCTGTCGCATGTGCTCACTAGGTTTTGTTCGAAATTAGGAGTTCTATCATATGATATGAATATCGTGTATGTGCGAAAAATTGCACAATGTACAATTGTTTACGAAAATGTGATATCACCCCCAGTGGCTGATTTCTTTAAAATTTCTCACAGACCTTTGGGGCCGTGAGTCAAAGAGGCCCACCGAGTTTCGTTCCATTAACCATGTCTAATAGGTGCTTAAACTTCAGCGTCCAATGGTGGCCTTGCTTCTTAAGATACGCAAATGTCCTTATAGACACTTGCGGAACTTTGGACCAAGACCGTGCAGACCATTTTTCATGCTGATAGGACAAATGGTTGCATAGGCATAGCCATTTTTATGTTTTTTCCTCTTATATAGTGCCACCAAGTGGCCAAGCTCCGTGATTTTTGTCCTCCTCAGACTGAGGTCTTACATAAGTGTTCTGAGTTTGACGAAGATATCTTGTTCCGTTTAGGAGTTATAGGCATTTTACTAAAAGCGGCTCTGCCCCTTTCAACGTTTTGGTGTCCCTTTGTGACAGTGAGTCGAAAGTTAGACTTTTTTTAGATAATTATTGATATTTGCTCTCCAGAGAATCTTTCTGCACTGGTTTGGTTCCGAAGACTAGTTCGCAGGTTTTGCAAAAAATCCAAAATAGCCGAAAATTTCGCCAGGCTTATGTGAGCCAAGGATTCCAACAACATAAGGCACTCGAGCCTGCGACTGACGATTTAGGAGTTATTTCGTACTTTTGATTGCTGCAGCCCCCCTTCAGGCCGATTGGGGCAGTGTGTCGGCGGTGTGAGTACTACCATCCCTCCAAGTTTCAAGTCTCTACGACTTATGGTTTGGTCTGAGCGATCAGTTTTAAGTGGAGATTGCTGATCCTTTGCGGTTCTAAGAATTACAACAGGGTTTCAACACTAATCAAAAGTAGTACATATAAACTGAATGATCTCCTCTTGTGTTTCCTGCTAGAGTTACCTAACGTTGGACTACACTCACTTCATACATCCGATGCACTTCCTGTTTCCATTTCTGTTGTAGAAGAGCAACTTCCCTGCACTTCACATTCCGCAAGGAATGGAGCAGCCAAGCAGCACCAAGAAATAATTGCCTGAACATTATCATACACCACCACATTGGACCTCACATCCAACCCCCCTCCTCCACCGCAACGTCACAGAAGGCTCGTGTTTGCACACATTCGCTCGTGCCCGCTCGTATTTTTATGTGCGGTTGGGTGGGGAATGAGTCCTGCTAAATCGTTTCTATTGCCGCACTCATTCAGCGTTATCTGCAAATCACTTTCAAAGTGCTCAGCTCAGCACTTCCCCCTTCAGAATGCCCCTACAACCACATAATTGAAACTATCTGATTGGAAAGCTGCCAAGCAGGTAGATTACATCCGATTAGGGCCAAACCAGCGCTTCACTTAAAGGGATTAGCCTGAGCCGCTTTATATTTTTTTGTTCTTCTACACTTCTGCCATCCTCCCCTCCGATCTCATCATCCCTCCCTCCCACCGAGATGCGAATACAAACCATCACCTGTCATCTAGAAAGCAGACACTGGCCTTTCAGTCTTGTGCAAAGCTCTGATTAATTAGACAAGGTAATCTGACTCGCAACAGGTTTAGCCGGTAACGAATACGGAGGCTTAAAGAGCGCTTATACCTGCAATATTATTATCAATGGCACAGTAAAAACTACTCAGGGACGGCAGCCAAGAATAAGCGCAGGAAATAATAGCATTCCCTTAATAACATAACATCACGCTCCTTTGAGCAGTACGGCTGTGTTCGGCGAGTTGCAAATCACAGTTTAGACAATCCCACCCAAGGCAATATGACAGTCGTAGTGGAAAACTGTTAGCACGTACCCTAAAGAGAGCTAAGTAGTCTTTTATCGCAGAGCTACCGAGCATCTAGAGTCTGTGCTGTTGTGATGATGTGATCTGATATGTGATCTGATGTGATTACCGTCCACTCTCTGAGGTGTAGTGTTCCTTCTTTGCTAATGATCCTCCACGGGGAGAGAGAAAAGAGGGAGAAAGGGAGAATTTCCCTGGTGGGTTAGGCCAGAGTGACAGTTTAAGTACATCCTCCAATCGAGCCGTAGATTAGCCCAGCCAGAGCTCAGGTGCCTTTACGGGGGCCTGTCAGCATCGCTTCTCCGCGATCTGCTGAGCGTGGGATTATATCTACTTCCTCTAAACCGCACCACCTCTGAGCTTTACACATATCCCAATCAGAACGAGAAAAAGATTACATTTTTCATCCGTCCTTTTTCCCCCCTAAGGCCAGAAAGACCTTGTACTTCTTTTTGCATTGAAGAAAAGTTTTATGCTCTTTAATTTCTCTTTCCCACTCTTCTCTTATGCCCTTTTTCTGGCTATGGTTCATTTCACTCCCTAGATCCCTATGACGCGAATTAGCAAATCACGAATTTGGGCTCTAGCTAAGGTATTTATCCTCTAAAAATGAGACATCAACGGTGTTTAACATCAACAGCATCAGCATTATAAAACGTAATCGATCTAGCTAACATTACATATCCTGTTAATGTAAGAAATACAGTAGTTTAGCTACAATAACAACAACAGAAACTGTATTTAGATGCTCACCTAGATACGTAGACAAAACTGTCCAACATTTACGAAAACACTTCCAGTGAATACAGTGGCAAAGTGGCTTAAATCTTGCATTTTACAAGGCCAACTGTATAGGGGTTTTGTAAAAGATGAGTGTCAAGCCCCAAAACCTTTACATAAAATCAAAAATAAAATAAAATAAAATAATAAAATAAAATAAAATAAATAAAGCTCTCAGGGATTTATCTGTCTTTCTGCTTCTCACCCTTTATTTCCTCCAAGTGTAAGTGTATGTGTTAATCAAAGGCCTATAGAAACCAAGAAAGGGTAGCGCAAACAGACGAGACACAACTCACCCACGGGAGTGGGTCTAAGGACACTCTTTCCCTCTCAGAGTTTCTTTTATTTCATCATGTGCTTGTCATATGCTCAGATAGAGCACTTGGGCAGCACTCGTTAAGTGGTCCATTGAGACGTTTGTGATATTGTTAGCCATGGTAAATGGCTCCATGGGGTTTAAGATATGGAGCCATGTGATAGCCATGGTTTAAAGCTTGATAAAATGGAGAGAGAAAGCAGAAGAACTCTTTAAATGGAGAAGGATGGTTTTGCTCTCGACGTCTCTTATTTTGTCCTATGCTTTTATCTTTGCTCGCGCTAGCTTTATAGTTCTTTTCATTCCAAACTCTTCTATTTCCAAGCCCCAATTTCTCTTTATCTCAGTCTGTCTGAATGTAGAACTGTTAAAAATGGGATGTCAGAGTCTGATCCAGACAACAGAAAATGTAAGATGTAAAAAGTAATTTGAAAATGAATAAAAACATCCTTTGTACAGGGTCCAAAATGAACTTTTTGCCACCTGCCAGTGCCAATTTACTTAATAAATATAATATTTTACACCGTACAAAATTATAATTTGCATTTTGTGTGTGTATGTTTTTGTATTTTTCTTAGTAGAACTTTTTTTACAAAATAACACTGGTTTTTCAATTAACATCTTATAATAGATAAGACATGATTACATTGTGATTTTGTTACTCATATGTGGCCCTGGACCACAAAACCAGTCATAAGGGTCAATTTTTCAAAACTGAGCTTTATACATTATCTGAAAGCTTTCCATTAGCTTTCCATTGATGGTTTGTTAGGATAGGGCAATATTTGGTCGAGACTACAACTATTCGAATATATGGAATCTGAGGGTGCAAAAAAATCAAAATATTGAGAAAATTACCTTTAAAGTTGTCCAAATGAAGCTCTTACTAATGCATATTACTAATCAAAAATTAAGTTTTTATATATTTACAGTTTCAATGAAACATGATCTTTACTTAATATCCTAATGATTTTTGGCATAAAAGAAAAATCAATAATTTTGACCCATACAATGTATTTTTTCTATTGCTATAAATATACCCCAGCGACTTAAGACTGGTTTTGTGGTCCAGGGTCACATATGAGAAAAAATTCATGTTATATTCACTAGATAAATATCATTAAAAGACATGCAACTTGCAATGGTTTTACAGGCTGCGGTTTCCATTTTCTAAAAAAAAAACCCTCTTATTTAAAAAAAAATACTTTTAAAAAAATAATTATATTTAATGGTCATATAAATATAATATAATTATATACAAATAAATATATATTAAATGATTTTAAAATTAATTTTGTACCCTGTTTGTGATTTAAAAATAATAAAATAAAAAATGAAATAAAATAATAAATGTTCCATGCGTGCATGCTGCTAGTGGCACTCACTGGTATGCTGCTAGTCCCTGTGAGGGAAGGCGTGCTGCTGTCAGTGCCAGGTGGCTCGCTGTGTGTCTGTGTGGGTGTGTAGATAGTGAGGGCTGCAGCATGCTCAGGGACCGGACTGGGCCCCGTGTAGTCCTGCCCAGGGTGGGTGTATTCGCCAGGCAACCCATTCTGAGGTGGAGGGGGAGGATACTGCGCTGGAGCGTACGGCTGAGCCATGGCTTCTGGGGGAGCTGGGGCCTCCTGGTTACCCTGTAAAGAAAGAAAGAAGAGATTTTATCAGTTTTATTCTTACAAACCTCAGGCTAATCCACTTTTTCTGGCTCTTCAAGGAACAATGCCTGCAATGAGACGTGACAAGAGCGATCATCACAAGAGCCCTGTGTGCCTGCGTCGCGATAACACATGATAGGAGAGAATGGGACCTAATTCTGTGATAATGGCAGATCAACTTGCAGAACAACTACTGTACCTGACAATCTGAACCTGAATCACACAACACGATAAGCCTCAGATATTAAAACCACTTATAGTGATTAAATCCAGACACTGATACGGATCCCTGTTCCTGCTGCTGAGAGGAATCGACCCCATACGCAGTTTTCTTCTTCTTTATTATTGGGACTAATATCTGTTATTCAAATTTGTTAAATGTTAAAAGAAGAAATATTGGAGAATCTCCAAATATTTTTATGTCAGCGGCTATTTGCACTAAGAGACAGATGCTAATTATACTAAGTGCAAATAGTGATAGATTCTATTTTCACTATGTAAAAATAACAGTATTTTCTTTGCAATAACATTAGTTAGATGCTATTTATATTACTGTACTTACACACAAGGCCTGGAAGAAGACACAGTGACTTCACACCAGGTCTCTCTTTTCATTTTTACTGTGCTATTAGTGGCAGATATTTGCACCTCAGTATTGTAGTGCATTATAAAATAGTATGCAATAATGGATGTAAATTATCATTTTTATTAAAATTATTAAATGGATGCAGCCTTATTGGGACAATAAAGCCCCCCCTACCCCTAACCCTAACCAAAAAACACCTGTGAGGCACTTTATTTGACACTTTTACATTATTTCCTTCATTTACTGAAAATAAATGCCGATCATGCCAAAAAGCCACTGCTACTTGCGCCACTGCAGATTTTGTTTTGCAACAAGGTAAAAGTGTAGACACTGCGATTGTTCGTACAGCAACCGTTCATAGCTCGTAGTGGCTACTGCACATATTTCAAACTTCAAAAATAACCAAACATCAGCATAATAACACCATGAAAGTAGTCTAAATTACTTCCGCTCTGTATTCAAAATCTTCTAAAGCCGTACAATAGATTATTTTCTGATAAAGTTCGGATTATTTGATAGTTCTAACCTCAAGAACTCCAGAGTCAGTCTGACCGAGTCACTGTCTCAGTGAGTTGAACTTGAGAATCAGATCTGTGAATGATTCATTTTTTAAATGATTTGGACTTATTCTGTTTTCAAGTTTAGCTCACTCAATAATCCTCACTAGAGGGAAAGTTTATCAGCGAATAACAACATTTCTGTGTGTTTCTTATATAAATCTGTCTAAAAACTCAGCACTATAAAAATAGTCCAATTTCTTGTGCTCTGTCTGTATTCAAAGTCTTCTAAAGCTATACAATAGATTATGTTTAGATTATTTGCTGATAATTCTGACCTCAAGAACTCCGGAGCTTCTCTGACTGAATCACTGAATCAGTGAGTTGAACTTGAGAATCAGATCTGTGAATGATTTGTTCTGTTAAATGAGTTGGACTGATTCTGTTCTCAAGTTCAGCTCAGTCAATAATCCTCACCGGAAGAAAAGTTTATCAGTGAATAACAACATTTCCGTTTGTTTCTTATCTAAATCTGTCTAAAAACTTAGCACAATAAAAGTAGTAATTTTTTTTTGTTCTCTGTATTCAAAGTCTTCTAAAGCTATACAATAGATTATGTTTAGATTATTTGCTGATAATTCTGACCTCAAGAACTCCGGAGCTTCTCTGACTGAATCACTGAATCAGTGAGTTGAACTTGAGAATCGGATCTGTGAATGATTTGTTCTGTTAAATGAGTTGGACTGATTCTGTTTTCAAGTTCAGCTCACTCAATATTCCTCACTAGAAGAAAAGTTTATCAGCGAATAACAACATTTCTATTTGTTTCTTATATAAATCTGTGTAAAAACTTAGCACAATAAAAGTAGTAAAAAAATGTTGTGCTCTGCAAGTCTTCTAAAGCCATACAATAGATTATGTTTAGATTATTTGATAATTCTGACCTCAAGAACTCGAGAGCCTCTTGAGAACCGAATCACTGAATCATTGAGTTGAACTTGAGAATCAGATCTGTGAACGGTTTGTCTTTTATGATTAGGACTGATTCTGTTCTCACATTCAGCTCACTTAATAATTCTGACTGGAGGGAAAGTTTATCAGCGAATAACAACATTTCCGTGTGTTTCTTATATAAATCTGTTTAAAAACCTAGCACCATAAAATTTCTTGTGCTCTGTATTCAGTCTAAAGGCGTACTATTATGTTTCGATCATTTGCTGATAAAGTTTAGGTTATTTGCTGATAATTCTGACCTCAAGAACTCCAAAAACCTCTCTGAGCAAATCAATGAATCAGTGAGTTGAACTTGAGAATCAAACCTGTGAATGAGTCATTCTTTTAAATGATTCTGTTCTTAAGTTAAGCTCAGTCAATAATCCTCACTGGAGGAAAAATGTATCAGTGAATAACAACATTTCTGTGTGTTTCTTATAAACATCTGCCTAAAAACTGTGCACCATAAAAGTAGTCCAAATTTCTTGTGCTCTGCATCCAAAGTCTTCTAAAGCCATACAATAGATTATGTTCAGATTATTTGCTGATAAAGTTTAGATTATTTGCTGATAATTCTGACCTCAAGAACTCCAGAGCCTCTCTGACCTTGAGAATCAGATCTGTGAATGATTCGTTCTTTTAAAAGATTTGGACTGATTCTGTTCTTAAGTTCAGCTCACTCAATAATCCTCACTGAAGGGAAACATTTCTGTGTGTCCCTTACATAAATCTGTCTAAAAAACTTCTTTGCAGAGGTTTTCGAAGCTTGAAAGATTCGGTTGCTATAGACTGTAACTGTACGGAAAAAATATTACACAAAGATTGATCAAAATTCTCCTTTTGTGCTCAAGAGAAGAAAAAAGCATACAAATTTGCAACAAGATAAGGGTGAGTACATGATTACAGAATTGTAATATCTGTGTGAACTGTTCCATCAAGTGAAGCCGAAGCATGATTTTTCTTTGTCTTATCATAGCAAAGCAGCAGCATCTGAGACACGTGGGGTCCCGGCTGCTGAATGGCTTTGTCTAGGCCCTACCATATCAGCTCTCAGAGAACATTAGAGGACTGCTTGATCATTACAAGGCAACAAACTTACTTTATAGAGCAGCGCTCGATAGATTTGCAGCCCGAGCGACAGGGTTCTAAATTGCTCTCTTGGCAAGCAGCATGTGCGAGATCAATTAACTGATAAATTTTTGATTATAACCTTTGATTTAAATTACAGGTTTCTAATACAAGCTGCTGTTTCCCCTTTCCACGGCCTCTCTCGTCTTTTCCCTCATATTCACCTCCCTCTGTTTCACTCATTCCGTCTCACTAACGCTCTCTGTCTCCACGCTGGAATTAAATGAGTATCTACCCCCTCATTTAGGTCTCTGTGTGAAGGGGTGTCTTTCTTGTGCTCTGTGTATCAGCATGTAAATGAATGTGCTTTTTCTTTCTTCTCATCCATTTCTCTCCATTCAAGAGGATGCAAATGAGATTCTTTACTCTGTTGCTTTCCCGTTCGTTTTGAGTCACTGAAGAACACGATGTTTTCTAATCTTATCAGCGAACATTAGGATGTGGCGGCACGCAATTTTTTTCTCTTTCTCTGACAGGTGTCACCATTTGTGCCAGTGGAGACTGGCTTAGTGACTGTTCTTGAAGTGCAGCTTAAAGGCCCAATGAAAAAAACTCTGTCAGGAGTTGACGTATTTCCTGTTTAGACAGAAAGTGCAGGACATATAGTAGGGATTTTAACTTTTTCAGGAATTATTAGTAACAGCACTGTCTGTAACAGACATAAAATGTGTCATTGATACTACAGATGGTCCGATGGCTTATTTTAGTACGCGTTTGTGCTGTGAGATGATGACAGATGAGAAGTACTCATTTGGACATAATGCAGGTGTGTTAGCGTGTTGATGTACAAGGGCTAATCTCTCAGATAGTGTACTGTGTGTGTGTGTGATGACAGATGACCTGGCTAATCTCACCAGTAAAACACTGAAGTGTGTGTGTGTGTTATGACAGATGAGGGCTACTCTCTGGGGCAGAGTTCTGTTGTCAGCACAGGTGCAACTGGGTCATCAGTACAAAATATATTGTGTGTTTTTCTGTAAATGTGTGTTTGTGTATTGTACGTGTCTGAATCTTGCTATATAAAAGCGGCTTACCCCCAGGGGCTCATATCAAGGTATTAATCTTATACAAATTTAGGACCTTGGAGTTTGACCCTGTCCTGAGAGCTCATGGCAAAGAGAGGCAATAACAGCTCCTTTAACCAACCTTTGGGTAATGGGATCTCTCTCACACTTACTGTGCCTGCTCCTTAATTAATCAAAATCTGATGAGCTTAAAAAAAATAAAAAACCACAAGCACCCCTGGACACAAACGACTTCTTGTTTGCACATAAGAGCTTTGCACAGACGATAATATTACTAACAGCAAACAGAGTGCAGAATTGCATTTTCATTCAATAGCAGAATTTAAACGAATTGAAATTGCGGAAAAATGGCAAACTCTTTCTTTCTCCAGGAAAAAAAAATAGGAAAAATATAAAGGCGAATACACTACCAGTCAAAAGATTTTTAATGTTTTTTAAAAGATGTCTCTTCTGCTCACCAAGCTCATCCAAAATACAGCAAAAGCAACAAAACTGTGAAATATATTTTTATTATTTAAAATAACTGTTTTCTTTTTGAATGTATTTTAAAATGTAACATATTCCTGTGATTTCAAGCTGAATTTTTAGCATCATTACTCCAGTCACATGATCCTTCAGAAATCATTCTAATATTCTGATTTGTGGCTCAAAAAACATTTAGCATTATTATTATGTTGACAACAGCTGAGTATAATTTTTTCAGGTTTCATTGCTAAATACACAGAAGAACAGCATTTATCTGAAAAGTCTTTTGTAACATTTTAAATGTCTTTATCATCAATGTAAAGCATTCTTGCTAAATAAAAGGAATAATTTCTATATTTTTTTTTTCTCAAAAAAACAAACAAACAAACAAACAAAAAACTCCAAGCTTTTGAATCGTATAGTGTATAATGTTACAAAAGCTTTTTTTTATCAGATAAATGCTGATCTCTGGATCTTTCTATTCATCAAAGAATCCTGAAAAAAATACTTTAGTTTTAAATATTGATAATAATAATGTTTCTTGAACAGCAAATCAGCATATTAGAATGATTTCTGAAGGATCGTGTGATACTAAAGACTGGAGTAATGATGCTAAAAATGTAGCTTTGATCATAGGAATAAATTATGTTTTAAAATATATTCAAATAGATATATTCATATATTCAAATTATATTTTAAAATATATTCAAATAATAATAAAAATATTTGAAATTTGTACAGCTTTTTGCTGTACTTTGGATCAAAAAAATGCAGGCTTGGTGAGCAGAAGAGGCTTCTTTTAAAACATTACCGTTCAAAAACTTTTGACTTGTACCGTGTGTGTATGTTTAAAAGTATAAAAAATATATTAAATATATGAAAGTTAAAAACAAAAATAATGTAGATAGATATTAAAATATTAGTATGAAAATTATACATTAGAAAAATAATGAAAACAGTATTAGTATTAAACAACACAGTGTTGAATTATTTTATAAAAATAAAAATAATAAAAATGACTATAAAACCATGATTCAAATTAATACAGTTAAAATATGGGAGATATTAGCTCTTTAGGACCCATGTTTAAGTACATCCTATGTTCATTTCCCAATCCCTTTTCCGTCTTTTCCAATTGTCCCATAATATGGGCTAAAAAGCCCATAAATAAAATTACAAAAAGAGAAAATCTCAGCAGAATTTGTCCTCCTCCGCCTTTTCCACCACTGTCCATTACAGAAGGCCAATGAAGAGCCGTAGGAAACCCAGAGCCTTTCTTTCCCATTTCTGCTTGATTGTTATTAACCTTTTTTCACTGACTAAGCAGCATTAGGCAGCAGCAGCTTTGGCTGGGGAGGGATGCAGTTTAATAGAAGTGGGGAGAAATGCATTAATGTAAATGTAGTGGAAACAATGAGAGCCCCGGCCATTGACATGTTGGCAAACAAATGAGGCTGTCCTCTCAATTAGAGTCAATGCTCCATTATCCAAATGAAAAACGCACTCTTCCGTGGCCGAACACACGACGGACAGGCGTGGAGGGGTGAAAAGGAGTGAGAAATAAGGAAGCCGAGATTTTATTACTTCTCAGTTCTATCCGTTTGCACTTTCTTACACGTGTCTCCAAGTTCCAGGAGCTCAAACCGAGACGCTGACGCAACACGCGGTGTGCTAAGCATCGACGTACAGTTTCGTTTTGATGAAACATGTACAGTTTGATACACAAACACACATGCCTGCACACGCAACTTCAGTTACGTGAAGCGCCCAACTCAAGTTTTGACAAGTGCGGGTGTTCTATTGATTAGATGTGGAAGTTTGTCTCTCTCGGTCTACGTGTCCGTCCATCTAACTCGGCATCTCTCGCTTTCATCCCGCTCCTCAAGTTGCACCACCCAGGCCGTGTCTGGCTCTCTCCTAGTCAGACAGAGGAAAAAGAGCGAGGCAGCCCATAGCCTGAGGTGGATATTGTAATTCACTAAAACATTAAGCAGTATTGATGCAGCCCCCCGTCTCAAAGCACCAATGGGGGTGAGTTCTGTCCAGCGGCCTGAAAAACAGTAGATAAGCTTGACTGTCTTCACTCTATTTTGGGATGTGGGCAGAAAGCAAGGTTGGGGGATCCGGGTGAGGTGCTCACACCCATAAAGTCTGCCGGAAATGGCTTTCGCTTGAAATCACCTTATTATTGCCGTGCGTGTTGACTCCGGGCTATGAAATATTCAGCGAGCTAAATGGACGAGTAAGCCACATTTTCCGAAGATAAGATGAAGGATAGAGAGCAGCTTCCTTTGCATCTGGTGGGCTATGAGGCGGATGAAACAGTCAGTAATCCAGCCTCACATTTCGACGTGTTTTTTCCGGCTCTTGCACCTGCAAACAACATAATGTGCTTTGTTTTCTCCATTTTACACCTGTGCCGAAGGTCTCTAAAGCAGTCTACCCTCTGCTTTTTTTGTTGTTTCTATGTGCATTAGGTTTTTTTTTTCTGGAAGGTTAAGAGAAAATGACCTAAGAGAGCTGACGCCCGATTAGCTCCCATTAGATCCGCCTGCGGTCACAGAGAGCTTGAGTGATGACCTGAGCTTGTACCGTACTTCACCACAGACGCCGAGAGGATGCGCGGTAAAACTGAACCTCTGGGACTGTCCATCATCGCAGCGGTCAGAGAGTGACCACTACACTATGTGAGGTTACGGAGAGATGAGAGAGACCGATGAGAGAGAAAAGTTGTGGTGAAATGTCTGAAGTCAGTTGAAAGAGTTCCTCAGAACTCAGAGAAGCCTTTTAAATTCTAATGGAATTCCTGCTAATAGGATGCAGAAATTCCAATTTTAATTATAACTTTCAAATGCAGAATTTAAGAACATCCAGTAACAGCCAAGTCTTGTAATTAATATTATGTTTTGTAATATCTTATAATTAACTTGAAAATTAAAGTTTGTCAAGATAAACTGTGAATGTTGCTGTGATAAGCTTGTTTGAAAAGTTTATAAAGTTTTGAAGTTTGAAGGTTATAAGGCCAGACGGATAGACAGATTATAAAAATATAATATAATATAATATAATATAATATAAAAAATATTTAAGAATCCCAAATGCATCATTTTTAAAAGTAGAACAGGAAAGTCAAAATAAAGGTTTAATTTTAATTAATTAATATTTTATTAAAAATATGTATTTTCATTACATTATTTTAGAATACCAATATAATATAATATAATATAATATAATATAATATAATATAATATAATAATAGTTAAATATAAATATAATTCTTGTAAAGGAGAGTATATAAACCATTATTAAAATACGTATTTTTATACAAATATTTTAATATAATTTTAATATACTATACTATAATATACTATAATATACCATACTATAATATAATATAATATAATCATTTTTTTAAGAATCCTAAATGCATAATTTTTAAAACTAGAAAAGGAAAGTTAACATAAAAGTTTAAACATAAAAAACAAACACAAAAATACTAAAAGAGTATTATTTAAAATAATGCTAGAAATTATTTAATATTTTAATGATATTTTTTTGAAAATAAATTTATTTAACAATTATATATTTCCTAAATGTATATTTCTTGTAAAACTATCATATTAAAATATTTTAGAATAACTATATAATATAATATAATATAATATTATATTATATAACATAATATAATATAATATAACATAATATAATATAACAGAATTAATATAATGTTTAAGAATCCTAAATGCATAATTGTTGAAACTAGAAGTCAAAACTGTCAAAATAACAGTTTAAATATAAAAAAACAAACAGACAAAAATACAAAAGAGTGTTATTTAAAGTAATGCTATAAATTATCATTTAATTTTTTAAATGATATTCTTTCCAAAATACTTTTGTTTAACATATAATATAATTCTAAAAAGGTTTAAACAGACAGAGGGACAGACAACTATACAGATTATTTTCTTTTAAACTGAAATTAGACAGACATACAGACATAGTCGTGATAAAATTTATCTACATTTTTTGAGTTTTGCGAATTTCTATTTCTATCATTACAATTCAAAGTTCAGGAATTCAAATCGAAAAAGAGTTGATTCTTAAATTCTGATATTTGTCCAACTCTACTGTACATTTCAGCAGTGCTGAAAAGCCTTCAGCACCATGGACAGCTCCCATGATGCTCTGGGTGAAAGGGATCAGAAGCCTTCTATAACATCTGAGATCTGACCTCGCTGTGTCTCTGAATCACACATCCAATATCCCTATAGAAGTCTATACAAATTCTGCTCACATATCTCTCAGCCTCCATCATACAGTCAAACCTGACATGATTTAAAAATGCCCATTACTGTTATGAGAAGTTCCAAACGGCACAGGAAATACAAACAGGCTTAATATAGCGAAGCCAAAACAAACCGTTCATCCTTCATCTCAAACAGGCAGACCGCGAGACTGAACCGAGAACGACGCGGGGCCATGGAGCGGAGAAAAATCACTCGCTATGTGGTTTTGTTTTTGATAAACTTAAATCAGAAATTGATATTTAATACAGCCCTCCACTGCGGCAGCTTTTATTTAATCAGTGCCCTTTCCACATCGTTCTGTAGAATGAGACTCCGATAGCTTATAAATGTGGAAGACAGAAACGAGAGAGCGAGTGTAAGAGAGAACCGAAGGTGGAGAGAGAAACATCTCCATCAAAATGACTGAAGCCATGCCACACTAAAAACATCCCTCGATCCTTGTCGTCAAATTGCGCCCGTAAATGATTTCCGCGATGAGCTAAATGGCATTATCCACCCCCAACCTCTATTCCTCCACCCTCCGCCAGCCTCAGAGCCCCAGCCGACGCTCACTAAATGAATTTATTTCCTTCCCAATGGGGAGAGCGAGCGGGGCATCCTAGTCATTCAAGCCAGGATTTAACCCTTAGCCTTACCGCAGGGACTGCAAACAGCCACTCCACAGGTTGCAAGACGAATGGAGACCGAGATTGCCAATAACTCAAGAACTTTCATCAATTTCAAAGGGAGGCCTTATGCAATTTTTGATCAACGCTGTTGGCAAACGCTCGCGAAGGCTCGACACAAACATGGGAAGGAATAAAAATTCTCAGTGGAGCAGATCACGGATGCTCAGAGCTCCGCTTGAAGTTTGAGATGTTTTGCGAGTGAGTTGGACAGGCGTGTAAGTGACTGTCACCGGACCGGCAA
Organism: Labeo catla; assembly: GCA_012976165.1. Lineage (NCBI taxonomy): Eukaryota > Metazoa > Chordata > Actinopteri > Cypriniformes > Cyprinidae > Labeo > Labeo catla. Next base: position 427,866 of record VONZ01000524.1, read on the forward strand.
GGATAGGAGACGCTGCTACATTGAGAACTACACTAATCTGACCACAGAACAAAACAGGACATTTTCATATGAATCTATTGCCTCAAACACACACACAAAACACTTTGTATACACACGGTTGTTTTTGTGAATTGTGGGGACTTTCTATAGACTTTTATTGTCTGTATACTGTACAAACCATATTTTCTATCGCCCTACACCAACCCTACACCTAAACCTAGCCCTTACAGGAAACTGTGCGCATTTTTACTTCTTTAAAAAAACAAACAAACAAACAAAACTTTCTCCTTGTAATACCTATGTTATACCTATGTCATTATACAAATTTGTGTCCTGATATGTCACAAAAACAAACACATCATAGTTACTGATTTCGAAATTAATGGGAGAATACCTGTGTAAAAAATATAAAAAAAAGTATTGCAAATTCTGTATAATTTATATATATATATATATATAACACACACACATACACGGACACACACACACACAGCAATATATATTTATAATAAATTAAAAAAGACAAAAATAAAAACTAGAAGTAGCAACATTTTTATCATTTATATATATACATATATATATATATATATATTTATTTCTTTTTTTTCATGTCGCGACAGCAATTACTCAGTTTTTTTCAGTGCTCAAGAAACATTTAATATTATTATCAATTATCAGAATACTCATTTTATTAAATTAAATAAAAATTATATTATTTCATATTAATAATACTATATATGTGCATGTTTGAGACAGGCAGACTAGAATTAATATAACTGTATGAAAAAAGAAATTTATTAGAGAAACAAAATTGTTTTAGAAATTAGGACTTGCTTTTCTAAAACTTTTCTAAAGTTTATTTTACTTTTCTAATTGGCAAATAGTTTTTGTCTTGTTTTAAGTGTTAATTTAACTAAATGCGATTTATTTATTAAATAAAATTAATATTATATTATTTAATATTAATATTATTATGTTTGTGCATTTTGAGACAGGCAGAATGTATGAATGTATGAGAAAAGACAAAAATATTTAAAAAATATAAAAGTATTGCGAAATATTGTTATTATATATATATATATATATATATATATATACATGTGTGTGTGTGTGTATATATATATATATATATATATTTATAGACATTTCCTTCGCAATATATTTATTCCTGTCGCAGCAGCAATTAGCCGTTTATTTTAATCATTAATTAGAATATTAATATTATCAAGTAAAATTAATTGTATATTATTTAATATTAATATTATTAATATTTTATATTACTAACAGAAATGGTGATACATTTTGAAAATGATTAAAAAGGTCAAAAGAGCAGTATTTGAAAAGTTTGAGTCACCTAATGTGTACAAGAGGAAAATGCTATTGCTAAAAAGACAGGAAAACTACCTAAAATGTATTAATACAACAAATTTCTTAGACATGCAAAATTACTTTTGTAAAGTTTCTTCTTGTTTGAAGTATTAATCTAACAAAACTGACTGAGATTATTGGTTAAAAACAACAAACAACAACCACAATTTGCCAATGAGGTAAGAAATTAATAATAGTTTTTTTTAATATATATATATATTTTTTTAATTCCGCCTCTTTGGTGTGTATTGAAGCTTTGACAATATTGTATGTAAAACAATCATCCCAATAAAGTACTTTGAAATTAAAATTGAGTGAAGGGTGAATTTGGGCCAGTCGGGGCCAGCCAGTATCGATCGGCTCTCAGCGGAGCGCTTCCATAGCCGCAGGCCTCGTGCCACGCCTCCAGTCTGATTACGGAGAAGCACTCTGCTGGTGCAAATTGGATTGAAAAGCCCCTCCCAAGCGTACTTAGGAAATCATTTCCAAGGCTATACTGCTGCTTCTCTCACGTCGGCCAAGCGCGGGTCCTTCCCGGTGCCCCTGAGTGCTTTGGGCACAGACCCTGTGAGAGTTTGCGTTACCGTGCGTGTTTGTTTGGGTAGGGCTAGGATCTCCCCTCTTCTATTTGACTGTATGAGTCACAGGGTCCATTTCCCCCCTCCCAGCCATTACACCAATGCATTCATTCTCTTTTCTACTACACACTCGCACACACCCACTAGCACTCCTTACCGAGTGTGTGTGAGCTCAAGCGTAAGAATGAGAGCTGCTGTGGTGTGTCTCACCTAGTTGTAACACCGTGACATAAAGCAGGTTTGAAGGGTGAAATTTAGCACTGTGAGAGAGCAGCGGCCTCTGTGTGTGTGTTTTAAAATGGTGAGCACAGTCGCGTAGGAATGCTATTGTTTTTTTCTAGATGATAAAATCCTCTGTGGTGACAGCAGTGTAAGATGTGTGAGTGATCTCCCGTGCAAAAACGGCAGACGGGACTTGGGATCAACAGAAGCCCAAAGGTCTGCTGCATTCTAGACAAGCGCAGGCACAGAGGAGAAGTTGCTGTTAAGTTTTAGAGAGCGAAAATTGTTTGCTTATGTAACTGTGTCTCTCTGAGTCGACTAACACTGACGTAATCATGTGTACCAGAGGAAAATGTTATTGCTAAAAAGATAATAAAACTGTCTGAACTTTATTAAAACAACAAATTTATTAGAGAAACAAAATTAAGATATTAGGAGTTGCTTTTCTAAAACTTTTCTTAAAGTTTATTTTACTTAATTATCTAATTGGCAAATAGCTTTTGTTTTGTTTCAAGTATTAATCTAACAAAATTTAATGAGATTCATGGTTAAAAACAACAACAATTTGCCAATGGGCTAAGAAAAATAACATTAAATTCAAAATACAATCCCTAAAAAGCCTTACACAAATGTGCTTTAAGTACTATAAAATTTAGATTGTTTTAAGGATGTTTAGATACTTTCAAGACAAAACAAGAGAAAAATCCTGAATAAAATATATTTGCAGTTTATGTTTTGGTTACCAACTTCACCTCAGACATGTTTCCTGAAATTCATTATGAGAACACATAGATCGACAGAATGATAGAATGATAGAACGATAGAACAACAGATACAATGACATATAGAATGACTGATAGATAGAACAATAGCTAGAATAGAATGATAAATAGACAGTAGGGTAGATAGAGCACTAGACAGAACAACAGAACAAAAGAACAACAGAACAATAGATAGATAGATGATACATAGATAGATAGATACATAGAATGATAGACAGAATGACAGATATAACAATAGAATGATAGATTGAACGCTAGACAGATATAACGACAGAACAAAAGAATGATAGATAGAACGATAGAATGGTAGATAATCAGAATGGTAGAACAATAGATAGAACGATAGACAGACAGACAGATAGATAGATAGAATGACAGATATAACAATAGAATGATAGACTGAATGCTAGACAGATATAACGACATACTGAATAAAAGAACGATAGATAGAATGATAGAATAGTAGATAAACAGAATGATAGAACAATAGATAGAACGACAGATAGATAGACAGAATGACAGATATAACAATAGAATGATAGATTGAACACTAGACAGATATAACGACATATAGAACAAAAGAACGACAGAATGATAGAATGGTAGATAAACTGAATGACAGAACAATAGATAGAACAACAGAATGATAGATAGACAGATAGATAGATAGACAGAATTATAGACAGAACGCTAAAATGATAAATAGAACGCGAGAATGATAGCTAGAATGATAAATAGGAGGATCGACAGAACGACAGACAGAATGATAGAACAAATATGATAGAACAATAGAATGATAGATTGATAGATACTGTAGATAGAATTGTAGACAGAACACTAGAACGATAAATAGAAGGGCTAGAATGATAGACAGTAGGGTAGATATAACAATACATAGAACGATGATCGATAAACAGAATGATATAGATATAACGACATATAGAACAAAAGGCCGACAGAACAATAGACAGATAGACCGATAGATAGATGATAGATACATAGCTAGACAGATAGATACATAGATAGATAGATAGAATTGCAGACAGAACGCTAGAATGATAGGTAGACAGTAGGGTAGATAGAAGCAACAGATAGAACTAAAGATAGAACTAAAGAACAACAGAATGATACAGAACGACAGATAGAATGAAAGATAGAACAACAGATCGAATGATAAATAGAACAATAAAACAATAGATAGGACGACAGAACGATAGCTAGAACAACAGATAAACAGAATGAATGCTAGATAGATAGAATGAAAGACAGAACGATTGAACGATAGACAGAATGATAGCTAGAATGACAGAATGATAGATAGAATGATAGAACAATAGATAGAACGATAGATTAAGACAAAAATGGTGAGGGACATTGTTAGGCAGAGAACCAACAACTCTTGTATGCGCACAAAACCACACAGTACATAAACAGCCAGATGCACATATACAGCACGCTCCTATAGATTTCTCTCTATAAAACCCTGTAGTGATGTGCACAAGAGAACATCTTAGATATGCAGACATTCAACATTAAAGACAGCACTGCCTCTCCATATCCCAGTAGGTGAACAGTGAGGACGTAGCATTACACCCGCAGGACCAGAGCACATGTCTCTGTGCCCCCTAAAGCTCCCAGTCAAAGACTAATACAGGGAAGGGGGGCACTTCAAAAGCAGTAAACAACTATTTCTCATATATTCCTCCCTCGGAGCTAGTGTGGATCGTAATGTATAAATAAGCTGCTTTTATATTCTTTGAACTCCAATAAAAGCAAAAAATCTGGGATATTAAATCAAAAGAAGTACATGACGGTTCTGTATTAAAATCAGGTTTTCCTGTTAGGTTTAAAAAGACAAGAACCAGCCCATTTTGTCCAGACTGGGGGGGTTTTGATGTACATAAGCATGCGGGATAACACACACATACGCTGCGATTAGTACGGACAGCGTAAACAGTAAGCGCATCCTCTTTTGCTATGGTTAATATTGATGGTTATCTCCAGACTTCAGACGGAGGGAGACACTGGGGGGCGATTTTCCCAAAACACAGCAGACATTTAGTCAGTAAACAAAAATATTGGCGGTCTAGTAGGATCCATTTTAATTAGACAAATCACACCGTTTTCATTGCTCTCTGCTTTCTCCTTTCCCATTCGCTCGTTCAAAATTTTGTAGGCTTAAGCTAATCATAGACTCTCGCCGATCGCTCCCTGCGCCCACTGCACGGAATGAGAAACAAACTCATTTAAAAGATTCGAAAATTTGTTCTTCTATCTCTAATAAAACGGAAAACACAAAAGCTGCCTGGTGCAAGTCAGTAATACACTTTCAAGAATCCATGACAAAACCTAGAGAGAAAAAACAGAGAGTTCGACTAGAGTTACCTCAGGTTTAGTGATGACATCCTGCTGACGCTGGCTGTAACTTTCACGTTCTGTTTGGGGCCTCAGAGATTTTCATTTTAATACCTCAAACTTAACATTAAACTATCAGGTTAATGACTTTGGCTAATCTTATTACAGCTTGCAAAATTTCAACTTGATAACACATTTCAAAGGAACTCGATGAGAAATAGATTTTTAAAAAGATGTTATAGTGTGTGCATACCAAAAGCTAAGCGAATATTTGCATCATGTTACTGCTCTAGATTACGCACAGGATGTTTTTTTCGTGTCACTTGTGCGAAAAAAATCATTGCGTAATTCTCTCCTCCATATGAAAAGCCAGGAAGCTCAAAAACGTGCTAGCCTTAACCATACAACACTTCCACTGTTTACATGTAGAATATGTTTTGTTTGCACAAAAAACAAATATATAGACACATAATTGATGCTCAGTCAACGTGCAAACATTGACATTTTTACTTGTTAAAATACCTCAAACTTAACATTGAATAATTAGATTAATGACTTCAGCAAATCTTATTAGAGCTTTCAAAATTTCAGCTTGATAACAATCAAAGGAAATCTATGAGAAATGGATTTTTAAAGATATTGTGGTGTGTGCACACCAAAAGTGAAGTGAATATTTGCATCATGGTAACACTCTAGATTATGCACAGGATGTTTTCCGTGTCACTTGAGTGAAATCATAGCGTAATCCTCTCCTCCATTTGGAAAGCTGGGAAGGTCAAAAATGCGCTAGATTTAATATACAACACGTTTACATGTAGAACATATGTTGTATACACACAAAAAAAATCAACACGTAATTGATGCGCAATCAACGTGCAAACATTGACGTGTTGTTTGTATTAAAATACCTCAAACAACATTGAACTATCAGGTTAATGACTTTGGCAAATCTTATTAGAACTTCATTCTTTCAACTTGATAATACATTTCAAAGGTGCACAATATTGGTATCATGTTATGGTTCTAGATTACTCACTGCATGTTTTTCGTTGGGTGATGCTCTCCTCCATATGGAAAGCCACGAAGGTTAAAAACATACTAATTTTAACATGCAAGCAACACATCCATTTTTTTTGTTTACTGTAGAATACGCATTGTTTACACAAAAAATTGACATGTAACTGATGTGCAATCAACGTGCTAACATTGACATGCTGTTTACATGTTAAAATACCTCAAAATTAACATTGTACTATCAAGTTAATGACTTTGACAAATCTTGATAACTTAATAACACGTCAAAGGTCCTCTAAGAGAAATAGATTTTTGAAAAGACACTGGTGTGTGCACACCAAAAGCAAAGTGAATATTTGCATCATGTTATTGCTCTACATTACTTACTAGGTGTTTTTCGTGTTACTTGCACAAATAAAATCACTGCGTAATGCCCTCCACCATATGGTAAGCCAGGAAGCTCAAAAATGTGCTAATTTTAACACGCGAACAACACGTCCATTGTTTACGTGGAAACTGATGCGTAATTAATGCGCAAACAATGACATATTGTAACGTGTTAAAATTTGCATGTTTTTGAGCTTCATGGCTTACCATATCCCCATTTTTACTGTACAACTGGTCGTGTAAAACTGGATATGTCAAGAAGCTCTTCTATATCACGCATGCGCAAGAATTATGCCACCCGGTGCAAATTTAAGTCTATTCACATCTTTGCAATGACTTTGTATCTAATCTACTCGCGTGAATAATTAAGGTCGCATCTGGTGTGCACGCACCATTTTTGGGTTCTCAGAGAGAAGGAAAAAAGGATATTTCAAGTTGACGGTAGCCATTGACTTCCACAGTATGGAAGTCAATGCCAAAAGTCAACTGTTTGGTAACATTCTTAAAAATGTCTTAAAAATCTTCAGTGTTCAGCAGAAGAAAGAAACTCAAGTGATGACAAGTGATGACAATTACAATTTTTTGGGGTGAACTATACAGTATCTTTAATAAGATCTGTTTACTGAGTCTTGATTAGGTCAGAAAAAAAAGCTTTATCCAATCTAAAATTTCATATCATATATTTTTATATGTATATCATTTGGGATACCAAACATAAAAACAAAAGTCAATTTCCACAAAACATGAAGGTTAAATTGGAACACGGACAAAAACGGGAAAAAAAGAAGGTAGTAAGAAGAGAAATGAGAGCGTGAGGCTCATCAGCATGTCTGTATCTGTCATCTTGACATGGTTATAATTCCACCCATAATTCCACTCTGTCACATTTGTTTTGTCTCACCAACATGGTTTTAACATAGCGGCACATATTTGAATGTAAACACATTCAAACGTTTGGCTTAACTCTATGTCCGGCTAGTCTAGACCCAGCTTTGACCATCTTTCTTCCTCCGTCTGACCTACTATTCCCAGTCCCTACCTGAGAGGCTTCATAATACCACTCTAATTCGTTTTGTCCCTTGACAACAGTTTTTAATAACTTTTATTAATTAGGGCTGTCCTATGGCCTGTCAGGTGGAATATTATTTTATTCAGGGACCATTAGGCTGTCTGTTACCCCTGTGAAGTGTGCGTGTGAAAGAGAAGAAACTGCTTCAGTGAATGACATCAGCATACATCATTTCTGAAGTGACATTATTGCTCATACAGTACCAGACAAAATCTGCAGCCCCTTTTAGAGGAAAATCTGTTCAATCCCCCTTAGAAAAATAGTTTAGAATCCCATATGTGCATACAGGCTTATTTGCGCACACATAATCATAGTATGGCTCATAATTAACGAAGTGAATCGCATTTCAGGCATTATCCCTTAATGAAATTACATTCTCCTGCTGAAAATCCAGCATGGCCCCCCGTTCAAATCGCAACTTGCTGCAAGCCTGTATTTGCTCCTCTGGCTGATTTAAATTTCTTACAGCGCTCATCGTCGCAGTGTTTGAGTAACTCTGTAATTGAACTGTAGAACAAGAGCCGAAAACATTGTCTGTACCGACGTGGGATTCAACATGATGCCGCGAGCCGTCTTCAGCTCACCTCGGCGATATCAGATGTCGTTCTGCCGTACAAGAAATCTCTCGCAATAAAGAAGACAGAGATTTGCAGGCATTATACCCCTGACGTGAAGTGGATCTGATGGTCTCAAAACACGAGACGGTGCGTGCTACACCACAGGGGATGAACTGTCCTAGAACACTAAATTGGTATCAGTGGCAGGGCATGGTGTAATAAGAACTTCTGGCTTCGAAACCGTCTCAAAGTTCACATCATTCTGCCGTCAGCTGACTAAACTGTTGAAGTAAACGAGTCCAATGTCTTCAGGAACAGTATTGCACGACTTGCAGGAAACAAATACTTTCAGAACTTCTCACCTGAACAAATTTCGAATGCAACTTACAAAACAAGAGAACTTTGATAAGTTATTAGAATTATTAAAAAAGGGCTTTCAACATAAAAGCCATATAGATTTTTTTCCCCCCAATCTACAGAAAATGTACATTAATTTAGGATTTGAACCGGGGTCGGTAAGGTTTTTTCTAGGCTGCATTTATTTGAATAAAAATACAGCAAATACAGTTTCCTTTGTTTTTTATAATATTTCATTGATAATTTATTCCTATAAAATAAAAGCAAAGCTGCTACTCCAGTCTTCTGTGTCACATGATCCTTCAGAAATCATTCTAATATGCCTATTTGGTGCCTAAGAAGAACAATATTTATTTGAAATGTAAAATTTTGTAACATTTTAAATGGCATCTTTACTGCGTCTTTTGATCAATTTAATGCTTTTTGCTGAAAGTAATAAAAATAAATAAATAAATAAACTAAAAAAATACAATAAAATAAAATAATAATAAAATGTAACTGACCCAAACCAAATAAAATAAATAAATGCATACATAATATAATAAAAAAAATCCAATCCAATAAAATAATAATTTTTTAAAATGTTACTGACCCAATACTAACATTATGTTCAATTAAATAAAGAATTATTACTTTTTTTTTTTATTACTTTGGTCATATCTTGCCTACACTCTTAAAAAATCAAGGTTCCAAAAGGGTGTTTTTGCAGTGATGCCATACAAGAACCATTTTTGGTTCCACAAAGAACCTTTCAGTAAACAGTTCTTAAAAGAATAATTTTGAAGAACTTCTTCTTAAAGAACCTTTTCTGCATTTGAAAGGTTCTATGGATGTTCAAGGTTCTTCATGAAACCATCAATGCCAATAAAGAACCTTTATTTTTAAGAGTGTAGGGGAAATAGTAAACCACAATTGTGAATGGAGCATAAAAAAAGCATGACACTTTTGAATACTTTTTTAAATACTTTTTTCATTTAGTGCATTAAATGTTATTATTGTTATATTTTCCTGTGCACATGAGTTTTGCTTTTCCAATGCACTGGTCTGATAAGTGTGTGTGTGTGTGTTTGTGTTACTAGTTCTTGTCTCGGCTGCATTGTGCTAAAGGACATGCAGAGGAATCTAATTTAACAGCTGACTGAGTAGCGATCAGCCAATGTTCCCTGGCACACACACACACACACACACACACGCACGCACACACACATATACACTCTACAAACACTGACCAGAGGTTCTGGAAACCTGACCCTGAGAAAGAGAGCGGCAGACCCCTACATCCAGACCAGAGACCACATGGAGAGAGAGAACAAGAGAAAACCAGAGAGAAGAAGCCAGAGAGCGAGCGCTATATACAAAGCACCACAGATATTCTTGAAGCAGAGAGAGATGAAAAGCAGCAAGGGAAGCTGAGAGATAGATAGGAAGAGATCAGCGTTTGAGAGTATTGGAGGGATGAAACAGGAGCGAGCGAAGCAGAGCTGCTTGTAATTCCGGGCGAGTCTTCGCTCGGGCTGGTCGCAGCTCCCACTAGACCTGCTACATGATATTCACTAACCCCAGTAACAATGGCAAACATATGTAAATCAGACACAGTGCCGGATCCAATCAGGGCTCATCACAAAGCCACTGACACACTCTTCACAGACAGCGAAGGCCACAGCGCGCACCGTCTCACCGCTCCCCGTCTCTCTGCTCGTCTCCGAGTCGTTTCAGCGCTACATCATGTGGCTTTGTTTGCACCCTTGATGTCTTACGTTCCCTTTCTCGCCGACATTGTCACAGTCTCACAATTACATCTTTCCTTTCGGCCCTTCCTTTCATTCCCTCCATTCATTCCGCCATGAAAGAGAAAACAAACATGAGCATCACAGAACAGCTGAAGCTAATTAAATTGCTTATCGATTCTAATTATAGAGATTTCTACTAAAGAGTCTGCGACCAGTCAAAGCATTTTCCGAACGTACATTAAAAACGTCTTTGTTATCTGTATTACATTTTTGCTGTTGTTTCAGAACGCAGAGGAAAGAGGCATAAGCTATCAATACTAATGATCCATGAATCTCATCTTCTTAATGAAAGGGGTGACTAACTAAATCCACCACTTGAAAACTTCCTCCAGCAAAACAATCGTACAGAAGTCAGTTGAACGAGAGCTGAATAGATGGACAGAGATGTAACTGATACAGATCACATGGAGATGGCTCTGTGAATGGAGAGAACAGAGGAGCTGGAGATCAATACATTGATGGGGATCTGTCAAACAAGGCTGCTTCGCTGAACGGTGATGGTTAATAGTTATATGTATCTGATTAAAAAGCGTGCGTCCAGTTTATAGCCGGACAGGGAGCTGCTGATGAGGTGTAATTTGGAGGACGATCATCGATGCACTTACGCTGCTTATTAACCACATTAACTTCAGCGCTCCTGAAACAACCAAAGAAAGCTATAAGCTTGTCAGTATTGAGGAAGTCCCTACTGAAAAGACCAGCTGAGACCAGCATGAATTTCCATTCTGGGCTAGGCTGGCTTATCTGGGTGTTTGGAACAAACTGTTCGAAAACAAAGACAGAATCAGAAGGATGCAGAGAAATGTGTCTCTTTATATACATTAGGGATGCACTGAAACGTATCGGCCGAAATGCTTGCGCGTTTTGTCAGTAAAGCCGGTTCTGTAATCAGCGGTAAATGCCATCAGGTGCGTGATTTCACGTTGAGCCGTATATACTACACACAGCCGTTGTTCACTGACGAGCTGCGCAAATTCACACTGATAATGAACATGGATTTGCGCAGCTCGTCAGTGAACAACGGCTGTGTGTAGTATATACGGCTCAACGTGAAATCACGCACCTGATGGCATTTACCGCTGATTACAGAACCGGCTTTACTGACAAAACGCGCAAGCATTTCGGCCGATACGTTTCGGTGCATCCCTAATATACATCTGCTGTACAAAAAGTGTATTTACAGTCAAACCAAAATGTATTCAGACACCTTCAACATTTCTCACATTATCAGTTTATCTGCAGTTTAGAAAATGGTAGAAAAATTTAACAAGAACTCAAGAGATAAACTGTGTCAGAACAAATTCATCTTGATAATCACAAATGAATTACAGTCAAACCAAAATTTGTTTAGCCACTTACAAAATTTCTCACATTATCACAGTTTATTTGCTATAGTTTAGAAACTAGTAATAAAATATGACTAGAATTCACTGTGTCCGAACAAATTCATCTTGATAATGTCAGATAACTTTGATAGAAAGGTATGTAACACAACATGGTCAGGTCACAGTGTCAAATCAAATTTTTGACCCAAATTTTTATCAATTTTACTGGTAGTCCATTGTATGAAGAATTTTTGGGTATAATATTTCACAGTTTGCTTTATTTTGCTATCCTCACTTACATAAATGAACTATAGTGTCCTACACCCACTAGTAAAAAAATTATATCTGGTGTCTGAATATTTTTTGGTTTGACTGTATATCTATTTATTTGTAAAAAATTATATATTTTTAAATATTATATTTACTTTTATTTATAATTACAATTAAAAATAAAATTTAATTAAATAAATTAAAAAAATAAAAATAAATTAAATAAAACCTGGTGACCAGCCATTTTGATCAAGGGATGACATACTGATTTCTGTTCGCTGTTGAACTCCCAAAAATAAAATTTTAAATTAATTACTAACCCTCATGTCGTTCCAAACCTGTGAGGCCTTCGTTCATCTTCGGAACACAAATTAAGATATTTTTGATGAAATCTGAGAGCTTTCTGACACTTCATAGACAGCAACGCAAATGACATGTTCAAGGCCTAGAAAAGTAGTAAGGACATTGCATGCCTCATGGTACTTTCGTGAACAAGTGTTGACTGACACGTAAGAGAAGAAATTGTCATTAAAGTCTTTATTTTTATTTTCTTCACACACAGAAGTATTCTCGTAGCTTCTTAACATTAGGTTGAACTATTGATGTCAAATGGACTATTTTAATGATGTCCTTACTACCGTTTTTGGCCTTGAACATGTCAGTTGCTGTCTATGCAGGGTCAGAAAGCTCTCGGATTTCATCAAAAATATCTTTATTTGTGTTCCGAAGATGAACAAAGGTCTTTTTTGGGTGAACTATCCCTTTAACGTCTGTAAAATCGAACCCCTTGGCTAGACTTTCCCTTAAGAACCAGGTGTAAAGTTTTCTCTGCGTATCACCTATATATCTATGTGAAGTTTTATCTTTATTTTAACATCTGATGGCCCCTGTAGAGTTTGGTCATGTGAGACTAGGGGTGTGTGTGATGTTTGACCTAAAAAAAAAATCTGTTGGAGTCTCTTCACACGTGTATTTCATGTTCTGAAGATGTTATGAAGAATGCACTCATTGGTGAATACTGCTTCTACCTCCCTCTCTCTCTCTCTCGAAATCATTCTTCCCTCTCCAGTCTGTCTGTACCTCTCCCGCTCTTTCACCTTCCTCTCTCTGGCCCCCGGTCCTTATTAAAGGTGATTCCCGGGCGTGGAGAGTCGCCGGCAGGGCCGTGGCCACCTCTTTAATGGAGACAAGCTGGTAAATCTTTCATGCTTTAAGACCGTTTCATTGTAAAAGGGAACCGGCTGCAGCGTGATAACAATGGTGCATTATTCATAGGGTTCCAGGGCTCTCAGACGGCCCAAAGCTGACTCTTCCCTCTACTGCTGGAGGGATAGTATATGTGTGTGTGTGTATGAGAGAAAGAGAAAAAGATGGAGAAGCAGTGACAGAGTGTCCGCAATCATTGGTACCTAAACCATCATTTCTTTTTCCAGTCAAAGTTATGTCATTATACAGTGACAACTGACAAGTATATCCATCATTTTATTTGAATACTAGTCTTAAATTTTTGACGGCAAAGACAGCTGGCAAAGATAGCTCCACAAAAACCGGCCTGAAACTTTTTTTTTCAACAAATGCTCAGCGAAAGAGAGGTGCTTAACCTTCAGAAAATGATGATCGCTAACCTCAAGAGTTCAAACTAAATATTATATGAGCATATGAGCTGTTTCAATCGTTATTAATTTTCTATGAGGTTTTCAATTTTTGCAGCCCTGAAACTCTGAATTTTATGCAGCACTGAAGTTTAAATAAACAAAATTTTATAGATAAAACAATAAAATGACATACATATTCTCTCTTTGTTACTCATTTCTTGAAAATGACCATTTAGTTTAACAAATTACATTTGTTAAAGAGCAAATTGATATTTTACGACATTGCTTCATGATTGAAAAACAGCAAATATGGGATTCTTACCTTCTTTTCTTTAAGAAAAACCTTGAGTCATCAAACTGTACTGCATTTGTGGAATACGCCAGCTACTTTGCTATGTTTCATTGCATTTGAGTCATTTATGCTGAAGGGTTTTTGCTGTATCCACTTTAACTGAAGTGTTTCAACGCAGGAAGTGAATTTGCAAATAATACCATGCTCAATATTATATATGAGTGTCCCACTGGCACAAAACATCTGCAAAACTACCAGTATGACTGTCATCACCACTTTTTAAAACAAAGTGACACCCAGGCTACAGAGAAGAGAAGCCAAAAGAAAGTCGAAGCTAAACTAATCACCAAAGTTGAGCGGAGGAGACTGGAGGTAAGGGGAGGAACGATTCATTCCGCTTTAAATGTTTTAATTGGATCAAGCGACCAGCACCTGGTCTCAATGTCTGGTTTGCACCAATCCATGCTGATCAATGGCTCAGTGAAGCTGAGAGCCTGGCTCAGGTAGGCGGGATGCAAATGACAGGGTTTAAAAGTCCTGTGCCACCTCCCGATTTCTCCCCAGATCAATTTATTACTAGGCTGATCTCGTTCTCCTTAAGGCAATCCAAATTCCCAATAGACAGCTATGGAAAAAAGCCACCGAAGCGTTCAAAGACAGAAAGCACCTACATGCGTATCTGTATCTATACAGGCAGGCGGGACTATGGACAAACCTGCACTTGGTCAGCACACACAAACACAACTACCACACTTGATGCCTGATTTCTGCAAGTATGACTGTGATAGAAATTCAACAAATTTTTGTTGCTTCTTCTTTTGTAAGCATGTATTAAACTTGAATAACATTCAATCGTCCAGTAATTTCTTCTTAAGCCAAGTTTAATAACAAAAATTAACTGGAAATGTTACATGGCCAAAACACTGCATTGCTTCAACCTTGGATGACACATATTCAGTCCTTGCCAGAAATGATATCAGCATAATTTTTAATATTTATACACTACCAGTCAAATTTTTTTTTGTTTAAGATTTTAATGTTTTTCAAAGAGGTTTCTTCTGCTCACCAAGCCTGCATTTATTTGATCAAAAGTACAGCAACGGCAACAAAAAAACAGTAACATTTTGAAATATTTTAAAATAACTGTTTTCTATTTTAATATATTTTAAAATGCAATTTATTCCTGTGATCAAAGCTATTTTCAGCATCATTATTCCAGTCTAAAGTGTCACATGATTCTTCAGAAATCATTTTAATATGCTGATTTGCTGTTCAAGAAACTATTATTATTATTTGTATTATTTAAAACAATTTAGTACGTTTTTTAGGACTATTTGATGAATAGAAGGATCCAAAGATTTAAAAGTTTGTCAGTGTTTTTTTTCTTTTTTGCCAAAAAAGTGATGATAAAGACATTTATGATGTTACAAAAGATTTCTATTTCAGGAAAATGCTGTTCTTCTGAACTTTCTATTCATCAAAAAAAAAAAACTCAACTCAGCTGTTTTCAACATAACAATAATAAATGTTTACTGAGCAACAAATGATTAGAATGATTTCTGAAAGATCAAGCAAGTGACTGGACTAATGATGCTAGGAATAAATTACAAAAGTAAAAAAGTAGTAAAAATCTTTCAAAATGTTACTGTTTTTGCTGTACTTTGGATCAAATAAATGCAGGCTTGGTGAGCAAAAGACACTTCTTTAAAAAACATTAAAAATCTTACTGTTCAAAAACTTCTGACTGAGTGTATGAGACATATTAAATTATTTAAGTACAATTATTTAACCGTTACTTACTGTAATCTCTTTAAGATCATGTTTTTTTCTCCTAATATTAAAATTTTCTGAACATATGGTAAATATAAGGTATAAATCTATTCCTAGCGGAGAATGCAAGAGCGCTAATGTAGGAAGTAGTCAAAACAACAAAACACAACAAAAAACAGCACACACACAAACAACAACAATAAATCAATCTACAAAGATTCTAAACGAAAAGCACTTCAGTTACTAAAACCCCTGGTTATAAAAGAAAATAACAAAAGTTGACACACTTGCATTGGACTTGCATCTTAAGTTCTACATGAATCTTTTATAAGCACAAAAGGACGGGAGAGAGAGAAAAAAGAAGTACACTTACAGTGTCTTTGATTTGGAAATGCTGTTTTTTTATTGATAATAAATTGAATGTGTTGTAGTCTGAGGTACAACAGTCTTATCAGAGTCGGCGGAGTTGAAAGGGTCTGGGCTTCCAGGGAAATCCGTGTTTTCTTTTCAGGCTGAGTATATAGATTACACTCACTGAGCCACGCTGCACAGGGGAGGATTGTATTTTTTTCTCTCTCTCCCGATTGTGATTTCTGGAGAGCGCTTATCTGTTCGCTACGAGAGGAGAGAGCCTAGCGCTGTCTGTTTCCCAGCATTCCCTGATCCAAGACCTTGCCAGCTCTTATCGATGTTGCTACCGTACAACGTTTCACTGCTCCGGGCACCTTCCATACTTCAGGTGACAGGGGGGTTGGCAATGCCCTCGGAAGCCAGAGATAACAAAGAAGGAGACAAAAAAGTATGAGTACCCTGCTCCCACCTGTCCCGCGTCCGTGATGCGGATATGCAGGGACAGATCTCAGCAGCTCCACGGGGTTGAAGGTCAGCTTTTAATTGAGTGTGCAGAGGAGATGGAGAGCAGGGAGGCCGTCTATCATTCCCTCAGCCACTAATGGGAATTCACCCGGGGTCGGGACTGCTGACGCTGGCGCAATTGCGGAGAGTGTTTTTTTTTTTTTTAGATTTTGAACACTAATATGGAGCGTATCACATGCCTTTAAAGGATGTCCCTATCTCTTTTGACCACAGCTGGTTAATAAGGAACATAGCTTGTCGCTTTGCTCGGGACGATTCATCATGTCAGATATTCATATCCTTAAAGGTCAATCGAAGTCATGAAAGAGGAAAATATGCTTTGTTAAACTTTTCCCCCCCCTTACAATTTTTCCCCGTCGTCTTTTTTTGCTAACCTTATCATACAAACAGACGCCGGACTGACCCGCGTGGGGCTTTGGAGGCGGGCTTTCAAAAAATGATTGATAACTACAATTACGAAAACCAACAAGTTTCATTTCATCAGACACTTGTGCGACAAACCTCACAAACAAGCCTTAGATTCATAAGCGGAGGGCGAAAAAAAGGTGGTTTTGGATGTTCACAAAGTCTCATAATTAAGTCAGGATGTAACAAATTACAGATTTAAGCCGAGACTTGCCAAATGCAAGCAGAGATGGAAATTTATCTTCCGCTATCTCATTACATCGTAAAAGTGATGAGAAGGTTACGGCTGCATTTGCATAGATGCTGGGAAAAGCCTCTTTCGCCGTCATTAGCTATTCCATCTTGTGCTAAATCTATAGCCGCTCTGAATTTTTTAACAGATAGAAACAAGAGCCGGCAGAAGAGCCAGCGGAGACTACATGAATTAAACCCGGCTTACATATGTTAACGCCGTCCGGCGTCCTCGGAGAGGCGCTTTTCAAAGAGATTCTGAAGGATGCGCTGGGAAATCATGGCGATAAATAAGGAAAAGGGTAATTGTGAAGGTACAAAATGGAAAGGAACGAGGAAGGGAGACGGCGAGGCAAGGGGGAACGGCTGAGACAGACTCTAAACGCTAGCTGCTGTCAGTAGAAAGTGCAGCGCTTGTGGTTCGATCCAGCCTTCCTCTGCCACTAATGACTGTCAACATGGCGAGAGGGGCTCTGAAGGAGGAGAAAATTACTGGGTGAAAAGCAATTGACTGATCCCCATCATTTCTCAGGGAAGCAGTGACCTGTGAATATTTCATTATGGGGAAAAGTCATGCGGTCCATACCAATGCCCGCAGTGGAGCGAGTGATGGGGGGGTGAGGTGAAACACTGGCCCCATTTCCCCTTCCTCCTGAGCCCTGTCACCGGCAGGTAAGAAACAGCTCCGGAGCCTATAGCTGTAAACTAGTGCTTTTCCGCTATTTATAGCAATGGGACCAGCATCACATGAAAAGACTGCAGATCCAAGGACAACGTCAGCAATAGGAGTTTACTGCGTTGCAACATCAGTGTAGCTTGCACAATGTTTTCGCGTGGCGGTAAACCAACCCCTGAACCGCGCCGATCTGTCTCGGACCGACCTCAGAACGCCGTCGCCTTTGAAGCTGATGCAAAAAAAGTGTGGTTTACTCTCAAATCCTGTTTTATAGTCCTTAGTAATAACCTTTTTAAGCACGCCGTATGATGATAACTTGGCAAAGCGTCACGTCTCTGTACTTAGGAGCTACGCTAAAAGCTAATTAGCGCTAATTTGACCAGTTGTCCTCTGGTGGTACAAAAGTGCTGAAACAGGAAGAGCAGAGTGGAAAGAAGTGCACGCAGGCACAAATACCTCATTTTCAGACATTGCTAAATACATCCCTGCTGCCAGAGACTATCGATGAGCGGAGACAGATGGATTTGACGGCCCCTTCATAAGCAAAAGATCAACAAGATCAATGGGCCGTTTTGTACACGCCACAAGCTAAATACACAGCCGCGCTTAACCTTCAAAAGTTCATACAAACTTCTGTGACAAATAAAAGAACGGCTTAAGGAAACGCATGTGTTCTGAGAGACGGAAAAGCGCAAAGGTAAGCAAGCAAGATAAAACATGCTGGTAAAATATCTTTGTAAATACACACACGCACAAAAAATTTCACATTACTCAAAGGAAATACACAAAATAAAGTAAATACACATTCGAAAAAAATTATTTTCTAAATGCATCTGATGATTTGGAATTCAAAAAGCAGGCATTAATACATCTAAAAGTGTGGACATTTATGATTAATATGAAAACATCACTATTTCGTATTATATAAAATGTGACCCTGGACCACAAAACCAGTCTTAAGTAGCACGGGTATATTTTTAGCAATAGCCAAAAATACATTGTATTGGTCAGAATACTTTTTTTTATAAGTAAAGATCATGTTCCATGAAGATATTTTGTGCATTTCCTACCGTAAATATATCAAAACTTAATTTTTGATTAGTAATATGCATTTTTTTTGCACCCTTAGACGCATAACTAACCATACATCAATAGAAATCTTATTTATTCAGCTTTCAGATGTTGCATAAATCTCAATTTCAAAAAATGTACCCTTATAACTGGTTTTGTAGCCAAATATTTCTCTGTCAAGAAATGCTAAAATAAAATACTGATTTACAAAAAGATCTTGTATACTACATCTATTCTATTTCTGTAAATGAATCATTTTCTTTCCTTTTTACAATGTGTATATTTTTACATAAAATGTTCTTATATTCTCCAACATTAAAAAGTATGCATTTGAGTGTATCCTTAAAAACCGAATCAATTCTAAATGACACTGGGGTGGACATTAGCATTGGCCTTGCTCACTAAAGTTCACGAAATAGAAAAACGTATTTTTTCATTTTATCCTATGTCATAAAGCACCGTCCACCAGCTGACTGAGAAATGATTTAGTGTTAAACATTCACGGAAGATATTTAATATATCACTTATATTGCATATAAAATATATACCATAGATACTTCTCAGGAAAATGAAGAATTAATGGTTAATTAAAAGATGTCAGCAATTTTAATGGTACAAAAGGAGAAGGCACTAAATAAATCATGTCAGCCATTGAACAGACACAATTAATCCATGACAGCTCGAGAAATTATATTTTCGGCGTGATTGATGGCTCTGTTGAACTAATGTTGAATGAAAACTTATTACAACTGAAAAATCAGCATTAATAATGTACCAAATCTCAGCAGCTTTACTGTCCACTGAGCTTTTACAGCTTTAGCACAATTCTGCCCGCTAATAAGGACTCACCTGAAATCTATGGTGTCTTTTCACTATTGACTCGCTCTTAAATTGCATGCAAAACAGCAGTGTCAAGACTGATTAGTTTCTTTCTTCCACTTTCTTTCTTCTCTCTCTCTCATGACCAAAAGGCAAAGGACAGAGCACAGGGGTTGAAGGTGGGAGTGCAATAGTGCTGATCCTATGAAAAAAGATTAAAGACATAAAAAGCGGAAAATAAACAAAAGCCTGCAGACAACTGACACACTGCCGATTCCAATCGAAGTGTTGGGAAATATTCAGCTGTTGATGCGAATGTGTGTGCTGAAGTGTTTGACAACACACACACACAGCTGACTGGGCAGCTGATGAAAGAATCATTCATGTCATGTCAACTCTAAAACTGACAAGCCAACGCAGTTAAAATATGAAGCCAAACACAGTCGCCAGCTTTTGGATTTTGAAAAGCATTTCACGTGTGAATCTGCAGACTTGCACAAAAGTGACTCATTCTTTAACCTTTTTTAAATTCAAAAGGTTGTTATATTATTGATAGACCACTTAATATCAGTTTTTCTAATTAATGTCTAGTTTTTCCTGGTTTCACTGTGGTTCTATTATATTCATCACACGTTAGCGATCCACTGAAACCCTATAACCAATTGTTTTAATGTTCCCAGCTAGCTGTTTGTTTTCCCAATCTTTCTTGTATATGAACAGACTAAGATTTTATCTCCTTTTTTATGTCCCTCATGTATCATACATGCACACACCATTAGATGCATGCATGTGTGCACAAAAACACACACACGCTCACTTTCCCCTTTCCTGTAAGATATACTTCTTAATCAGCAGGATATATGTGAGCAAATGAATGGCTGAGTGGGAGAAAATTCAGTGAGGGAAGTATCAATTATTCAAAAGAGAACATTTTGCACTTATTACTTAACTAAATCCAGCGGCTCCAATGACAGCTTACGGGAATGAATCATTTTGGTCCAAAGTCTCCTTGCAGACTGCACTCCTATATATTTTCTCGACCCCCATGCATGCAGACAAACACGCACGCACATCCACACCTGCCCGTGTCTCTTATTGTGCTGTCATATCTGAACATTACCCACAGATGGAGCTGATGTGCCCCACCTCACATGGTCAGCAAAGGCTGCAGTGCGTTATGTAATGTCCCATATAAAGTACTGATGCACACTAAGGTATGTACTGGCATGTGGTTTTTGCTAGTGTGCATTAAAATTAAGTCTATTTAAAATAGCTCTGTTACAAAACGACCTCACTGCCTATATAGGTTTCTGGCTTGAACGGTGATAAATGATCAGTGTGGACAATTTGCATGGGTACACTATTTCTTTAACCCAAATGCTGGGTTTAGCCCACTGGGTCAATTTATTGAGTTATTTTTAATATTTTTACCCAGGTGCTGGGTTATTTTTTAACCCAAATGCTGGGTTCAACTTGTTGGGTCAGTTTATTGGGTTATTTTTATTATTTTTTACCCAGGTGTTGGGTAGTTTTTCTGTAACTAAGTTGCTGGGCCATTGTTAATGCTGGGTTATTTTTTTCTACCCAACCGCCGGGTTGAGCCTGTCTCTGACGAAACAACCCAGCTGCTGAGTTACATTCAGTCAGAGTGCTGGCTTTTTGAGTCCTCTACAAGAGAGAGCGGTTCTCAGCACTGCCAATTTGCACTTCTTCAGGGAAATAAAGGTTTGTATACAATTTATTTCATTTCTAAAGTCTTTACAGTTCTGTAAATTGTATAATTTTATGCAACGCAACATAAGGACGAGATGTCAGTCAGCTGCGTTAGCAGCGGTTGTTTCACAGGAATGAAAACGTCTTTTGCCTTGCATAAAATACATGGATTTTATTTGTTATTATGTACTCTATGTCAGTACTGTGTGTTTATGGGCAGTTTTTGGAGTCAGTCACGGCATCTTTCAGCTACGAGTGAAACGTGAGGCCGCGGTCTGAAGTTCGCAGTTCCCCCGGTGAACAGCAGCCCTTCACCGGTTCAGATTTCGGAGACGCACCGGCATGAGAATTAGTGCTATTTCGGTAAAAGGCTATTACAGAGAATGGTTAAATAACTAAAATTAAAATTCTGCTTTTAAATCTTACATTTTTTTATGTCTAAAATGCTTTATGTCTAAAATGCTTAATGAGTTTAAATGTATATAATATTGTAAACTATGCTGTATTCACCCAAATAAATTACATTTGTCTTGTATTTTGTCCATGTGTTTTTGCTTAATAATGCTCATCTTTTGATTTTTGCTGTTGCCTCTAGTAATTCTGTGTGTTTTAATAAGTTCCAGTCCATTTTAAACCAGCAATGTAATATTATTTTAAACAATAGTTGACTAAAATAAAATAACCCAGCGTGTTTGGTAAAAACATTTAACACAAACAGCTGGGTCAAAATAACCCAGCATGTGTTCTGTCCAATATCTACCTAGCGCTGGGTTGCCAAATAACCCAAATAAGTAACTGTGCATAAAAATAAAAATGTGAGCAAACAGTGACAGGCGGCACTAGGTCAAGCATGAAATCACACAGAACATACAAGTAGTGAGTAGAAAGTTTTAAAATTATTAATATTAATTAAATATTTAAATCAAAAATATTGATATTGTATTAAAATATTAGTATTACTTATTTAATACATTTTCTAGCATTATATGGTTAAAACACAAATTGTGGGTATAGTACCTTTTGATATATTTAAAATATGGAAATGTTACTGTTATTACCAATGAATTATGATTGATAGCTTATTTTATTTATAAAGATTATTTTGCATTTTATTTATAAATAATAATTTAAATATATTAATTTTTCTATCATTTAAATTTTGAATAGTTTTGAATGAATTATAAATAACATTTCCCCCACCATCTTTTCAGAGTCACAATGCATTCTGGGATTGTACTGTACATGAAAGATGCTGTTTAGAATAAAAGCAAGTATATAAGAACACAGAATAACTGTAATGAACTATAACTGCAATTACGTTGCAAAGCTTTTTGAACAGACTTCAAGTCAATTGAAGTCTTGAAACGAAGCAGCTCACTACATTTTGGAATAGAGAAATTGAGTGAGTCATCTTTCCGGTGGAATGAGCTTCCATCCTCGCCTAGTAAGACCACCACAAGCTCTCCTTTCTACTTTTCCGCAATTACACTTCTGCTCTATCTTGTAAGGACCCGCTTTACAGTTGAAACCCACTACTGCCATGCTGCTAATATTGTTGGGTGGCGTATGATAAATTGCTTGTGCTTTTCCACATTTGTAAGGCGCTTTGGATAAAAGTGTCTGCTAAATGATTAAATGTAAATGCAATATAAATGAGTGAAACTTCAATGCAAGAAGCCTTCAGACAAGCAGTCTCTCATCCACAGCTTTTGCTGGCCGAGCACCAGAGTCAGAAATAGATGCTCACTCCATACTGCGTGTTCACGGTGTACTTTGGAATTGCACAAAGCAGGAAAAGGTAACAGATTGTCCGAATGGCTTGTTGCCTGTACATAAAATCTATTTTTTCTCTCCCATGGCTCAGTCACAGCCGGACGAAGCCACCTCCCATTCGGCACACTGAGGTGGGTGCCACCCATAAAACAAATGGAAGAAAAAAATTGCCTTCCTTTTGCCGTTTCCGCCTTTGTCACTTCTTCCCAATAATATTTGTCAGCCCTTAAGGTTCCTGAAGTGGAAAATGGACTTTATTTTTATGATGTGGCAAATTAAAAAACTTCTGAGCTCCAGCCCATTTCACAGGAGGCTCTGCGAGGTAACTGGTGTAACCATGGTGATGAGATGTTGCCCCCCTCTGCTGTGTCTCAGCCCACTAAAAATCAGTGTCTGTCGCCCATTCAGTCCAATTGCATTCCAACAACATGATTGGGGGCGTTGCGCTAGGTATAAAATTGTCAAGAATTCGCATATAAACCGCAACCTCAAAGAACATTCCCGTGATTACATGATGCTGAAAAAAGTCAAATAGTTTCATCCTCCTTAAAGGGATAGTTCACCAAAAAATTCTGTCAGCAACTTATGTTGCATTTACTTCTTCTGCAAAACACAATTATGACGACTTTTTATTTTAACTACAGGATTTTTTTTAATTAGAAGAAAAATAATACTATATTCTAATATAATATTTAAATGTATTACATAATATATAAATATCATATATTATATTATAAAGTATTTTTATTTTCATTTTTTGTCCTCATTTGTTAGCAATTGTATATAGCTTGGATTTTTTTTTATTATACTATAAATAAAATAATATATTATAATATATAAATGTATTATATAATATATAGATATTTATATTATATTTATATAATAGTCTTTTTGACAAGATTTTTTTTTATTTTCCTTTTGACCTTTTCCTTTCACCCTTATAATGATTGGAATTGGACTAATATTACATTATAATATAATATATAAATGTATTATATAATATATAAATATTTATATTATATTTATATGATATAAAAATGATAACTATAATTAATATAATTTTTTCATTTTGTCTTTCAATTGTATATAGTTTGTTAAATGTGTGTTTTTTTAGATTTTTCACCACACTTTTGAAATTATTGGAATTTTATGTTACAAATAAAATAATATTGTATTCTAACACAATATGTAAATATTTATATAATATAACAAATTTTACCCTTTTGATAATTTTCATTTTTTGTCTTCATTTGTTGGCAGTTGTAAATAGTGCACACACCATTAGATGCATAGATGCATATAGTAACATAATATCAAAATGTATTATATAATATATACATATTTATATTTATATAATATAGTAAATGATAACAATTTTATATAATTTTATTTTTTTGTCTTCATTGGTTGGCAATTGTATATAGTTTGTGTTAAGTGTGCTTTTTAGATTTTTCACTCCACTTTTGAAATTATTCACATTTTATATTATAAAATGATATATATATATATGATATATATTATATATTTAAAATACATTATATATTATTAAAATAATGTCTTACATTATATATATATATATAAATATATATTTTTTTTAGTTCTGTTGGCATAGGTGTTTTTTGTGATCAACTTTTTCATTAAATTTTAAAATGCAACATCCATGTGTATACTGATTCAATTGATGTGTATATTTTAACATGTATTCAAGCTGATCACAAAAAAAAAAATTCTTCACAGTTCATCTGGGGTAAACTATTTCTTCAACAAGCTAATCAAGATCTTCCAAATATATTGGGCATCTCCAAGTGGCCAAAGTCCAAAATCTGCCCACAAACCTGCTGCTAGCATGACAAAAGGTATTTCCTTTTTAAACTGACTGGATGCCAAGCCCACACTGCGTGGCGATGAATCCGTTGGCCCCCCCTAAGTCCACTGGCATGCGGGCTGTCATTTCTTCCCAACCTCCCCGGTGCCCAACTAGACCCTCTGGAACAGGAAAACAGCTTGGTCCCCCTTCCTGCCTCACAGCGGTGTACGTGGACCTGGTCCGGCAGGGTCGCAGTGGGGACCGGGCCTCTTCCATATCTCTCCCTTCCCCTGGTTTCCGCTCTGACAGCTGTGGGTTTGTTACCAGGAGCCGATCCATAAACCACACACTCTCTACAGCCTTCCACCACTCCCATTAAATATATATGCTCCAAACCATTAGGCTGCCTGCCTGCCTTGCAGCACCCTGGCAGGGCTAGTGCGTGCAAACACACACACATATATCTCTTCAAAAGCGAAGAAGGAAACCAGCACAAGATTTGGTTATTTATTTTCGAACTGTATGATACATCAGCCATAAAACTGATTAAAGCATCACCCTACGCGGCCACGCTTGCGGTGACCCCGGGTGCGCTCCGTACATGCGCCGAGACGAGAGAGAGGCGCTGTGGACATGGGTGGGCTGGAGCTCCAGGCTACACTAAAGATGGCTGCACTACAAAGCCCACTCAGGAGATTACTCAGTGCACGGGGGTCAAAACTCAAAAAGCCTCTGAGGTATGCGTCGCATTCGAAAGCCTACACTGCGAGCCAGATACTTTCTCCCTCCCTCGCTTTTACTCTCTCGGGGTGGGGGATGATCAATATGGCGCCTTGCTCCTTGAACAAATTAGAATATGCAATGGGCTGGATCCAGACGAGTTCTCCACAGCTCTATTAAAGAACGAGCGACTTTTCACTGCACACGCCGCAGCCAAATAAAAACTGCAACTGTGTTGAATTAACAGATGCATGAAGAGACTATATGAACGTTGAAAGAGCGAACTCCTGACCCTTAAAATGTCTTCTCATTTACGCCCAAACCCCACCATCTTGCAATCCGTTACTTGTCCCTACATTTTTTTTTTACCAGTCACCCATTCAGAATCCACTATAATGACCACCAGCAGGACTCGGGTCTGGCTCAATAGGCAATATAAGAGAGAGTGAGCAGCTGCTATTGGCTTAAACGATGAAAACTATTGTGTTCAGAAAGAATCAATCAGGGCTTTTCAGAGTAATTCGATTCTATTCACAAAGGAGTAGGAAGCAATTTGAAAATGGAAATGCCACTTGACTTTCAAAGGAGGGGAGGAGGAGAAAAAATGAGGAGAGCCGGTAATGTAGCAGTATGCATAGCAAATAAAAAACAAAGGAAAAAACATTCCTGTACACGCTGAAACTCTATATATACACTGTGTCTTACACACAAAATACATTGGGTGCAATATAAAGTACATCAACAGGTTAGTGGTAGCTTGGTTTTCCTAACCTCCACTTCACTTCACAAAAACTATTTTAAGAAAATGTATTTTGTCTTATCGCCTATAATATATAAAAACCACTAATATTTGCTTTCAGACAATGCATTTATAAAACTAGTGTATTTTGGGTAACACTTTAGAATAGGTAACACTTATTCACTATTAACTACGACTTTTCCCTCAATAAATTGCTAATTCCTAATTATTAGTTAGAAAGATAGTTGTTAAATTTAGGTATTACGTAGGATTAGCGATGTAGAATAAGGTCATGCAGAATAAGGCATTAATCTGTGCTTAATTAGTACTAATAAATGGCTAATATTCTAGTAATATGCATGCTAATAAGCAACTAGCTAAGAAACCGTAAAATAAAACGTTACTGCATTTTGTATTAGTGCACTGCCAGATTTTTTTTTTACTTGTTTTGAGTGCTGTAAGTTAGTCTGTGCGGCAAAACAAAAAAAAAAAATTTTTTAACAAATTGACTTAGTTCACCAAATATTCTTTAAATCTTATCAAAAGTAACAGTAAAGACTGTTAAAGACATTGTAAAAATATATATATATATATATATATATACATATATTATTTTTTTAGAATTTTTCTGAATGGATTTTCTAGATATTTGCCATCACAGGAAAAAAAAACTTTTTAACATATTTTAAAAACAAGTATCATATGCAGTGACACTGCATATGATATTAGTATTTGCTTTCAGACAATATATTTATAAAACAAGTGTATTTTGTATAAGTGCACTGGCAGATTTTTATTTTTCACTTGTTTTTGGTGCCGTCAGTTAGTCAGTGTAGCAAGACAAAAATATTTTTTTGATTTATTGATTTAATTCACCAAATATTTATTCAATTTATAAAAAAGTAACAGTAAAGACTTGTAAAAAAAGACATTGTGTAAAAAAAAAAGCATGAAGTAAATCGAGTAATAACAGTAATAACATATTTTTAAAACAAGTATTGTATGCGGCGACACTGCATATGATATTAGGATTTGCTTTCAGACAAGATTTTTTTTTCACTTGTTTTGAGTACCGTTAAGTTAGTCAGTGTGGTAATACTAAAATATACTTTTTAAAAAAGTAATTTAATGATTTAATTCACCAAATATTCATTAAATCGATCAAAAGTAACAGTAAAGACTTGTACTTTGTGTAAAAAAAAAAAAAATATTTTCTAGAATTTTCCAGAATGGATTTCTAGATCTTTGCCATCACAGGAATAAAAATATATTTAAAAAAAAAAACAAAAAAAAAAATTGTAAATAAATAAATAATTGTTTGAATAATTTTTTATATTTATTTATATTATTTCTAGTATGTATTTAATATAATATTCATTTATTTATTTTACAATACAACAACAACAACAACAACAATAATAATAATATTTTTGATCAATCAAATGAAGCCTTGGTCACTTCTTTTGAAAATATTAAGATACAACAACAAAAACATACAGTCTAAGAAAACTTAATACATCTATATCTATATCTATCTGTCTATCTATCTATATATATGTTTTTTTTTTAAACTGAGAAATCAATTCAAATTAATTGAAAAAGCATTTCAAAATCAGCTACATTTTCTTATTGACTATTTTTGCTGTTTATGAACCCTACGTCTGTCATAGACATTGGTGTCCTCATTGGCGATTTACAAATTTTATTTGTAATATTACAAAAATTAAAAAAAAAGGATCTTTAATATGGCCTTTAAAAAAGCTTGTCGATGATAAATGGATTGATAACAGGCTGCACGGTATGTGCTCCATCATCTCATTTCAATGGTCAAGAATGAGGAACTAATTAAGTGCTAACTAACCGCTAATTAGACCTCAATTAATCACATATTAGCGAGCTGTTGGAGGGAGCGAGGAAAACGTATGACTCTGCATATACACTATAAAGCTTTGTCAAGATGTCTCCAAAAAAAAAAAAAAATCAGTTAAGAGGTTCAATCTACAATTCAGGCACAGCTAAGCTCATTTCATAGCCTCATAGAACACGTCAGGTGATTGATCATGAATATTAGCCACAATTTGCTTTGATTTGCCTCACAATGAGCTCCAGTGGGAAATGGTTGGTTAGACACAGCAGTTATAAACAGTTTGATCTTTAGGTCATGCGCTCAATCAAACACAATGAGCGAAATTAGCCCTCTACGAGCTTAAAATAAAAAGAGTTGATGGGTAGATAAGCGACGGGGTCTCTAAGTTTGCGTATGCGTGTGTGTGTAGATGGGTCTCGGTGTCAGCTCCAAAGCAGATGGCGAATCTTCTCTTATGCGCCACTGAGAGATGCGGTCAGTACAGTGTCAGACTGCAAACCGCTACCTCTGTGTGTGTGTCTTCCTAAAGGCCGGAGTCTATACCTAGTAGGGTCCCAAGCGCATGAGCCAGTCGGACCCCAAGGGAGATAAGGTTTCTGCCTCAGACCAGGAGTGCTGGCAGGGCAGTTACAGAGCCCCTAGTGCTCCCCTGTCCTGTTGAATCATTGATGGATTGAGTCAGCATTCCACATACACACACACACATCCATCCTGAGACACACACACATTCACAGTGGAGTATAACCCCAATCTTTCCCTCACTTCGAAGGTGGCTTTTGTTAAAATTCAAGTAGCATTCTCGGACTCCTGGGAGACATTCTCCCCCAGGAAGGCGGTTGAACGAAATAAACACAAAGCAGCGACGCTCAGAAACCGTCCAGTTAAGATTGAGGCTTATTCTCTTCACTCCTCCCTCTCTCTTTCTCTCTTCAGCAGGCTTCTGGAATCACGGAGCAGCCGGTCAATAAACCCAGATGGTCAAGCCCCAGGATAGGGTGCAGCCTGGCCTGCCAGCACCACCCCCGCCCCACACACACACACACACACTTGTATACACACACATACCAGCTCATTCCATTGAGAAGGTGAGATCATCCTCAAAGAAGATCTCAAGGTCGGGTACGTGTGTTGTATGTCTACTTTATGTTTATCTTTGTTTGGAAGGATGGTGTCGGGAGTATCCCAGCATGCCGCTCTCTAGGATTTGGGCATCCTGAAAACACACACACACAGGTACAGAGACAAGGGACTCCACTGCTTCTTGACAAGCAGCCAACAAGCCTTCACGTCCTCCTATGTGAGGAAGCGCAGACGGAGAATGACGAAGGGACTTAGTCGTCTTATTATACTCTCGATGCAAGAAAATGCCGCCAACATCTAAGATTCAACAATCTGTGGAGGGCAATTAGGGTTCTTGGTGGAGGAAAAAAATCTGACAAATACACTACATGGCCAAAATGAATGGGTTTGGCTATGGTGATTAATTCCAGCGAAGGATAAATTTAATGCTAGACATTCTAGAGATTTGTGCGCGTCCAAGTTTGCGATAACAGGCTGGGAAGGATTCTTTTATTTTCCAGCATCACAATACCCCGGTGCACTAAGCGAGGTCCATAAAGAAATTATTTACTACATCTGCTGTGGAAGAACTCGACTGGCCTGAGCAAACCCAGACTTGAACCCACCTGAATGCCTTTGAGATGTGTTTTAAGATCTGAGCTTTACTTCACTGATGCTCCAGTGTCTGAATATGACAAAACCCCTTTTTCTAATATTTAGTGGAAAACTTTTTGAAAAGAATGCTACTCCCTAAATTCCTTAATAATGTATTTTAAATGAAATGCTCAACAAGCACATATACAATAGATGTGGTGTGTTCATGCTGCCATGCAAAAGTTTGGGGTTAGCAAATTTTTTTTTTTTTGGAAAGAAATGAATACATTGAATACAAACTATTTCTATGTCAGAATCGTGACCAAAGTTTTCACAAAAATGGAAAAAACAACTCCAACACAACTGTTTTCAACATTAACAATAAGAAATGTCAGCATTTTACAATGATTTCTAAGGGATCGTTTTAAATTGTAATTATATTTTTCAATATTCATATTTTTACTGTATTTTTGAGCAAATTAATACGGTCTTGCCAAGCGTAAGAAACATTAAAAATCTCAAAACCCCATGCTATTGTACTTCAGACCATATTGTGCAGTTTTTAACAAAACGTTACTATATTTTCACTTGCTGTATAACAAATAGATCTAATTTCATTTTAGCAATGCATTTTTATAAGACATTTTGTGTATATTTTATACAATTGTAATTCTTTTATCAAATCTTGTTCACTTTTTACAAAAAACAATACAATTATATATGTATAATTGTTTATAATTAATTTGGTCAAATCGATTAATCGCAATTGTGATTAATCGCATCTGATGTAAAAGTTTGTGTTTACATAATATGTGTGTGCGCTGTGTATACAGTATTTACAGTCAAACCAAATTTATTTAGACACCTTTTCTCACATTATCACAGTTTATTCACTACAGTTTAGAAAATGGTAATAAAATATGACAAGAACTCAGCTAAACTGTGTCAGAACAAATTCATCTTGATAATGTCAGATAACTTTGATAAAAGGTATGTAATGGATTGCAATCAACCAAAAATTATTCTGAGAACTGTTAGTATGACAATATTTACACAACTATCAATACTTTGTTAACCAGTTACCGAGCAATGCTTAATTTTGTTCAGGCTGTGGTGTAAAAAGATCACATTAGCAATTAAAGAACAAACACTTAAGCAAAACATGGTTCCACATTTTAGCAGTTTTACTCATAATCCACTGTTTCAGTGTTTAAATTTGTAATTTATGTCACAGTTTACTTTATTTTGTGATCCTCACTTACATAAATGAACTATAGTGTCCTGCACACACTAGTAAAAAATATAAAAAATTATATCTGGTGTATGAAAAATTTTTGGTTCAACTTTATATGTATATATAAATACACAAACGTACATATATATTTAATAAATAAATACAATAAATGCACATATATTTATATATGATTTATATTATATATAACTATATATTATATTTATGTCTTAAATATATAAATGTATGTATGTATATTTATATATACATATAAATATATACAGCACACGCGCATGTTATGTTAACACAAACTATTATTTCGGATGCAATTAATCACGATTAATCGTGATTATTCTATTTGGCAGCAATATTTATAATATAATTATATAATTTGTGTGTACAGTATGTATAAGCTATATATTTATAACGTAATTTCATATGTTTATAAAATAATTTTTTCTGCAAAACTATGATTGGTATGTTTTTTCCTAGTAACAAATCAGCTGAATTAGCAACAAACATGAATAAACGTCACAAAAACATGAAAATGAAAATGAAGGCTGAATAGACAAGCAACTGTTTCTGTGTGAAACTCTGTCACACTGGTCATCCACATTGAACCTTTATTGTGTATCTGAGGATGACACCATGGCTGAAGCTGTACTTGGTGACACAAAAGTGTCTTTTTTCTATGAGAGAAAAAAAAAAAAAATAAAACACAGACTGTTGCACATGTCCACTCAGGGATGTACACCGACAGACACGTACACACGTGCATACGCGCACACACCGAGAAAGCCAGAGGGGCTACTGGTGTGAGTGGCTCAGCAGAGGCCAGGGCCGAGACTGAGGAATTAATTGAGGTAGTTTGTTTCACACCGGGGAGTCTATTAAATGCCATGTCACCGCAATGCCATGGGGAGTAACAGGCAAACAGTACCCAAAGTGTGCGGAAAGAAAGGCTGCAGAGAGCGAAAAGGAGAGAGAGATAAAGGCTGGGTGAGGTGGTGGCGCTCTCCTGTCTGCCGTCCCCTAATCAGCAGCCTTCAACTCCCCCAAACCCCCCTCGAATTCTGCCTCTCTCGCCATCGATCGTCCACGCTGCCATTCCGGACCCCATTCAGAAGGCACGCTGGGGAGCCAAGGCTATCATGGCTCTCCATTGTCTTTTTATTGTCCTGCTGTTTTACATTAGGACTTGTCCTACCAGAGAGAGACGGTATCCCAGCATTCCTCAGCCTCTGGTGCTGGATTTGGGCCTGTAGCCGGAGTTGAGTGTCTGTGACAGCCTTATCACCTCCGCTGCGCACGCACACACTTTTCTGTCCACTGGACACAATCCATTGGCCGCAGAAGCCCACAGTGCACTGCAGGGCCTGAAACACTTCAGCAGATCACCTTTAGAGACAGTAATTATCCACCGCTGGCTCTACACAAAGAAGCAAACTAGAACAGAGAAGCTAAAAACTTTGCGTTTACCCAAAAACAATCACAAAACCAATGCAAAATAAGTTTGCTTAACCATTAATTTGCGACTTAACCGTGCAATGTGCAGTTTAATATTTGATTCAGTTTCAAACAGAGCCACTGACTGCATTGCACATAAAATAATCTGGATATTTTTTGGCAACTGTCAAGAGTTAAAACTTTCTCTTACATCACTACATTCTTCAAAAAAACTCATCAAACCAAGACACTCGAAAATCTTCTTAGTAGAAAAGATAAAAAGCCTTTATTCACATGGCTTTACAATTAAAAACATGCACCGACGTGTTGCGGCTAACTTGCCTTCATCAGGGTGAAGGCAGTGGCAGTGGCACCCCAGTGGCATCATGCATTTTTTTGGATCACTACATTCTGTTTACAAGTTATTAGCTTTGAACATTTTTTAATCAGTTTTTGCTTTAAAAACATTTTTTGTTCAGTTTATTAGTTCTCACCCCACTGGCATTTCCCCTTTGTTATTGTCCCCTAATGTTAATTATTTTATCAAATCTTGTTCACCTTTTACAAAACACAAAATTATAATAATATAAAAATTATAAAGAATTTTATAAATAAAATGTTAAATAAATAAAATGATATAAAATAGTAAAAATACAATTATAAAATTTGTATGTACAATATAAATTGGCTATACAGTTAGAATGTAACTTCATAAGTTTTATAAAATAATTTATAATAATAATTATAATAATTTATAAAATAATTTTTGCTGCAAAACAATGATTGGTATGTTGTTTCCTGGTGACAAATTAGCAGAATTAACAACAAACATGAATAATACATCACAAAAACACATAACTTATGTTTGAAAAGCATTAAAAATTGGATGTTTATGATCAATTAAACTAAAAGAAATTTCAGATTTTTAGTTCTCACTAAAAATAAAATTCAATTATTTATACAGGCATTATATCAGACTTTAGCCATTCATATGTTTTTAAGATACTGAAAAAAGCACAAATGTCAGGGCATGTCAAAAGGTATATTTAAATAAGGTATATTTGATTATTACTACTACTACTAATTATTGTTTGTATAATATTTCTACTGGAAAATAAGACAAAGTTCTTGTAAGAAAACTTAGTAGCAAGATATTCATGTTGTAATGAGTATTGTGGTATAATCTCTTTCTGATAAAACTGTCTCTAAACAGCAAACTGTGGTTGGTTACTTTTTGTCTCAGTCAAATTGTCTGTCTGAGTGGTTGGTTTAGCCAGAATAAGTTACAATACGCTGAAACAAAAGCCAAAACACTGGGTATGTGAGACTACAGTTGATAAACATGCTTGATATCAAGTCTTTGTATAAATATGAACCTGTTCCCCTCTAGACAGCACTCCAGACAGTGTGTACAGGTCATACGACCCCTGGGAGTCCCACACAAACCCACACACACTCATACACACCCTGGACTGCTTCCAGTTTGCTGTCTGAGGACTTACTGTAGCCCCCGAAACATTTCAGCAACTTCAGCCTAAAATACTGATTGGCAAGCTTTCCGGCCAATCACATTAATTTCCTGTAAGAAATGCCAAAGGTGACACTTTAGAAAATGGAAGTGGACATTGCAGGGGTACACGAGTAGGGAGGAAGACATAGAGAGGGAGAGAATAGCAAAGAGTCTTGGAAGAATGAGCAAAAATTGCCTCGTGCACTTCATCTATATAAAAAAGGCACCTATTATGGACCTCTGCTCTTGTCGATTCAAAAGAAATAAAGCGTAATATACAGGGAGTAACTGATGAAGGAAGGGCATGACACACTCACTCATTCAGAGAAAACAAACAGCCCTATCATCCGGTCGCTCTATACATTCCTGCTGATGTTTTACGAACCTGGCTTACCATCTCTCTTTCTTTAAAAGAACATTCCAGCTCAAAATGTTGTCATTATTTACTCACTTTTATGACATTTTGATGCAGCTCTTTTCAATGCAATTATTATGGCTAGAATACAGCAGCTTTCAAGCTTCAAAATTGATGCACCATAAACATAACATAAAAGTGTTTCATATGATTTGTGTTCTTTATTTCAAATCATCTCATGTCATATGATAACTCTGTGTTAGAAATTGACTGAAATTAGAAATGTGACCAAGCGGTTCAACTGAGTTTAACTCAGTCTGTTTCTCACACAAAGACACCGAACAGCTTCGGAAACCTTAAAAACAGGGACTAAAACGAACTTTTTGCCACACCTGCCAATGGCTGGTGACGTGATAAATTTTTTTACCGGCCATGAAATGTTTTTTTTTTGCAAAAACAGGCAGTTATTACTACTACAATGGCTAAACATATTTACAATGTTTTTAATGTTTCCAGCTACTAGTATCTCTATTAAATGCATTTACCCTAAATTTTACCTATTGATTATAGCCATTCAACATTACAGTATAATTACAAGCTAATACTTTAGGCTTTTATGAAAATATATAACAACTTTTAATTTAAGTGATTTTAAAACAATCTTTACATAAACTATAACTTGTATATGCATAGACTATACAGATTAATCTTTAGTCAAGCTACAAAAGTTAATTAGCGACTAGAGCAGTCCAGTGATGATTTCTTTTTCTTTTGATCTGGCAGATATCTGATTTTCTCCAACTCTTTACAGCCATTTAATACTTTATAATTCATTTAAGAATACGTTTACGAGGCGTAGCCTCAGGTATGTGTGGCCACATTCTCGCATTATGAAGAATGGAAAAGTTATTCTTCTGAAATGAAGCAGCAATGTCTTCTCAGGTAAAAGTTATTAGTACTGTGTCTAGGGACAAGCTGGCCATCACACTGCTCTGACCTTATCAGCCGTTTGTATTCCACTATTTGATTCGACAGAAATCAGCTAATCACTATGATCTTGTGTTCGAAAAAGATTATTTTATTCACTTACGTCAGAAACCGCGAATCTCTTTAAAACTGGCTGTTGTTTTCACTACATTGCATTGTTATACTTCGTAAAAGTTTTACCCGCCAACTGGCGACTGACACTGTTACATATACACCGATATTTACTCGCATTTGGCACTTGGCGAGTGTTAATTTTAGGTCCTGCTTAAAAATATAATGCAAAAGTCATATATAATTGCAAATGTATTACAAAGCAATCAGTATATTACTGAAAATTTCTCTTTTTGTATTCCACAGTGGTAGTATCTTCACTAAATATAAGACTTTGGAATGTCATGAGGGTAAGTAAATTCATTTTTGGTTGAACTGTTCCTTTAAGAGTGTTTATGTTATGTTTCACTCTCACACACAGTCTGTCTATGTCTCTATCTCCCCTCTTTCTTCCGACTGTTTACCAACACACATTCTCACCCACTCATTAGTACGGCATCCTCTGCCTCAGCGCTGCCGTCTTACTCCTGGAACAAGTCACAGTGCATCCGCTGGGGAGAGAAAGACTGACAGAGCCTCACTCAAACGGCAGCGTTTCTTACAGAATTGCACCAACTCTACTGAAAGTGCAGACAGCACCGCGATGACTGGAGGTGACAAGCCGAGTGCGAGCTACGGTGAGGTACAAAAAAAAGAGATAACTCATGAATATCATAATGGGAACGAGCAGGCAAAACTGCTCAGTTTATTTGCACGATGTAGAGTGACTGAAAAAGAAGAATTCTATAGGAACTTAGGAAGAACCCACATAAAGGAAATAAATCTAAAGGTATGAATATAAAAAGCGCCCTGAAGATCCTGGCTGACAAAACAAACCTTCCACATACTGTTAAGTATACTGTACTTATGTATATTTTGTGCAATTAGATGAGGGGTTTTTATACTACTAAACTTTAATACACGTTAAAACTTAAATTAAAAATCTTAAAGTGATACATTTACTGCTAATTTATGTCATTCCGAAAATGTATGATGGTATTTTTGAATATTCTGCATCTAGCTTATTGACAATAAAATATGAAATAGAACAAAATAAAACTCACATTCAGATTAATTAACATCACATTCAGAGAAAAATTACTAAGATTCTACACATATCAACTGGATGATTTTTTAAAACTAGAAATATAAGTTTTAAAATACAACCATCTTTATATTTGCTTTTCACAGAAAAAGCAGCATATTAATTTTTAATGACATGAGGGTGAGTAAATAATGTCAAAAATGTCGTTTTTTAATAAAAGATTCCTATACACATTTGAGTGCTATAAAAACACACATTTTTATAGCACCAAACAGCTAATGTTTTAATAAAAATGAATCTGAGCGTGTTAAAACAGACCAACTTGTGCGCATTCAGATACCAGCCAAGATGATATTGTCCTTTGCAAGTTTTACATAATTAATCTGCGTTTCGCTTGGGTCACGCTGTCATGTGCCTTTGTGACAAGGATAGGAAGCGCAAACAACAAGCGGCCAACCAGAGACTCGATAGACACACCCGAGAGGAAATCCACTCTGGCTCCTGCTACGGCTTCACACGTTTGCACCTAGTTTAGCGCAAAATAAAATATTCATCCGTTAAGTAGTACAGCATTTTGCGCTTGTAGCAGCGCATGAATATTTCAGACTATTATAAAAAAGGACAGAAACAGTCAGAAGGAGGGGTTTCGAACTGAAGGACATGAGGAGAGCTCTCTGTGTGTGTGTGTGTGTGTGTGTGTGTAAGACAGCATGTGTGTACAGAACTGTTTTATGATGTCGCAGAGTGCATGGGGAGAAGTGTGTGTCAGAGCTGGGGTTTGTACAGGTGTAAAGACAGCCATTAGAAAGCTGTGCAGTTTTGTAATGGGATGAGGAGCAGATGTGACACACTTACTAAAAGCCTGACAGCCACACACACACAATACTAGCGACCCCGCAGCATATGGATGTTTACTCTCCTTGCAAACACAAGTGGGCTACAGGTTCCCGACGAAGAAACAGAAACCTAAAAATTGGTATAAATAAGTCAGCTGAAGTTTCAGCTCCAGAGCAGTCCTCCTCATAAGACAATATTTTCAAGACCTCCACACTTATTGACGTTATCGAATTCAACATTTATATGGTTTTCTCGACTGGTGGCACAATAATTGACCCCACCAAACCAAAACATTTATACGCCTACAATTTTGCAAGTGCAAAACAATTCTTTCATTCTCGCTCTCTAATCCAAAAGTGATTTGAAAAGTCACGTGGCGCAGTGACCGCTCCACGTATCCCGAGGCGGTCCAACTTCCCCCGTCCTCTCTGACCATTAAAGCGCAGGCAATTAAAGCCCCTCCTCAGATAAAACCCACCTTTATTCCTCGGCCCTGCTTTCTCGGCCATAAACTACACTCATTTGGCGTCTGATTGTTGGTGGCAGCTGTTTGATGGGGTAAATAAAAATGCAGTAAATAATAGATGGCTCAGATCCTGTGTTTGTTTGGTGCCTGAGCGAAGCGTGCAAATGCGGGTTTAGACGTATATGCAGATACGCATGCAAATATGCAAGCTAATGCAAATGCGTCTCGGTCAGCGTTATATCTTCTGACAGTGCAGTACGCTTTGTGGCACTGCCATGGGATTCAGATCAATTACTCGAGGTATTATTTCATCTTAAAAAGGGCTTGTTTGGTTTGTGGCTTGTTTAAATGCAGAATGAATACACTTGAATGGATCCTTCTGATCCAGACGGATACATAAACACTCGGATCCGCCATATATATTACGGTGAGATGCCCAATAAACTCCTTTTGTTAGCTTCAGTGCCTAATTGATTTGGATCCGTTTAGAAAGGACGATAAAAAAGAGGGGGATATGGTGTAAAATGGAATGGGGGGAGGCATCTGTTCCCCGGAAACTGTTCCCCGTCAGCCAAACTCCATTACTGGGCCTTTTCACCGCAGTATTAACCCTGTGTCAATGGACCTGTCCAGCCGGCCCCGTCCCCCACCCTCGCCGCCCAGCTGGCCGGGCCCAAGCCCCGCTTACCGTCCACCATCAGCCTGATAAACGCTCATTTCCTGCCGAGCGGACGTAATTCCTGAATCCCCTTTTGCTTAGTTAATTTACAGCCCTGCGCAGGCAATTTTCCTCCGCGCCATATGAGGCGAGCTTCGCGTTCTCTCAATTACCGTAAATTGTCTGTGAGCGCAAGGGGCTGTGAGACATGAACCGAGAGGGCTGGAGGTGATTGGTTGGAAGGGGGTGGGTGAAGAGCTCATTGTCCGGGGGTGGGGCGGGGCGGAACGGGCCGGGCCAAGCACGGCTGGTGTGTTGTGGACTGTCACGCTTACTGAGGTGAAGCTGATGGCTAATTTACAGATGGGCCCCCCAAACCCTCCACGGTCCGTGCCCCATAGCCAAAGCCAGCGAATAGCTGACCTCTTTATAGTGTGTATGATATACGTTGCAGGTGCACGCGGGGTTATCTATTATGAATGAGACATGTATTGCTCGAAGCATTAGTAATGTATGAGCTGGGCTTTGGTGGAACACGGCTATGGGTCCTAGCAGCAGTCTTGGTCCCTGCCTTGCCTTCCCTATCTCTCTCTCATACACTCACACAGTGCTTCTGATAGCAGCACTAACTCATGTTACAAGCCATAGCACCTGACAGCTCCTGCACATTCAGCACCGCCTGTCCGATTTGGATGCTGGGAGTTCTGCCTCAGGGGCCACACTCTACTCTCTCAGCTCTTCTGAGGAGAAAAGAGAGGAGAGGAGGAGAGCTGCCTTGACCAGCCCCTCCCTCACCAACTCTGCCTGTCTATATTTAATCTAAGCACATCTGGATCCAAAGCTCCGCCTCCTCTCGTGCCCGTGTCGTGCCGAATCCTACCATCTCTGTATAAATCCCACACATGCTGGACCCCGAAATGTAATTGTGTCCTGATAAAAAAGCTGGTAGCTACGGGGATATTTTGGCTAAACAGTTTATTTATTTTATTTTAATCACCTTGTAATTTTCACGTATATATTATATGAATTATTATAAAATGAACAATCATTTTTTAATAAAATTTAAAAGAACATTTAATAAATGAATTCTAAATTGTAAAAAAGTTAATATAATTTACTTTAATCACCTTTTATTTTTCACGTAATTAGATAAATTATTATAAAAATGAAAAAATTAAAATGTACAATATATAAATGTACAGTAATTAATATACATTATCATTTTATGTCAATATTTTTATTTTCATTATTCTTCAAATGGACACACACCTACATATACACACAGAGTCATAATTCTGTCAAATATATGTGTATGTGTGTGTGTAATATATAATATAATATAACATCATATAATATATAATTATATAATATAAGAAAAAAAATCTAATAATACAGTAAAGTTAGAATATTTTTTTTTAAATATTAATCAATCAGTTTTTACAAAATAACATTTTTAAAAAAATATTTATAATATATACATGTGACTAATGCTGTAATTAAGACAGTTGGCAACATATTAAAAATTATATTTTACCATTTTATTCTGATTAAAACCCATAGATGGTCTGTCTCAAACACACACACACACACGTTTGTTTTTGTGAATTGTGGGGACTTTCCATAGACTTCTATAGATTTTATACTGACCAAACGATATTGTCTATCCCCTAACCCAACCCTAACCCTAAACCTAGCCCTCATAGAAAACATGTTTGCATCGTTACACTTTCAGATAAACATCATTTACTATTTTGAATAATTTTTTAACATTGTGGGGACCGCAGATAAAATATATTTTAGTCATTTCTTATAATTTATAATACATACATTAACTGACATATACATATGTATTTATATCAATTTTTATAAAAATGAAAAATGAAATTTAATAAAATAAAATTGATGTTATTATACATGGTCAATTTATGTAAATATTTTTATTTTCATTATTCTTAAAATGGACACATACATACAAATAAAACACACACACATATATGTATGTATATAGAATGATATGTTACCATTTTAGTCCGATTAAAACGCTGATTTCCCAACAGAAGATCTGTGTCAAACATATGTATAAAATTCAAACATGTAATTTAATGATCAAATATATTTTAGTAATTTCTTATAATTTATAACATATCCATTAACTGATGTAATAGTTCAGACAACTGACAACATTATATATATTATTAATATATCTTTTCATCTCGATTAAAACGGAACTCTGTCTTGGAGGAAGGACAGGCACGACACCAGAACGCTTGGGCCTGTCTGGATTTCACTCAGCGACATTTATATCTCCAGTCTGTCTGTGTTCATCTGTTCACCTGGACAATACTAGGGAAAAGCACATTATATTCCACACCAGTAAGCCACAAAAACCGCCTGAAAAATGTCGCCCGCTTCCATAATTGATGAAGTTAGGGGGGCTCTCAAGACTTTGGCTCTGTAGACTTGCTACAGCTCGCTCTGTACCACCACCAAACTTTTGAGAGTGTGGCGGTCTTCAACCAGCAGTCTCTCTCGCTCCCCCTCTCTCCTCCATTCAGATGAATTAGTAAAACTTCCATTAATAATGCAGGCATGTTTGAAGCCACAAAAACCAGAGATAGCGAGCGACTGAACAAGCGAGCATGGGTAGAGAGAGCGAGGGGCACAAGGAGAAACTCGGCTTCTCTCAGATATCATGTTATAAACGTGAGAGGAAATCTCATCATACATAATCTGTGCGACGGCGGACCGCCGTGGAGGAGTGGTTGAAAAAGACGAGAAGGGGCTGCAGGATGGAATGATTATGACAGGAGGCATCACTCAGCAGCTGTTTAGAGGGTGGAAAAGGGGCCATAAATCAATTTCACACCGATTATGACACAATGCAGAACTGCGTGAGCTCCGCGGAATTAGCTGTGCACACCGAGGATCATGTTGGGCTAAATTGATCCTTGTAAAAGAAAAAAAGGAGAAGAACTGGCACTACAGAGGGACAGAAAGAAAGACAGAGGGAGAGAGAGGAAGCCAGCTATGAGGCTTTAAAAGACGAGAGATTACAAGGAACAGGGTGGGAGGAACAAAAGTGAAGACAGATTAGTGGAGAGAGAGAGAGAAAGAAAGATGGAGATAAAGAGGTGCGAGGAGCGAGAGTGGCAGCGGGTCGCTTCTGGTCAATGTTATTGTGGTACCGACTATCGAACTGATGCTGAGCGAAACTCACATGCCACTGAGATGCAGGAAATCATATGAATCACAGTCTAAAATGTGACGAAAATCCTACCGACACAATCATATGCAAACAGACATGGATCAAAAAGTCTGAGTTATTTTTTCCCACTGAAAATAACACTGGAAACAACCAAATGATCTTTAGAGCATTTTCACAAATTTGTGGTATCCATGCAGTTCGAGTGCTGCTGTCATTTAAACAAAAAAGATGCTATAAAAAGCATGTTTCATTCATTCATTCATTTTTTTTTAAATTAAGCCTTTCACTCAAATTATGTTGATCATATAATTTGTAATCAAACTGAAAATATGCAAAACAACCATTTTCACTAGTGCTCTCAGACCCTATTGTATAAAATCTTAAAGGGATAGTTCATCCAAAAAAAATTTTCTTGGTGCTGAACAGAAAAGAAGATGTTCCGAAGAATGTTGGTAAACAAACAGTTGACGGTTGACGTTTTTTACATGCTATCAAAATCAATGGCTACCGTGAACCATTTGGGTTCCAACATTCTTTAAAGGGGTCAACAGATGAAGCCACAAAGTTGATATCATTCTTTAGGGTCTTGATGAAAAGTCTATAACATGCTTTGGCTAGAATTTCTCAATGGTAGTGTAAATA
The DNA here is from genome assembly GCA_012976165.1 of Labeo catla. Lineage (NCBI taxonomy): Eukaryota > Metazoa > Chordata > Actinopteri > Cypriniformes > Cyprinidae > Labeo > Labeo catla. The sequence continues at coordinate 470,419 of VONZ01000524.1, forward strand.
ACACCTTTTTTACCTTGCCAAAATCAGCTCTGCAAAAATCATCCTGTTCTGGTTGAGGTTGCTTTAAATGTTAATGAGCTCTGCTTGCCCCGCCCCTCTGTTTACTTTAGCCGCATTTAGTGGTGTTTAGCTAAACTTGCTAACTAGCATGTTAGGAAAGGTGATCGCAAAGATTCATAAAAAAACACTTATACTCACTTCTGCTGTAAGTGAAGCTGGGTCACAAATGATTCGCGCAAACATAGACAGATATATGTAGATCGGAAGGCGCTTTCTATTCACAAACAAATGTAATCCACTGCATCTACAGCGACTCAGATGTCGGGAGTAAATGACGACCACTATGTTCATTATTACATCCAGCAACATAACACCTCAATCGCTCAATCTGAGATATTCTTGCCCAATTTACATCCCTGCTCCCACACTGAAAAAAATGGGGGTTGGACTGTTACAGCTGATTTAGGCGGGTCTGAGGTAAGACGCTCATGTCAATCAGCTATCGTGGGTGCGGCCTCTGTGGGTGTGACGCCACACCCGACAGGCATCTGAGAATGGCTCGATTTGAAAAATGGGATATTATTTTTACAGATTAATTAAAAACCACTGCATGGAAAGTGAACTTTGCATCCGATGACCCCTTTAAAACATCTTTTGTATTCAACAGCTAAAAGAAATATGTGACCCTGGACCACAAAACCAGTCATAAGTAGCATAGGTATATTTGTAGCAATAGCCAACAATACATTGTATGGGTCAAAACGATTGATTTTTCTTTAATGCCAAAATTAGTATATTAAGTAAATATCATGTTCCAAGAAAATATTTTGTAGATTTTCTACCGTAAATATATCAAAACTTAATTTTTGATTAGTAATATGCATTCCTAAGATCTTTATTTGGACAACTTTATTGGTAATTTTCTCAATATTTTGATTTTTTTACACCCTCAGATTCCAGATTTTTAAATAGTTGTATCTTGGCCAAATATTGTCCTATCCTAACAAACCATACATCAATGGAAAGCTTATTTATTCAGATTTCAGAAGATATATACATCTCAATTTAAAAAAATTGACCCTTATGACTGGTTTTGTGGTCCAGGCTCACATATATAATAAGTACAGAATTTTCATTTTTGGGTGAACTATCCCTTTAAGAACATTCAAAAGACTGAAACCAGACGTTCCCAAAGCGCAAAGACATTAAAGAGTGAAACCCAAGGGCAGCTCAGTACATGCAAACATGTAAAGCATTCACACACACACACACACACACACACACAGAAGTCTGTAATTAGCATGCATGGCACACCTGGACATCAAATGGCAATTTGACTCATTTGATTCATTTTAACGGAGACACTTGACATGACGTGCTACCACTGCAAATACCATGTGCCCTCTATGCCAATAACCTTCCCCATCTTAACAGACAGAAGTATCTCTCACCAAAAGAGATCTGTGCACGATGGAAAGCTCTTGTTGTAGGGGCACAAGTGGAAAACCAGTTGAACTCTGAATATACTATATTAAAAATGAGACATTTCAGGCTTTTCAGGATCTCAAAATTATACAGTCATTGTTGGAAAACGTTTAAATACTCAAAAATACTGAAAAGCCAAAGAATCTGTGGGACATGAAGGATTTTTCTGAAGAACAGTGAGCAGTTTAACTGTTCAGGACTCATGAACAACTATCACGTGTATGTAAACTTTTGACTTCAACTGTAACTGTTTTTTGGTTTACTAAGGTGTTCTCTTTTCTTTTTGGTAGAGCACATCCAGTCCTTAAGGCCAATCCTTAAACCCGATTTTTCCCTCCTTCAGAGTCAATCTATGAACTTTTTAGCCTATTTTGAACACCACAAATGTTACAGTAGAATACATTAGAATGACATCTGAATTTAAATTTGCAGCAGGATCACATTCAAAACCAATACATTTATTTGAAAAGACAGAACTTTAAAGACTACGAGGGGATGGGGATGTTCCTTCTCAGTATAAACAGAGGTCCTGTTGGGTGGAGACCATCTTTAACCGCTGATAACTCTCCAACTCCACATGCTGTACGAAACCCAGTGGATGTACTTGAAAGTGCATATCCCACGGTCACATACATGATTCATTCATCTCTCAACCGTCAGTGCAGTTTAGAGGATGACGCTCGCTGTGTGTCATAGTATTTGAGTGGACTCCTGTTGAAGCCCACGGATCGTGATGATCACAGGCGTGTGATCGGAGGCCAATCGGTCCGGTAATGATGCTGATGTATCATGCCAGTAAGTACAGGAGCACAAGCAGCCCCTTAAGCAATTATGCTAGCATTAAATAATCATTACGCAACCTCATCAGGAAGCCGGCATATTCAGTGTTAGAAAGAGAGAGAGGGAAAGAGCTATGTGATTTTTAGAGGAAAATTAAGTTCTGGACTGATGAATATTGAGCAGTATCAGGCCAGGCAGGCACTTTGATAAGGCCGTTTCTAATGAGGAATGGCCTGTTTTACACACATTTAAAGAAAGAGTGAGCCGAGAAACACACACGCACCGAATGAAAGAGTGTTTAGAGAGAATAAATGGCCTTACAGAAAATGGCGTTTCATCTTAGGCTGTTTAAACACTTGATTTAAATGTCTGAATCGAACCCAATTTCGATTTCACCCTACTCACCCTTTGCATTGCTCTTTTGGCCACAAACTGCAGTACGTTTGCATCATCAATGTAAGCGCTAACGGCAGCTGTTTACCCCTGTAGCTATGTAATGATTTACACACAAGATGCAAAATTATTAATTCACTTTAACAAGATGAATTGTTACTATACTATTGTGAACTATAACAGTAAATCACTTACCTACTATAGATCAAATTTCAAGCCAACTTTTGCCACTTTTACATCAGCCAAATAAATTAAAATTTCATGTCGAAACACCTCGCTTATTGTAAACATAAAAAAAATAAATAAAAAACATGTTTTTAAAATATTGATACAAAACTGAGATAAAAATATAGCCACTGAAACCACATCAAATACACACAAAAAAAACAACAAAACGAAGCAAAAAACAAACAGCATACCTATGAGAAAAATAATCAATCTAAAGTTTTATTTTTGATCTCTTTTGTAATTGTAAAATAAAATAAATCTGTGCTTTCATTTTAAATATCTCTTACATGCATGTCTCAAAATTAAATCAAAATTAAATTAAGTTAAATTAAAACAGATATATGCATTTGGAATATTGGTATAATTTTGTAAATATTGAAAAATATTTCAGCATATCAGCAAATCTAAGTCATGTGTTTTGAGGTCCAAAGAGTAAACTGAAGTTATTTATAGTCTGGACTATGTGAAGACAGCAAATCAAGATGTAAAACCCTGTATGATGCTTGTACTGGGCTACAAAGTGACGAGGGATGAAAATGACCTAATATTTTCAATGGAAGTGAATTAATGGATTTTCATTCTCTCCAAAGTGCTGCATGTGTAATTAAGGAGGACCGGCCAGCCAGGGGCTTCCACGGTGCTTAGCAAACTGTGGCTGTCTCCGAGTGCCTATGCCGCAGCGCTGTACTCTGTGTGTGTGTGTGTGTGTGTGTGTGTACGTACATGGTTTTTAGCGTATAAGAATATGTTTATCTCAGAGTGTGCAGTGCGTGATGGAGTGTGACGCTGAGGTGAGTCGGGGTGCGCGAGGTACGTCTCCCGCACGCAGCGTTACATTAATTCGACTGGTACAGATGGAGTAATATCTGGAGGGTAGTGTAATTAGTTCAAATTCAATTGGACTCAAATACTTCATTATATACCTGCCAACGACACCAGGGATTGATAGCTATGGTTTCTTTTTCAATTTCCTTTTTTTCCTTCATTAATGGCGTGGAATTAATGGAATGACATGGTCGAGTCAGGCAATGCTAGAGGAGAGCATTACAGCACCAGAACTGTATCATGTGGTTATCGGAGGCTTGGCAAGCATTGTAACAACTCGTTTCTTGGTTTCATTTTTTAGGTACTCGCAGCATGTAATTTGGCAACTGAGAAAATTCAATATTCATGTGCAAGTATCTTTCAACGACAGATATACATTCTAACAAAAAATCATATTATTCTTTTTCTCTTTTTGTCAGTGCTGGCAGGACGAGGTCTTAGTTCCTATAACACACTTACAGTGAGAACTGTGAATGCAATCGTAAAGACACTCAACGCAAACACATTCATATAAACTAATGCCCCAACCTCAATGCTGTTGTCTTATTGAAATATTTGTTCGCACGGCTCAGTGGCCTTTAATCTTCCAGGGATCCGATTTTATATTTGTCTTCGGTGGATTTACTCCCTAACTCTGCCTCTGTTTACCCAGTGTAATTGACAAGCCACTTAGAGGAATGGGAAAAGCAAAGTGGGACGGCATGCCCTGTGCATCAACATGCCTCCTCCAGTCTGTCAATGTGAGACTGTATGTTTGTTTAGCATCTGCTATACTTGTCTAAAAACACTTGCCTGATGCACAGGGGACATCAGTTCTCTCTCTCTCTCTCTGCTGGCTGTTGACCTGTGGCTGACACAATCAGCTTGTCACAGCATGTAATAAAGGAAGGAGATATTCTGAAACTTCCAGTTTCTACTTTTAGCATTTGAAGGGTGCCGAATATGTGTGCCGGGCCTTCATACGCCACAAATTACTTGACAGAAGTTGACAAGTTAATGAGAACATAAATGTCAAATTCGGTGAGTTAGTGTGACGGAAATGCAATACTGGAAACATTTTTCAAATTTAATGCCACATTCTGTAATTAGGAAAAACATGTTATTTTGAGGATTTTTGGTTGAAATTTAATAAAAGTTCAGAATTAAGCAGACGAAGCTGTGTATCAAACCATAAAGTGTAGCCCCAAAACATCTGGACTCTTAAAACGTATCATTTTTATCACATTATATGCAAAATATAAAAATAACTCACTTTAGCAGCTACTGTTAACTAATAGGTGACTTTTAGTGGATGTATAAAGTTCCCACATTATATACAAACTTTGGTAAAACTGTACACTGTAAAAAAACAATTTGTTGAGTCAACTTAAAATACTTTTAAGTATTTAAAATTTTTAAGTTCAGTCAACTCAAAAAAAAAAGTTTGTTAAGTTAAGTTGTACTAAGTGGCAACTTAGATATTTGAGTTGAACTTAAAATTTTAAGGCAGCTGGGTAACAAGCCCAGCTTTTAAGTTTAACAAACCAAATTTTTTGTTTATTCAACTCAAATATCTAAGTTATCACTTAGTACAACTTAACATTTCAAGTTGACTAAACTTGCATTGACTGAACAAATTATTTTAAGTTGTAACAAATTGTGTTTTTTTAGTGTACAATAAGGTTCGTTAGTTAACACTAGTTAACTACATTAGGTAACATGAACTAAGAATGAACAATACTTCTACTGCATTTATTAATTTCAGCATTTACTAATGCATTAATCACAAGTTGTGTTTGGTAACATTAGTTAATGCACTGTGAACTAACATGAACTAACAAAAAATGACTATTTTTATTTAATAACATTGACAAAGATGAATAAATAGTGTAATGTATTGTTCATTGTTCGTTCATGTTAGTTAATACATTACATTAATACATTAATAACAAAGGACACTTTATTGTAGTTGTTATCCAGTGTTATCCAATCTTTCAAGGAAAATATCTGATTTTATTTAAATAATAAAATTGAGAAGCAAATGATTGAAAAAAAAATTGTGTTAGTTAGCTGTATTTTTAGTTATTTTTTTACCTAATCAAAATAACCCAACTGCAGTTTCATTGGAATGCACAATAAAAAAACATGATTTTTGAAAACTGTTAAAAATGTAGTTATTATTTTGTTTTTGCAAATGAACTCAAATAATCTAATAATAAAATAAAGTAAATTCCACATGGATATTTTCATTCAATTCATTGTTTTGGACACCTGAATCATTTTTTGGGACCGCTTTTGTAAATAACCAGTAAACAAAGGAAGTGTGCAGAAGTGCAAATAAATAAAACAGAAGCTATTCTTTTTTCTTTTGTAAAGCGTACCGGTTATTTATTGCCATCTGCCCCGTAGATGAAAGGTTAAAGTTACAAAGAGGGTCTGATGTTGCATGCAGGTTTTAGTGCCAACCTTGGAATGAGCTTTTGACATCTTGCAACAACAGTTCAATACCCATCCAGGGGAGCCTCCATCGCCCGTGTTTGACGGGGGAGCAGGCAAAAAGACGAGCCTTGGCACCTGGTGTCTGAAAACCCTGTGACTGCTCTCAGCTGGGGGGAGGAGTTCTGGCTGATGTAAAAGCTATCTTTGATCTGAATAAAAAGCTGAAGGCTCTGGAAGGGTGCACTTTGCCATTATTCATGGGAACTTCAAAGCCTTCGTAATTAAATTGGAAGAATACCTAACAAAGAAACAGCCACAACGGAAAACTAAAGAGAGAGAGTGAGAGACAGAGAGTGGGAAAAAAGGAGAAGGAGAACAAATACTGGCGCCAAAGCGAAGCCATGTCGAGCGATGTCTGGAAAGATCCTGAGGGATGTTGGGAAGTGGTGCAACCCCGAGCACAGATGGATCTGGAGGTGGATCTGAGCGGCGAATCGCATCGTCGCTCCCCTCCGCCCTCTTCTGGAATGCCACGGGCTAGCGTACGGCCCGCGCTATGAAGAGGCTGACCGCCGTCTACCTCCGTTTGTTCTACCAGACGGGTCTGTGGGGGCTGCACCCTGCTAGATACCCCCTCTATGCCCCTAAAATTACCTCCAATCCATCATCTATCCCAGATATGACCTAATCGATAGGTGGGCTCCCGCTGCTGCCAATGTCAGGGATTTTTTTTTCCGCCGTCAGAAGTTCTGTGAAGGTAGGAGTGAGGTCGGAAAAGTGCCGCGAAAAGTGCTGAGTCGCCTGCAGCCCACAGACTTTATTCATCTTATCAAATTACAGCCACCTCAATAACCATCTCGTGGGACTCGAGACTGAAGAACAAGATTTCTCAATATTTCCACTCCTTGCTTGATTTCATTGTTTTTCTGATGAATGGTGAACACAGAGTGTATAAATGTTGAAAGGTGCCAAAAGAGCATGCTGATTCACTAAAGCGGTCATCTACAACCGCAAACAAATTTCATAAGCCTTACTAACAATAAACTCCTGCATTCAGAACATTCACATGCAGTTATCACAATACTCTGATATTACTTTTGATATCTGTGACTAAATAATAACTGTCTGATTTAACGTTTTAAATTTTATTTACCTTATGGGTAGAAAGTATCATTACTAATTTATTTATGTAACATTTTCTGTATATGGGGGAGAAAATAAATAAATAAATAAATAAATAAATGCATTGTTCACCCAAAAATGAAAATTCTGTCATTATTTATTCACCATCAAGTTGTTCCAAATTTGTAAGAATTTACTTGAACTGTTACACAAAAAAGTAGATATTTTGAAGAATGTTGGTAACCAAACAGTTGACGGTAGCCATTGACTTTTCATAGTATGCAGAAAAGTACTATGGAAGTCAATGGCTACCGTCGACTGTTTGGTTAGAACATTTTTAAAAATATCTCCTTTTAAGTTCAACAGAATGAAGAAACAAGTGGAGGGTGAGGAAATGATCAGATCATTTTACATGTTTTGGTGAATCATCACTTTAAACAATTATCAAAACTACAGTTTTGGAAAAAATATACTGTAATTTACATTTATAGTAGCAACTTCAAAATTATTGATTAAAAATGACACACATTACCAACATGTTTGAAAATTAAATTACAATGTTAAAATATTATAATAATATTATACAGATATTACGTAAAATTAACTGAAAAAAAAAATGGTTATTAGAATTTACTTTGCAAGAAAATTTTTTTTTCAAAACATTTCATGTGTTACTTGCCATTTATTTATGATTTTAATTAACTTGCACTAACTTGAAAATTGTTTCTACACCATTATTTTTTGAGTGTAACACTAAATTGAATCTCAGTACACCTTTATTTATATGCAAAATGTAGTGTTTGTCTCATTTTTCATCATACTTTTTACCCTTTCTAAGTGAAATAAATCAATAAATTACTACACCTGCCATTTAATGAAATCATTTTTCTTAAAACAAGTAAAGTTATCTGCCAGTGAAGTAATTTTACTTTTCTTTACTTTTTTTTTCCACCTGGAAACAATAGTAAATATCTTACATAATTTTGCTTATCTAGTAAATGCATCCTAATTTAAGAATTTTTAGATATTTTGACTAGAAAAAAGACAAAAAACTAAGTAAGATCAGCCTTTTTTTGCAGTGAAATGGCTAAATGTACTGGTGCATGAACCAAGTTTTTATTTTATTTTATAAATCATAAATACACTGTGCAAAGCAAAACTTTTCACGCCTAAGGTGTTGCAGTATTTCAAAATCTGACCTTTCTGGTTGATTTGTTCATTATTAAATAATATTTACAGTTTGAATACAACTTTAATTTAGATGCTATTACATGAAGCACATTTTTAGAATACTCAAGATTCTTTCAGCATCACAGGAATGTACATAAACATTTTCACATTTGCTGTTCTATCACTCCATAGTTTGCCAGGACACAAATGGCACCGGAAAGACCTTCACCTGGTTTCCTACAGATCTCTGAAGGCACTCCGACCCGGGTCTCTCAAGTTCAGTGTGAACAGCTCGAGCGATTAGCGTAATTACTTATGACAGAACACGCGGAGCTGCTAGCATCCAAAGCATCCCTCTGCCCGGCCTGTTTTCATTACAGCGCACACAATACACACAATACTAGTGATCAACCTCAACAGCAATCATCTTAATTTCTAATTATCCCAATTAATGTATGCAAATGGGGTTAATTCAAACTTATTGAAACCGTTTCGAAAGCTGTGCAATCAGCGAGCAGCTCCATCAATTAACATCAATATTTGTCTTGCTTTTATTATTTAATTTTCCCATGGTAATGGCCACAATTAGCAGTAATTAAGAGCTTCCGTATGCGAGAGGAACCGAGCTGTTGATTAGAAGCGTATTGAAAGGTGCCAAAGCTGAATACCTCCCTTCCAGCTCCTCTCCCCTCAAGGGGAAAAAAATGGGCAAAGAGAGGGAAAAAAATCAACATGAAGCTGATCTACAGCCTTGTGAGGAAAAAACACACACATACTGACAGAAAAATGTTGAGAGTATCAAAAGGAAAAAAAGAGGGTGATTAGTTTTGAACGTAAAGGCTATACCGCAATGCACGCTGGGTAAAATGTTGTGACATATATACAAAATGGAGTTTCAACAATCAATTTGCAGCAGTCACAAAGGAGGCGATATGTCAGTGAGCATTTCATTAAATTTTCCGCTTTCTTTGTTTCTCTATGGTACGCAATGAAAGGCTCTGTTAATCAGAGGCATATGTTGGATTATTTATTGCAAGGATGATAATGTCATTATTGTGCATGCAGGGCCACAGGGACCGGCTCACTTTTTGCTGCGCGTGTGTAAGATAATGCATTCAGCAGAATTACACTAATACCAGCAAACATAAAAATCCGTCGAACAAAAAATCTAAATCATTTCTGCTAGCTGGCCCTGTAGGTTAATACTACCGTGCCTAACAGCAGGTAGGCACCTGAACGAAATGAAAATATATTGCAATTAGACTAGGATTGATTAATAGACGGCCCTATATTAAACTATGCTCGACTAAGCTATACATAATTCACCAGCCGTGTTACTGAGCTTTGCTTTAGTATTGGACTGAAAATGGCTGCAGGGTTTATGTAGCGCTAATTGTTCAGCAGGTGAGCGTCTGCGCTAACAACACTGTATTACCCTTCGGAACGCTGAAAATGAACTCATTCGTTTACAGACCACAGGAGTATGGTCTAGCTAACTAAAACCCTCTTGTAAACATACGAAACTGGCAGCAATTAGGTCTAGCAATGTGAGAAAACATCACGCCGTTGAGGTGAAAGGGTACTGAACTTTAAATGTCAACAACAAATGTCCGTCGCTAAGCTAATTCTACGCCATCGGTGTCAGAATGTTGACAGCTGACTGAAGCGAGTGGCGAACGCTAAGGTAATTACCTACATCACTAGTACCGTCTAACTACCGTAACCTTCTGAATGTCAGGTTGAAGGCCTCGTCGTACGTCTACGATCCCTGCGTCGAAGGACCTCCTACAGACACTACACATACGGAGTGAGCCACGTTAATTAAAAACACGTTTTCACGCTAACCTTTAAAACGCTAACCCCTGCTTTATTGGCCTTTAGATAACGTGGTACCTGTGCTATCAGGGCTGCGCACCTATGTCGATCCTCGGCTCACCTTTACATAGCTCTCTTTCAATTAGAGATAGCGAGAGTGAGAGCGAAACAGGGGGGAGAGAGATGACTAGCGTCTCATTTTTATGTGAGCGGAGACTTGAGGGGAGCTGTCTATAGGCCCTTAATTTACGGCGGAGCAAAAGTGGCTAAGCAGATGGAGACAGATACAGTGGGACACGAACTTCTCATACACACACACACAGACACGCGCATGCAGCTTCTGTCGTAAATTATGCTGAGCAGTGGAGAATTTATGGGGCACAAATATCTCAGTACCAGCCTATCATTTCCTAAGCACTGTCAGTGTAATTCTTTCCTTGCCTGTCTAAACACACAGATAAAGCCGGTCTTGACTACAGCAGAGACTGAGAAGAGACAGATAGACATGGTTAGGGATGGGGAGGTGGCGGCGAGGGAAAAAAATAACCATGTGGAGAGCCGGAGGAAGTGTCATATGTTCGCTTGTGTGTTAAAGAGGGCGTTTAAATTCAAATATCACATATGCAGCTGTGACGCATTACTGTCGACGTGTTTGTTTAAAGGAATATTCCGGGTTCAGTACGAGGTAAGCTCGTTGACAGCACTTGTGGAATAACGTTGACTGCCAATTAATCCTCCTTTTTTTTTGTGAGACACTTACAATGGAAATGAATAGAGTGAACGTTGAAATACACAATACTTTTAACAGTACAGCCACAAAAGGCAAACATGTTTTTTTTTTAACCATATAAATGATGAAACAAATGTATAGCTTATAAGATATAACTTAAACTTCCTTATAACTTATAATTTAATTATTATTATTATTATTTTAAATTAATACTTATATCCAGCAAGGATTATCAAAAGTGACAGATATTTATAATGTTACAAAAAATTCCATTTCAAATAAATGCTGTTCTTAGAAAGTATCCTTAAAAATAACACTAATATAAAAATTAAAATTAATAAAAAAATGACATTAATAAGGCAGTGCAACTGTTAACATTCATAATAATAAAACTGTTTAAGCACCAAATCAGCATATTAGACTGAAGCTTTGCTATCAACTATCAAAAGAAGTGAATTATATTTATAAATTAAAATATAAAACAGTTGTTTTACATTGTAATATTTCATAATTATTGCTGCTTTTACTATATTTTTTAGTTTTTATTATTTTTTATGAATACTTTTATTCAGCAAGGATTATCAGAAGTGACAGATATTTATAATGTTACAAAAATTCAATTCTAAATAAATGCTGTTCTTTTGAACATTATGTTCAATAACGTATCCTTAAAAAATAATACTAATATAAAAAATTAAAATTAACAACAAATGACATTAATAAAGCAGTGCAACTGTTAACATTCATAATAATAAAACTGTTTATTAAGCACCAAATCAGCATATTAGAATGTGACACTGATGACTGAAGCTTTGCTATCAAAAGAATTAATTATATTTATAATAAAATAGAAAACAGTTGCTTTACATTGTAATATTTCATAATTATTGCTGTTTTTACTATATTTTTTAGTTTTTATTATTTTTTATGAATACGTTTATTCAGCAAGGATTATCAGAAGTGTCAGATATTTATGATGTTACAAAACATTCAATTTCAAATAAATGCTGTTCTTTTGAACATTCTATTCAAGAATGTATCTTTAAAAAATAATAGTAATAAAAAATGACATTAATAAATCAGTGCAACTGTTTTTAACATTCTTAAAAATAAAAAAATGTTTATTAAGCACCAAATCGGCATATTAGAATGCAACGCTGACGACTGAAGCTTTGTTATCAAAGGAATAAATTACATTTTATAATAAAATTAAAATAGACAACAGTTACTTTATATTGTAATATTTCATAATTACTGTTTTTACTGTATATTTTTTGCTTTTCTTATTTTTATTGATACTTTTATTCAGCAAGGATTATCAGAAGTGACATATTTATGTTACTAAAAAATTCTATTTCAAATAATTGCTGTTCTTTTGAACATTCTATTTATGAAAGTATTCTTAGAAAAAAGTATAATAATATATAAAAAAAAATCTAATAAATAAAGCAGTGGAGCTGGTTTTTACCATTGATAATAGTAAGAAATGTTTCTTAAGCACCAAATCAGCATATTAGAATGTGACACTGATGACTGAAGCTTTGCTATAAAAGGAATTAATTATTATTTATTATTTAATAATAAATTAAAATAGAACACATCTTAAATTGCATTATTTCATAATTATTCCTGTTTTTCTGTATTTTTCATCAGAAAAATGCAGTCTTGGTGAAAATAAGAGACTTACTGACCTGACCTTACTTACAGACCTAGATCTTACCAATCCCAAACTTCTAAAACACTTGCGTAATGCCTTTATAAAATTTTCAGCTTTACATCGACATTTAATTCCATTGTAAATGCCTCACAATAACCTTGATTATCAAGACTATCCCACAAAGTGAACCCAGTATAACCCAGAATGTGCATATACGTGCATTAAAAAAAAAACCTTTAGAAAGCAGAAAAACAAGCAAACAAACAACCCCAAACGTGAAAAAGCCACTTTTAAGTATTCTTCTCATACGTACCAAAGACTCCACTGATGCCAAAGGGTCCGTACACCCAATAAAAAGAGTCTCGCTCAACAAACTAGGTATGGCTGAGAGAAAAGAGAATGTTTTGAACCAGTACAGCAAAGAAATAGCAAAGGAGATGAAGGGGCGGCATTATAAATTCAGCTCCAACTTTACAATGTGAAAGATATACTCCGGGTGAACCGGCGCCGAGATTTCAGGGCTTATAGAGGCTTAATGGGAAAGGTGGTCGGGGCTGGCGTATGGCGTGTGCCCTTTTGCTACACCCTCAAAGTCCTGGCCATGAGCAGCGTGCAAAGTACACACACTTCGATAAAACGCCATCCAATTTACCCAGATATTCCCCCTCGCTCACAAAGCAGCTGAAGTACTTTGCGTGTCTGCTAAGGAAATGAAACTACCTCACACAGCTAATTAACTCATCTTGGAGGAGCAACAGAGAGGAGACTCCAGTTGGATCGCCTCAAAAGTCGTTCACTCGAGTCGATTTAGAGGAGGACGATCAGAACAGGCCGTCTGAGCTGCGTGAGTAATTAAAGAAACATAAATAAAACATAAAAAGAGGAGTGTGAATACACCACTAAAAAAGCTCAAATATCATGCAGCATAAATTACACACAAGCTAACATATTAAAAATCAAAATACAATTGAAACTATTTTTTATTCAACTTAATTAATGTACTGCTTTAGCATTTTTATAGTCAGCCTGTTAAATGTAACATAAAATTGCTATATTTAATTTTATCTGCACTGTACCGGTCACACCAGTCTGAAAAAAAAATCCCCAGGTTGTCCTTTCTCTGACTGTACAGTTTGCATAAATAAAAGACATCAGCAAGTAGAACAAGCTTTTAAAGACTACTTTTATCTCTTATGCGAATCTGCACCAACATGACATTCACATGCAAAACTAAAACACTTTGTAAGTCGTTCTTCACGAGAACATCTGCTAAATGGTGTACATATAAATTATTTGCCATACATGCCTCCGCTGCACGGCCCATGCAGAGACTTTAGACCTGAATAGGTGAATAACACCTCCAGTATGTGGGCACGAATTGATCCGCGCAGCATATCTGCACTGATACACTGATAACTAACTACACTCCAGCCCGAAGTCTTCTAAGCATCACAGGGTCTTCAGAGATTTATTAAGATCCACCCAATGGATCTTAGAAGACCCTGGAGGACCCAACCTTCCCATAATTTTCACCTCTTGAGGATAACCGTGGTGCAGAGCCAGTGGCGGCCCAGCGTGCATTGCAGCAAAGCACAGAAACATCAATACCGATGCACACTCTCAACACTGGGGCTTGTGGGGAACATCACACCATCTGCAGAGATCTAATGCAGACACGTTCACACACATGCCACAGCTCTGATGTTTCTCTCTTAATTTTACTCAAAGCGACACAGCGATATGATGTTTGCGATTAGGTGTAGTTTTAAGATTCTATATATACGAGCAATAAAAAAAACAGCATTATTATTTATATTAGCAGAATCGACAAAAAGCTTCTTTATAAGTGTCTATAAAAATGTGATTGATCATATTTGGTTTTTAGACTATGATCTAATTATTGAAAAATATTGCATTGAGTAATAATAATTGTTTAATAACCTGAGATAGAACGCTTCATGACTAAATATAAAGATGTTAAACATGATTAAACTCTTAAATAGAGATACATAAAGCGTTTAGTCAAATAGGCTTACAGTAAAATGACTAATTTCTCTTGTGCGCCCAATTATGGAGGAAGATAAATATGGGGATGGCTAAATAGATGCCGATGCGGTGGCCTAATAAATAACAATACAATGCATCATTAACACTAGGGCACAGTGAAGGAGAGGACTTTGGTGAATTAGCTGCATGAACTAAATAATGCGGTGCGAAATTCAAAGAAACTTTATTTGATTGTGCTGATGCCTAAGAAAATAATTAAGCCTTTGATTAAATCACCAGCGCAGACCGCAAATACTTATTAGAATTACTACAAAACTCACTCGAGTGCTGAAGTCATTGTGTTTTTGGAATCCGCAGGTTTTATTTCAGAAACTCGATGCCTGGAATTGATTAGCCTCATAACATGAATAATGTGATGATCCAAACAATGACATGAAAAATCTGGCGTCTTTCTAGAATCCATAACTAATGCGGCACTAAAGCACGCTTCAGTTTTATGCATACAAAATACATTCCTTCGATGTAAGATGCGTGAGATTGAAGGGATGACAAGACAGAGACAAATGTTGGCTGGTATTGTGATCAATAATTTAGTGGAGCTGATAGAAACGATATTTTAATGAGTTCCAGAGCACATAACTGAGAAAACCTATGGAGAGAGTTTTCATTTAGTATTAATATGAAAATGCTATGTTCACTTTACATCAATGCAGAGGAAAGCATGTCTGGGGAAAACACTCCCCTTGTTGCGTATGTATGTATGTATGTGTGTGTGTGTGTGTGTGTGTGTATTGAAGTTGCACCACTGCACTACGATGCTCTCAGATCACGTACCTATTTCCTATAATAACCTGCTTTTAATCTCAGGAGTATTTAAACTTTGGTTTGATTAGTCGACGGTGATGAGACATTCCCCCCAGACTTTTTTCCCTAAAACATACATGCACAAATTAAGTCGTATCTCTAATGAGTAAAACGAGGTGATATAAAAGGATCACTTGAATTCAAAACGCATTTCTTTTCCACCACAACGACCAGCTCATTAATTTGATCTTATCAGATGTGTTTAAGAGTAGAAACAGGCTAACTACAATACCGTTAGCGAAACAATTACCTATTGATACGCGGTATTGATACAAACGGCTATACAGATTCATCCTCATTGCGGCTGTCGTTAATTTCCACTTGCAAACCAGAAAGAAAACGAGACTAACATCTGCTTTAGTGCAACGGCCATCAGCTGATCCGTATTCCCAGGGGTTTCGCTTCCATTTCCAAGCCATTATGTCATCGCGTATTGACAAGCGAGTGCATACTGAGTTACGCTCATAGCGAGAGTTTGAGCGAGTCCGCGGCGAGCGTGTGTTTCAAATATCTGATCGTCGTTAGCAGGGGTTGGTGTCACTCAGCAGGGAGTCTTCAGGGAGGAACGAGCTCCGACTATCTCTCCCGTGCAGCACTGAAGAAAAAGAAACGGCGAAACGGCTTCAACCACTCCCTACGTTTCTTTAACTCTCCTTTCTGCTCGCACTAGCCCACCCGTCCAATTATATCTCATTGTGGCTGAGCATTCATATCCCTCTCAATCCTCTCTCATTCATGGATTTCATTTTCCCACACCTTCGTCTTCCTCTCTTAAATGTTTCCATCCTTGTTATTGCATCTACCTCTTCTCTGGCTGTTTCTCAAAGCTCTCAATAGCATGCGAGAGACCACCTGCAGCAGAGCAGGTGAAGCTTTTGTGCTGACAATTCAACATGTGAAATACACACAGCGTTTTTTTCCCGTCCCTATACGTGCGCGTGTGTGTATTTTGGAGTTAGACTTGCAAAATGACTTCGACCACTTCTAGAAATGACTAAAAACTCACTGGAGAATAAGCTTCTAATATTCAGCTCCATGGCTCAGGAGAAAATCATACAATAGCGAGAATTGTTTAACTATCCTGAGCATGGGTAAAGATTTTCGGTCCTCTAGGGAAGGAGAGATGCTTGCACAAGCAGATTTACTGCTCCGTATTGACTCAAGACTTGAGAACCAGCCTCTGCCGCAATAAAAGGAGAGGGAGGGAATCTTATCCAGCCAAATTTAAATTAAATGTAGATAGAGGTCACGTTTGCTAAAAAAGAGAGAAGAATGTAATGCAGACAATATTTTTTTGATATCTGTGAAGATCTTTAAAAAAAAAAAATCACTAGTATCAGACTGTATCAAACAAAAGCGGTTTGATGTTTAAATGAGGTTACAGAACAAGCTACTCAACTAGAAACACGTTCTGGCTCTGCAATTGTTTTGTTCTGCAACTCCACGCCGTGTGAGAAAACACTGTTTGCTAAAAAATAACCTGCGTGATGCTACGGCTCAAAGTTTTGCTGTTAAACGCAAAACAAAAGCTGTGTGGATCCCTAGTTAATTCCTAATCCAATGAAAACAGACAGTAATGCAGCATCTACCAGCGTTAGTGAATGCAGTCAGCGGCCAAAACACACACATACACACATATATGGATGCATGACTCAAATTAAGTTCACAGACATGCTGTACATTTCTGTACAGAAATATAATTATTTTAACAATTATTTACACGCTTGTAGACATTAAAATATCTATGGAATAAAGGTAGTGTGTTTAACTGCATACTCACATTTTGTAAAATGAGTAAGTTTACTTTTGATAAAACACACTTTCCTTTCACTATACTGCTTTTGAAGCACACAAAGGAGTTTCCCTTAACTCTTTGTATTTTTTGGGGGCATAGATTGCATTCTGAGATGAGACACAGGTGAGGAATCCGACACGACAGAACGAAGAAACAAATCTTATTACAATTCACAATCTACAAGATGTGACGTGCCGTGTGTGGCTACCATTTCAGCAGGTGAATAAAAGCAAAGAAAGGCAAAAGGAATAACGAATGGGATCCTGTAGAATCCCTGAGGGTGTGATAACTCTTTCTGAATCTGTCTGTATTATTTGGAAGTGAGTCATACTAAATTTGATAGATGGAAACAAGTCTGCGTTTCATTCCTTTTTTTTTTTTTTTTCCGAGTTCAGAGACAAAAAAATCTGAAATCGCAGTAGCAAAATAACAATATTGAAACCGAAACAAACCCCTGCTAGCGCCTCAAATGCGCTGAGCCCGATATGACAGATATTTGAGAGACGTTTCTCACAGCTAATCAATTACGGGTGTACACAAAAACAAGCCCTGACATCTTGTCGATGACATCTGTTCAAAATCAGACGAGGAATTATGAAGACGCTCAAACGTGCAAGCATTTACAGGATGAATTCTTAAATACGCCTTATTTGTATGCACAGACACACGTGTGCACATACAGCGAACGGCGCTGGGACAGCAGAGGCCCGGACAGCTGGTGTTGTGTGTGTGTTTGCCGGGACAGCGACTGTTAAGGTGATGAGTGAGGAGCGATTTGGTAGCAGCATGAGGCAGGTTATCTCTCAACAGCCTTATCATTCTTTATATCTGAGCAATAACACACCGTCTAGAGGAAAGCAGCAGCCTGCCATCGCACACGCGCTGCCTGTAGTAAAGCACACGCGCGGCCAAAAACAATCAGCGCGGCCCCTCACGTGCCACACAATTTCTAAGCACCTTCAGAAAAGTCAGCCAACCCCCATTTACTAGAACGGACTAATTCAGTGACATCTGTCTACATTCGGCCAGTGAGCAGCTCACAAAAAGCAGAGAGTGATTCACACAACTTCTGAATACAATTCAACAAGAACGTCAATACAACCGATTCGGTTAAATTCTTTGACAAAACGGAGTGAATTCTTGAACAGAGGAAGTGATGTGTGATTGAAAAATAATAGATTATTTAAAAAAAAAAAAAACACTTAAGTACGAAACAAAAAAGACACTTACTGTATAAAAATAAAAAAAAGTTAGTATTGGAAATGGAATAACTGTAGTATAATAGCAAAACTGACACTGCAAAAACTCACAGCATGAATGAAAAGATGGGAACAGAGAAGGATGACCCCTGCCGAGGGCTTTGAGGGAGGAGGGATGTGAGGAGGAGGGGGTGAACACAATGCTAGCACGTGTCACCCGCAAGTAGCAGAAGAAGAAGAAGAGGAAGGAAGAGCGAGCGCAAGACGGAGGGATTGGGATTGCCTTACCTCGGGTAGGTAGAGGAACGCAGGGGGACACTGGAGAGAGTGAGTTAGCATCCCTGAGCCGGAGAGCAGAAGACAGCCTGTGTTGGCCATTGAGCACAGCATGTGGTAGCGGGACGTTTTGCGCATTAAGCTGGGAGATCCTCTCTCTCTATCTCTCCCTCTCTCTCTCTCTCTCTCTCTGAAACCCTCACTCTGCCTCTACTCCTTCTTCTTCTTCTTTGTTTTGTGCAGAAGTCTTTTTGATTCTGTCTGGCTTTCTTTTTGTTGCTGTTCTTTCTCTGGACTGTTTCTTTTTCTCAGCTGTTCTGGAGGTGGGCTGAACGGGCGTGCGAGTCGTCTGAATGGTCCTGGGCCCTCTGTCATCAAGGCTCGGCTGCGCACTTTCACTTACACTCTTACACACGCACACACACATACGGAAGCCAATGTGAGCCCTCGGAGAGAGAAAGGGGAGGTTCTGCTTGAGCGAGGGAGAGCAGGAGGAGGAGGAGGAAGGGAGAGATGCTGAGAGGGAGGAGGCAGGAGTTCCCGGGGGTATTCAAAGATCAAACAGACCCACTGTAGAAAATGAAGGGAATGTATAATGACATCACAACAGCTGATCTCGGCCATTAATTGCAGATCTCTGCAGCCGCGCGACCGCCGCTTTCTGCTCGTGTAACGGAGGGGACGACTCGCAAAACATTTGATTTGCTTTTGACTGTCTTTTCATTAAATATTCACTCTAATCATCTGTAAGGAATAAATGACACCTGAATATTCAACATGCGTTTAAAGGGGTTTGTTAGTAACAATACTAAACAACAATCATTCAATAATTCAAGGTGATCAAAGGTGATGGCCGCCAAAGTCAGAGTCTTGTTCCAAGGCTGGGGAGAGTGAGACAGCCCTAGGCTGGACTGGGATATGCACTGGGTTCATTTAGGGTCTTTGGGGGGTTGATCTATTTCCCTTTGGATGCAGACACACCAGATGTGCCCCCATTATGGGGGAGCAAACCCCCACCGATGCACCGCACTACTGCCGCCAAACACAACCACGCAACCCATCCACAACGTCCTTTGGTGGACCTTTATTGCTGCAATAGGGTCTTTTTTTAATTAAGAGAAAAATATATAGTGTTTACAATGATGTACAAGAGAGAAAAAAACATGTAGCTTTGTTTTTGGCAAAGGGAAGCAGAGACAAGCACAGGTTCACCTTCGATTATTGTTTTGATTTTAACATAAAACACTCTGACTTTACATTGAATCCTGATTTATTGATCTTTCAGGTGAGAGTTATAATCTGAGGTTTGTACAGTAAGTCTGCTTTATGGCTTTCTTAGTAATTAGATTGTAAATTACGATCAACGTGCTGTAAATTCAGGTTGGAAACGAACGTTTTCAGAGCACAAATATAATGATAATAATAAAATAAAATAAAATTATAAAAAACAGCTTTGTATATAGTGTAAAATTATAAATAATAATAATAATAATAAATTAATAATTTTCAGAACTAAACATAACATTTTAGTTACTTTTACAATCCATCATGCCAACTTGATCCCCCTCCATAAAACAAACCATTACAATCACACAATGCAATCTTTTAAATTAAATTTATGCCAGCCTAACAGTCCACGCAATTTGCTAAAATTTTTTTTAGTCAAATAAGAGCTATTTGAGAGATTAACAGTATTTTTTAATTTGAGAGCTGTTTGCTGACAAATCATCATAGTCTGTAAACAACATTGTAGTCTATACATATGATATAATATTTTTAGAACATTCAACTAACATTGAATTTTTAATTACTTTAATAATTTACTAAATTACAAGCCATCATGCCAACTTCATCCCTCTCCACAAAAGAAACAATTAACTACACAAAATAATTTTTTCTTCTTATTAATTAAATTTATGTCCACCTAACAATTCATATATTTTGCAACAATTTTTTTTTAATATTTAATATTTTTATTAGTATTATTATTTTAGAGCATCACTTTCTGACAAATAATTGTAGTCAGCAAATGATGGGTTCAGCTCGTACAAATGATATCATTTTAGCAAGTGAGTATAGCGGCGATTAAAAACGACTGACTGAGCCGATAAAAATGTGGTTGAAGTGTTTCTATGTCGTGGTGTGTAAGCAAAATTGAACAGATATACTGGGGTTCAAAGTAAAAACGTATCTTTATATATATACATTTTTATTTTTGATATTAAGCCCCTCACTAATGACTCTCACTAACACATAAATCTCCTGTAAGCATGTAGCAAACGCAGTCATCTTTACCACAAAGTGCTAGTGTGGATGAAAGTGTGCATACTCTATGTAAACAAACCTCTAAACTCGTTCTTTATAGTTTAAATTAGATGCGATCGCATAGTTCGAAAGACGTTTAGCCAATTTAAGGTGCAGAAACTAATCTTTGCGGCTTCCTTTCATTCTCCTCTTAGAGTGCTGTCACTACCCTGTTAACAGTGCTAATAGAAACTGATGAGACATTAGCTTTAATGAGCTGAATGAGCTAAAGAAATAAAGATGAGTTCACTAGACAGTCATTTACACTGAAGCTAACTCTGACCATAATACCAGTGGACAACCACAAACACTCATTAGCATTAGAGGTCTCTATGCCCATTTCTAGTCCACACTCATAACGGTCAAGCACTAAAGGAGAGACTAATACAGTATTACAATGAGCGAACCAGTCAGTAATAGATAAAACTCAACTAAAACCTTGTTGCTCACCTTGTAAAATTATAATTCTTTACATACAGCATGTCTAAAAAATATCTGCAAACAAAGAACATGCTGTTGAATTCATCTACACACATGATGGATAAACATACTACGAAGTAAAACCTGAATATGTTATAGCATATGGATTTTTCACACTGCCGTTTCTACAAGCTCCATTTGCAGCCGTATAGACACTCAATCAGCGGGGACAACTGTAAGATCCCCGTTGGCACTGAAACATCAGTGCGGATGAGCGTAATGACATAAGATTTCAGACTGTATCAATCAAACCGCACACCGCTACTTCAAAGCCATTCAGGTGCTGTGACTACTCTAAAACACACCCTTCCACTAGTTACAACAAATCACTAGCAATCTCAGAAAGTAGATTGTGGATGTGAGCCACGCGTTCCGATTTACTTTCCTCTTATTTATGAATCCATATATCCCACAGGAAATAAAAACAAACAAATGTCAACTCTTTAAAGGAATATTTCAGCCCAAAATTAATTCTGTCATCATCTACTCAACCTCAAGTCGTTCCAAACCTGTATATTCCCAACAACGTCGGACCCCATTGACTTTCATTGTGCGGACCAATAAAGGGGGTCAAATTTAAATTTCAAATTTCATTTTTGCACAGCGTAAATGTCTAAATGCCCCACAATTCGAAAGTCTGCAACAAAAGCCACAAATTTTAATACAAAACATTTCTCAAGTGAAAATGATCTGAGATGTGCTATCATACATACTCTCATTGCTTGTCTCTTACTGCATGTCAACAATTGTCTCAGTTGCTTCTGATTCATAAAAAAAACATCCAAAACAAAGCTGACATTCAAATCAAACAAAACCAACATTCCCTATAAGTCTTCCGAGCTATAAAAAAGCAGCGGCTGAGCAATAAACCCTCCCCCGAGAAGCGTTTTGGTGGATTTCCTCAGATAAAATCTTCATAATCAATTATTTAGCATACATATATGTCGATCAATGGCGTACGTTGGCCGTACCCTTGCAATTTTCATGTTCTCCTGTGCAAATGAGGACAGTGGTGTTTTATCATGTCTGTCATGTCATTTATCATCTCTGTAAAGATGCCTCTTCGAACTTCACCGGGAAGTCTGCGATTTTTCCTACTTTAATTTTTTTTCCATCTCATCCTTATGAGAACTTAAATGCCCTGTGACATTGAAAACTTCAAAGCGGCACCGCTGTAACTTCAAAGATAGTTTGAACTCTTTTTTCAGCCTCCCCGTGACAGAGAACGTCTTGTTTATTGACACAATGCAAAAAGCCCAGCACGGAAGATGGGATTGGGGGAGTGCGGGGCGGCATCGGGGCAAGAAGGTGGTACCACGTACGGCGTCGAGGGATGGGGGGGAACGAGAGCGGGAGGTGGAAGAGCAAGTCTGATGCATTCCAAACACAAACGGTCATGAAAAGCTATTAAGTCCCAGCGAGCTCCGGACGCACGTAAAACAAGCGCATGCAAAAAAGCCAGTGGTTGTCTATTGGAAAGTGACTTTCACATGCGTCGTCCCTGGCTGGTAGAGCCGCCGTTTGAAATGGGGAATCAAAGGGGTTGAATTCTGACAGGGGGCTGCCACATTAGGCATTCTTCTACCCTCGTCCCCTAAGGTGCTTATCCTCTGCAAAGTGGAACAATAGCAAAGAAGAAAGTCAAATGCGTCTCCTCAGTCTTGAGGTGATTGCACGGCTTACATTTCTGACAACATCTGACCAAACTAGGAATCCAAACTGCTGTCTGGTTTTAACACAGATTATAGTGTGTCCACGCTCAAATGTGTAATCACCCATAAATAACACCCTAACATCCCCTATATCATCCCTGAAAGCTGTAAATAAAATGAATGTAAAAAAGAATATATATATATATATATATATATATATATATATATTTATATATATATATTATACACTGTAAAAAAAATCTTTAAAAATTGGGCATAATGCACTGTATTAATTTAAAGGATTTTTAAAAATTAATTAATTATTTTATTTTTATACAGTGTAAATATATTAAAGGCACATTACATTAAAGGTTCTTCCCGCATTTATGAATGCAACATTTATTTATGAAAAAAGGACATATTTCGGCAAATCTATTAGGGGCACTTGAAATATTCAACAATAAAATGTAAATTAATTATCTGGAAATCTTTAAAAATTCTTGAAGAATTATGATTATATATATATCAGAGGTTGCGCTAGACTTTAACATTGTCTGTCATTTTGAGGGACAGGGTTGTAAAAATTCCGTCATAATCTATTATTACCCGTCATTTTAATTTTCATATTTTAATTATAATAACACATTTAATTGGTTTTATTTTTATTCACATTTTCATTTTTAAGCATGAACCTACAGGACGACAGCGCAGTGTTCAAAAACAACAAAATATGCTACGGCTGGGTAAACAAAACAAAACAAAACAAAACCAAAAAAACGATTTCTCGATTTTAATAGATTCTCATTTTGATGTACCAATATCGATTCTTAAATCCCAATCGATATTTTGGTCTATGCTGTTTTCATTTGATGAATGAACAGTACATAGTGCGCCTCACATCCAATAAATCGCAACAGGCTAAGCTTTGTGTTACTTTTGATATAAAACAAAGTCTCAGATTTAAAATTCTGTCCATTTCATTAGAGAATTCAAGCAATAAATACCGTTTTGGCGCTCTTTAATGTGGCGTGATAGATCGTTGTAGCTTCTAGACGCATAGCAAAGACAGTTTTGTGTTTGTTCTGGATCCAATTCTCTGCTGCTACACTGGAGCGCACTCGCCACCAACTGGACAGGAGTGGGAATTACAGTTAGAAGTTACAATAGATCACCCTCGGTGTAATCTGTCAAAGTGACGGGCGGCCTTCTGATTTTTCCGTCATTTTTCCATATACAGAGACATAGATAGACAGATAGATGTATTTTAAATTACACATCGCATATTATGTTTTATTTGTGAGGGAAATGTCTATAACTTAACAGAAAAGATAGCAGTAATTTCCTGCCAAGAAAAACAAAATCTATCCTTAAAAACATTTTAAAAATGCATTAGCTTAAAGTGATTCTAAAAGATGGGGAAGTTCCCCTAATTGAAGAATCACTCAATGACACGATGATGTAAAAGAACAGCTGAATCAGTAGTTCACTCTGAAACTGTTTAAAAGCAGTGATTCACAGAAATGAGTCAGACTTTCCATTACTAGCAGGAAACCCAGAATCCTGTTCATTCATGTTTGTGTGGCCAATAGAATTAGAGCTCAGTTTAAACCCAGCAAAACACCATGAATCAGCTTCACAGTTCCAGCGTTTTTCCCCTCTCTTACTTCATTGAGTTTCAATAGCAGTCAGTTCACATAGAGGTCATGAGCATTGCATAAGGCAATGGCTGTCCGACCGCATTACCTGCAACAGTCCAAACAAAGCTGAAAATCTTGCGGGGTGACGCACTAATCTGCCGTTTCACTGCAACGTGAGAGAGCTCCGTGTTTTGCACTGGGGGAAGTTTCATCATATACAACAAACCATTACATAGCTGTAGCTTATGACTACCTGAGGCTCGCTAGTCAAGACTGCTGGGTACTTATTGTCTCACATCTTGCTGAACAGCAGTGGGGGTCCACAATGAATAAACCTCTGGCATGATGATTGAGAGCATGTGCTTATTTTTTCATTTCACTGCACGAAATTGAATTTGACTTCACACTGCGCCATACTGCATTAGCTCAAAGGGTAACTTGTGATTACCCAGAGTACAATGGGTTTATTAGGGCATAATTGAAAATATAATTGTAAGTAAATTAGCTCACTATTGTGCGAGTGTATTTTGAAGCGATTAGAGCTGAGAGGGGCTGCGATGAGTTGAAATGAAGGAGCTAATTATTGATTTGGGAATCCTGGACGGCATTTGGCACTTCCGGTGTGAACCTGGGAAGCAGGAAAAATGAAAAAAGGAAAAACTATTGTTGTTTATTTTTTTGTGTTAATTGGTTTTGGTTTTCTCTGTAAAGTAGCTAGAAGCATCATCAAATTAGACTAAATATTTACAGTAACACTTTACAATAAGGTCCTGTAAGGTAATATAGTGGCTAATATGAGATAACACTGAACAATACTTTATCAGCATTTATTAATTTTGGATAATGATTGGGGCTGTTAAGACTGTTTTATTGTCTCTTATGCTCTCTAAGGTTGCGTTTATTTGATTTAAATAAATAAATACCCATTTAAATAATTGTTTTATTTTAATGTACTTAAAATGTAATGTCAAAGCTGAATTTCAGCAGCCATTATTTCAGTATTTGGTGTCGTATGTTTCTTATTATCACAGTTGAAAACGGTTTTGCTATTTTGTAGAAAACATCATACTTTCTATTTTTGATTAAGCCGTTGAAGAGAAAGTTCAAAGGAAGAGCATTTATTTGATTTCTTTTTGTAACAATGTAAACCTCACTAATAAATTGAATGCATCCTTACTGAATAGTATACATACAAGAAAAATATTCACTTCTTTTTTCTTAAATAAATAAATAAATACATACATACATAAATTACTGCCCCATACTTTTGAATAGTAGTGTATAGAAATATATTTTTATATTTTTGTACGAATTAACTTGTACATATTATGAAAAAAATGAATCATTTATATATAAATTAATATTAATCTAGATTTTTCAAATAAAATAAAAAATGAGAGCTCGTGCAATAACTATGGAAGCCCATTTCTGCCACTGAATAATAATTAAAAAAAAGGTTATTGCGACTTTTTATCTCACAATTCTGACTTTTTTCTTTATAATTGAGTGATATAAACTCACTCTTTATTATCTTGCAATTCTGACTGTAACTTTTTTCTCAGAATTCTTAAAATGTGAGTTTATGTCTCACAATTCTGACTTTATTTTTCAGAATTTTCTTCGAATTCACGTCACAATTCTGAGAAAAAAAGTCAGATTTGCATGTTTATTTCTCGCAATTCTGACTTTATTACTCGCAATTGTGAGTTTACATCGCAATTCTAAAAAATTAAGTAAGAATTGCAATGTAAACTCACAATTGTGAGTTATAAAGTCAGAATTGCGAGATATAAACGTATTTGGTGTCGCATTTGGTGTTTCTTATCACTTAACAGCTTTTGCTACTTTGCAGGAAACATCATACTTTTTTTATGAAGTTGTTGATGTAGAGAAAGTTCATGTTTATATCTCACAATTCTCATTTTATAACTCGCAATTGTGAGTTTATATCACAGTTATGACTTTATAACTCACATTTGTGAGTATATTTCACAATTCTGAGAAAAAAAGTCAGAATCGCAATAACTTTTATTTTTTATTCAGTGGTGGAAATGGACTTCCATAAATAACAAATACATTACAAAAATATTTACTAATCAGACACAAATGGTAATGTCAACCTGTATTACTCTGTGAATGACAGGTTTTCACATTCAGCCAACCACTGAAATCATAATTCTGACTTATTTCTCAGAATTGCGGCTTTGTCTTGCAATTCTGACTTCATAACTCAAAATTGTGAGTTTACATCGCAAGTCTGAGAGATAAAATCATAGTTTATATCACGATTATGACTTTATAACTAACATTTGCGAGTATATTTCACAATTCTGAGAAAAAGTCGCAATGACCTTTTTTATTTTTTTATTCAGTGGTAATAACGGGCTTCCATAAATAACAAATGAAAACTGAATTACAAAAACAAAAAAAACTAATCAGACACAAATGGTAATGTTAACCTGTATTACTCTGTGAATGACAGGTTTTCCACATTCAGCCAACCACTGAAATCAGATTTATTATAATGCCACCTACTGTATTATAGGAAAGGTTGAGCCTGAGAGAGTGTCTACATTTTTAATACCACAGAACGACCATAGAATGAGCGAGAGCATGTAACGTGTCCCTCAGGCATTAATCTCAATGTAAAGGTGTGAAGTTTCTATGGTTTAAGACTCCAGCACTACCAGAATAGGATTAGGTGCCAGTAGAGCACCTGAGGGACAGGGCAGTATAGGAGAGCCAACCCAGGGTGAATTACTCTAATATCTCTACATAATATCGTTTCCCACAGTGCTCTCCGTCACCCCCTCACCTGAAATATCAGTGTGGTTTGCTGTTGGTGATGGGGCTGCGAAATCCAAGAGTAGCACCCATAAACAGAGTCCACGGCACACGCCGCTATTTCTCATCTCTCTCTTTCTCTCTCTCTCTCTTCCACACTGCCTTACAGGCCCAGGGGCCTCCCGACCCTTTTAATGTTGAGCAAATCTGTTCAAAGTTCATCCATCATTCGGGCAGCACACTGAGACAGCGCTCCATCGGCCTCCTCTGCTGCTCCATCATACTCTCCATCACACAGTCTTTTCTTTTCTCCTCGCCCTCCAAAAAAAAAAAACTTCAGAGACTCTGCATGCCTTTGAGGTGAGGAGAGAGAACGGCGAACAGCACAGCCTACGTGTGCGTACAATATCTTAACACCAAGAGTCTAAAGCGACTACGCCACCTCAGGATTCGTTCTGAAGACGTACAGTAGAGTCTCTTCTGACGTCATGTGGAAATGCAATTCACCAAAGCAATCCGGCTTGTTCTGGTTTACTTCTCTCTGACGCCGAGGTACAATATATGCCTGATGAAATTTAAGCTCACCTCCACCGGCATTTGCATTTCTGTGGAACAAATGTGTGTGATTTATTGAGGCTGTGGCGCACCGAGGGAAACTCGCTCGGCAGAAACGCCGTTTTACCATATATGCAACCTGCTCCGGAGTGGATGTTTCAATTGCAAGATCGCAGAGGGAAAACCCCCCGCTTTGGTTAAATTGTCAACACATCTCAAGATGATTGCTAAGTGCACCCAAGAGCATTATAGCATTTGTGTCAGTGCCTTACAGTTTTTACATTAAACAAAACAATTCTTAAATTATATTCGTGTAGTGTCTGATTTTTACAATGTTTTTGTTTTGTTTTTTTCTTGCAGAAAATGCCTAACCAACATTCATCTTCTGCTCTGATTGACTATATAAAATACATATATAGCATATTAAACGCAGGTAAAGTGTCTGCTTGTTTCAAAAATATTTTGGTGCAAATAAAATGTTAAAATAAAGGTGACAATAAATGTTGTCATTTAGTATAACAGAAATATTTAAGTAAAAAATTAAATAACATACTTATTCTGACCTGTAATTACTAAATATTTAAAAGAATAAAAGATCATACCAAATTTTATTATATTTTGAATAATTAAAAACTTCTCGCTGACAAACGGGTAAAACGTAGTGGTTTGAAGGATAGTGACTTTTATGCATTTAAAATGAGTTATTTCATATTTTGTGTATTTTTACTGTTACAATGAAAGACATATTTCTGTAAATCACTGCAAAAATGTGTGATAGTCAATATTTTTCATTTAGAAAAAAACTAAATGAAACGGGTCACATTCTAATGTACGAAAAAAAATAAAATCTCTATTTAACTTTTATTGTTTTTATGCTTGATCCACACTGAAAAAAAGTATTCTGTAAATATATATGTATATGTATGTGAATATAACAGAAAACGTTATGCCATCTTATTACACAGAACATTATCTATAAATTTAACAGACATTACGTTAACTCTAAAACACAATGCAATGAATTCAAAATACTGGTAAAACACCTGTAAAAAATAAATACGGAAAAATTCCTTCAAATTTATGACGTACATTGTGCCCTATTTTTACTGATTTCTTAAAATGCATATATTAAATAAACACACTGAATTTTCACATACTACAGCTATCTAACTGGTGTAAAGACTTGTCATTATTAATTCAGTTTATATCTACTTTTTTATAGGAAAAAGGGTTAAAGCTATAAAAAATTATGCCTACTGGGTTTTGACTAAGTCAGAGAAACATGTAAGGGTGAGATAAGGTTGAAAATAAGGTTAATTTGGAAATCACTATTATTTTTTTTTCATGTAGACTCTTTGAGTCTCTGAGACCCCAGTCAATCTCATCAGACCATGAATGCTGAAGCTAATCTCTGAGGTTGTAAAAATTATGGAAACTGAGTGAAAAAGAAAGGGAACTGAACAGACAGAGGGTATCAAGTGGAAATGGAGAGAGAGAAAGATGGAGATGGAGTGAGAGAGGAAGAGCGAGAGCGAGCACCCAGATGGAAACAACGCACCTTGGCCTGCCTGACACAGCCCTATTACCATAAACTTCATTTTTCTCCCTGAACACTCAGTAAATAAGAGCGGGAATAAGTGAACAAGCCCATCCGGCGTTTCGAGGAGAAAATGGGAAGCGAGGAGGAGGAGGAGAGGAGGAACGGGGGAGCTGCTGAAGGACTCCGACACAGAGGAGATGCCTCGTACAATCGAGCAGCTCTATAATATCAATCAAGCATGACGCGTAAATTTTCTTTCTCGTGCTCGTGTTGATTTATCCTTAGCCTCGCGGGTAATTCAGCTTCCCTCCAGAGACCACGCACACTCGTTCTGTTCATATACTTCTTTTAGCACACCCCTCTTAATCTACATATGAAAAAAACACTTAAAATAAATGTTAGGTTTCGATTGCTTCTCACTTCAACATGGTTTAAAAATTTAAGTTATCTGAGGAAACAAGCAGAAAACAAAGTTAATAAAACAGTTTTGTATTTATCATTGTGTCGCAGTATTTCCCTAAGGTTTATGGCTTTTATCGGGGGGTTGTATCGATGATATCTCAATATGTTTTGGGATTTTATCGATAATGAAAATTGGATGATATTTTGCTGAGTGTGTTATTGTGCTGGTATCTTAAAGATTACTGTGGACAGCTGACTCCTGACTTTGACAGCAGTGATAGAAATTAATCTTTTCCAGTAAGTTTAAATTGATTTTTACCGTTTATGGGCATTTTTTACTTTAATAAAGCCATTAAAAGT
Source organism: Labeo catla (assembly GCA_012976165.1). Classification (NCBI taxonomy): domain Eukaryota; kingdom Metazoa; phylum Chordata; class Actinopteri; order Cypriniformes; family Cyprinidae; genus Labeo; species Labeo catla. The sequence continues at coordinate 500,897 of VONZ01000524.1, forward strand.
GTGGATCATAATGCGACCTTTTTACACCACAGACTAAACAAAATTAAACATTGCTTGGTAATTGGTCAACAAAGTATTGATAGTTGTGTAAATATTGTCATACTAACAGTTAATAATTTTGGTGGATTACATACCTTTCTATCAAAGTTATCTGACATGATTAAGATGAATTTGTTCTGATACAGTTTAACTCTGAGTTCTTGTCATATTTTATTACCATGTTGAAATGTTGAAGGTGTCTGAATAAATTTTGGTTTGAATGTATATATATGGATAAATGGAGAATTCAAGCTAAATATATGCAAAAGTATCATAAAAGCATCATGAAAGTAGCTCATACAACTCTTGCACTATATTACAAGTCTCGAAGCTATAGATGTGTAAAAAAACAAAACAAAAAAATCATCAGAAAAAATCAGATTCACAAGTGAATGATTTACAGAGGTTTTGTAAACGTAATGGATTCCCTGAAAAAAAGCCAAATAATAATAAAATAAAATAAAAATAAATAAATTCATGATTCTTTTTTTTATTTATTAATGCTTAATGGGGAGTTACAGATGATGTCAACATTTTCAGTGGATTATGAGTTAAATTTAGGTCTTTTCTTCACAAATTACTGCATGACTTTAGATGACTTATAATATGGTCAAATATTCCTTAAATAAAGTTAAAATAAAGGTAAATGTTGAAAAAAATTATTCTCGTAGCTTCATAAGATTACAGTTGAACCAATGATGTCACATGGACTATTTTATCGATGTCCTTACTATCTTTCTGGGCCTTGAACGTGGTAGTTGCGTTGCTGTCTATGGAGGGTCAGAAAGCTCTTGAATTCCATTAAAAATATCTCAATTTGTGTTCTGAAGAAAAACAAAGGTCTTACGGTTTGGAATGACATGAGGGTGAATATTTAATGACAAAACTCATGATTGAAATACCCAAAAAAATCAAATCTTACAAGCATCTAACAAGAGGTAACGGAATTATGTATTGCAGTTTAGAGAAATTTTAGCTAAAAATACACAAATTTAATACACATCTGGGTGATGCCCATGTATTATCAGAGTATCAGTTCACGTATGGGCTCGCTTTCGTAGAAGTTAAATTACACTACAAACGCAGCACCCCGCGGAGAGTCACAGTAAACCCTCAGAAGCGCCGGCGGAGGCATTTGAGCACCGCTGCAGTGGAACAGGTGCGGAGGACGAGGCCTCTCTCACTGGAGTGCTAATACCCATTGGCACAGGCTGTGCAGAAGCGGGCCGCACAGCATGGCACTGCGCTCAGCCACAGCGACGGGGAACAGCTGGTAATGTGGGGCGGGCACACAGGGGGTGGATGTGGGGGTGTTAGGGAGGTTGCAGAAGCCGCATTCTGGCCTCCTGCTACAACCGAGCGGGTTCTGAAGTCATCCGGACCAGTGCAGCTGTGTCACCAGCCAACGGCACATTCGGGCTGACAACAAACGGCCCTCCCTCACTTATTTTCTCTCTCGCAATCCAAAACACCCTCTGTTCATTCCACCACTTAGTCGCTACCCATACGATTATGTACCACGGTAAACATAGTTTTGGCACAATGCCGTACTACTACCAACTTGATTCGAGCCACTGCTGGAATTAAAAGAGAACTTAAAATCACAGACAAAAACTAAAACCTTCTTCTACTGAGGGTCCCATTTAATTTTTATATGGTCTTACAGAAGTAACAATAGCTAAAGTAGCTTTAGCTTTTTAATTTGTTTTTTTTTTTTTTTCAGGAGGGAAACAGTGGTTGTTCTGGCTAACTTGGGGCCCTAAGACATGACCAAAGGAGGGAGAAGTTTTTAAAAACTACTTCAAAATATTTTCCTTTTTTCCTGCCTTCCTTCCCTTTATCCTTCTTTCCTTGCTGTCTTCTCTCTTCTCCATGATGCTTCCTTCTCCTTTGCCTTCTTTCCTATTCTTTTCCTTTCTTGACTGTCTTCCTTTTTCCTTGCTGCCTTACTTCCCCTTTTGGTTTCATCCCTTTTTCTTTCTTTCCTTGCTGCATTCATAGCCTTTTCCCCATTTCCTTTCCTGCCTTTCTTCCCCTTTTCCTTACTTTACTTCCCTTTACCTTTCTTTCATTCCCGTTTTTTCCTGTTTCCATCCTTTTTACTCATTTTCTTCTATCCTTCATCTTCTTTTTCCTTGTTGCATTTCTTGCCTTTTCCATCCTTCTTTCCATCCTGTCTTTTTTCCTTTTTCCTGAATGGTCCCTTCCTGACTTGATTCCCTTTTTTTGTTATTTCCCCCCTGCCTTCCTTTCCTTTTTCCTTCTTTCCTTGCTGTCTTCTCTCTTCTCTGTGATGCTCCCTTCTCATTTTCCTTCTTTCATTGCTCCTTCCCTTCTTTTTTCCTTTCTTAACTGTCTTCCTTTTTCCTTGCTGCCTTACTTTTTTTTAGTTTCATCCTTTTTTCTTCTTTCCTTGCTCATTCATTTCCCCCCTTCCTTCTCCCTTTACCTTTAATTCCTATCCTTCCCTTTTTCCTGACATTTCCATCCCCTTTCCCTTCTTTCCAGCCTTCATTTTCCTATTCCTTGTTGCATTTCTTTCCTTTCCATCCTTCTTTCATTTAGTATTTTTTTTTCCTTTTTCCTGAATGGTTCCTGACTTTATTCCCTTTTTTTGTTATTTCCTTCCTGCCTTTCTTTACTTTTTTCCTTGCTGTCTTTTCTCTTCTCCGTAATGCTCCCTTCTCCTTTTCCTTGTTTCATTGCTCCTGTCCTTCTCGTTTTCTTTCTTGGCTGTCTTCCTTTTTTCTTGCTGCTTTTCTTCTTCTTGGTTTCATCTCTTTTTCTTTCTTTCCTTGCTGCGTTCGTTGCCTTTTCCCCCTTTCTTTCCTGCCTTTCTTCCCCTTTTCCTTACTTTCCTTCCCTTTTCCTTACTTTCATTCCCAGTCTGTTTCCTTTCTTCATCTTAATTTTCTTCGCTGCATTTTCTGCCTTTTCTATTCTTTCTTTCTTACATTCCATCCCTTTTTCCTTTCTTTCATTCCTGTCTTTTTTCCTTTTTTTCTGAATGGTTCCTTCCTGTCTTTTCTTCCTGCCTTACTTCCTTTCTTCATGCTGCCGTCCTTGATGCTTCCTTTTCTTTTTACATCTTCCCTTCCAGCCATTCTTCCCTTTTTACTTCCAGTCCCCTTTCCCTTTTTCCTTCCTGCCTTCCTTCCCTTTTTTTCTATAATTTACATTGTTCATGCTTGGTTCAACTTTTCCTTTTCTTTCTTCCTGAAGTGAACTTGACAGCCAGCGATCCCCATGCATCTTGTATGGAAAAGAGCCAAAAAAATAAATAAATAAATAAAAAAAAAATAAAATGATGAATGAAAAATGTGTAAAGGTGTGCACATGATGTCATGACATTTTTTTTGTACTGCAAAAACAACTCACTTATCAAATTTAGACACAGTGCGTATTAATATTAATACAAAATAAAATAAATTGTGTAACGTCCCCTCAGCTGGAATTAAAAACAAGATAGAAAACTAATTAATCTGGGGCTGCACACGTCTACGTTCAGATCGACAGTGTGTAGATCTATCGGAAGACTACCACAGGTAAAAAAAGTCATTAAAACGTGTTTTGTGGTAATTGGTTGAGTGGGCCAGGAGCTAGAAATACTCGACACGTGAGGAATGGAGCATGCTGGTCATGTCCTATAGTGCGACATTGGTTAATAAAAAGACTCGTGTCACTGCAGGCTACCGGCGATGTGTGTTTCACCCTCCAAAGGTTTAGTGCACCAGCAATTTATCGGCCGTAAGGCAAAAGCCACTCAGTATTACCAGCCTCCCGCACCACCTCCCCAGCCTCCCTCTATCTAAATGAATGGCATGCAATCCATCGCCTCGGATCCATTCAATTTCAGAGGGTTTTCAAGCGCAAGTCATTTTCTGCACTTAATATCACGAATGAATGTTCCAGAGAGAGGAAGGAAGAGAAGGACGGGGAGGGAAAAAAGGAGAAAATTTGGAATGTTATGTGAAGATTGACATGACAGATTAATCTTTGATGGTGACAGAACGTATCAAATTACCTCGAGCACACCTGGACACAAAAAAGGCAACGGTTATTGGTTTTGATCACGTCAGGGGCCCACCTCTAAAGACAGTTTCACCGGGTTCGTGCTAATTCTGCATGTTTAGACTGGCTGAGCCCATAATACAAAGATACAATCTCCACACAAGCATAAGGCTAAATTACTTCCAGCCAGATGATTATTAAAAACACACCGCCTCCCCTGGATCAGACTTTATCTCATCCGGCTAAAATAGACAGTTGTCATCTCGGGCAAATTATATGAAAATGAGGCGAGATAGCGACTGTTTGATCCGGCTTCCACAAGCTGTTAGAGCGGTAATTCCTGCCCCAAAAGAAGCCTTGTTTACCACACATTACAGGAATGAGAAATGAATGGCAAATTAGCTGTGTGAAAAATGAAAATAAGACATTAACAGTGTGAGGATTAGGCACGCCGTATACATATGTATGATTACAAATTAAAGGCTTTTCTGCTCTCCCAGAGTCCCAAATGTAGTTATTTCAGTGAAATGCATTATGAAATTGAATATTAGTCAGGCACACACACGAACGAATGCACGCGCTAAAGTATCACTCCACGACCTCTCGGCGAAGTCCTCTCAGAGTCTTTGCGATGGCACGAGGGGGACAGAGGGAGGTCTTAAAGGGCGACTTTAAACAGGGTCTTGTAGCTGCATTAGAATTCTAAGTATTTAAGTAGTGAGTATAAAGGAGGGTCCCGTGAGCCTGATCTCTCTAATCTACAAATGGCTCCTTGCTATTAAACTGCTAATTCTGGGGATTAAGGGATCCCTGAGAACACAATCCCCTTTCCCACTTTTTTGTGAGTTTGCTGAAGGTGTGGGTTTAAATATTAATGAGCTGGGAAAGGAAAGGAGGGGGGAGCAGAAATTAGAGGTGTGGAATTTCACTGGGAAAAATGTGAACGCTGTTTTCCTCCCATAACGTGGATGCATGTGGATGAAGAGTCTGTTAATTAAAGTATCAAACAAAACCCGCACTCATATGTGCTCATGAGTGCAATTTAACAATCTAAACACAGAAAACCGTGAGCGTGCACGTGACGAGCAGAAACACGCCAACAAACGAACTGTGTTCACTGCACCGAGAGCGGTCCTGCCTCGCTGGCAGCTCAGAGAAGCAACAGCATTAAAATTTAAATAGCTAGAATGATGATGGGCCGAATTCTAACAGTTGCAGAGCACAGCAAAATGATTGCTGCTTCTTTCTATTTGTTTCTGGTCAGCTGCTCTACCCCGGTTGCTGCGGTGGGTCCCTGAACGTACACTGAGGTCTGTCTGCCTCTCCCGCACACGCCGAAAAGGTCAGACGTGTTTCAGACTAGCGTCTTTAACTTGGGAACAAGCGCTCGCTGATTTCCTGTCCTCTCGCTGCCATTTCTAAACAATTGTACGATTTGAATTGGCGAAGAAAGAAAGAAAGGAAGGAAGAAAGACTGAGGGAAGGAAATGAAAATGAAAAATACACATTGTGTCATTCTGTCAATGAACTATTGAATAGCACCTCACAACACTGACAACAGCAAATGAAATAATACTGTTCTTGATACGGACAGCAATAAAAAAAACTAGATTTGCATTTCCTGAAGGAAATACTGTACCAGTGCTTGCAAAGCAGGAAAAGAATTGCGTTAAAGTTTTAGGCTTTGCTTCGGCGTAAATGAAATGTTGCTTTGCTGTTATAATGACAGTCAGCATGTGTCTTGTTTTATGTCGCCTGCGTTAGAGCAACCGACACACAATATAACACCGTTTTGACAGTGTAAAGGCGGATAGAGTTGGTTAAAAAGAAAAACATTCACAATTAAGTATGCAAATATACAGAGTTTAGAATGCAATTAATATTATGAAGTTATGTTAATGTAAATACACTAAGATAGGACAACAACATTTGGAATTATTTACAAAACAAAGTTAGTCTAGGCTGAATCCACTGAGGAAAATTCACATGCATGGGTAGCTAATATGTTTAAGGAATATTAATGCAGTTCCTTGCAAGCACTGCTAACCGCATTCTCTATATATCTTTTTAAGCGTGTTGTGTGGAAAAAACAGGCAATAAATCGCAAGAGAAATACTAATAAGACCGCATTATATATCAACCGTGTGTTTGGTTGTGTGCCCAATGAACAGTGGTAGTTTAAAATCACACAGACTCACACCTTTGCACAACTATAACAATTGTGTTTGCGAAGCAATTCTAATAAGGTAAAACAGCCATTTCTCTGATTGTCTATCACACAATGTCACAAGCTGCGATTCATTTAGAGCCGGTGCTCTTTGAGGTCCCATGATCAAAGGATGACCCCATACAGAGCCTATTCATTAGGACGGCCTCTGCACCTTATCCAGTGTGCCAACACCGCTTCATGTTCTAATACTGAATTTCTATGCTGCTGGTTTTTCCTCATTACAAGTGCTATTATGAGGTATCTTTGCTTTGGAATCCAATTACTACACATGACATTAATTCCGACATAATTACCTGTGAGGTGCAAGCAGGGCACATTGAGGTGAAGTCGAACGAACGGGTGGCGAATGAGGGTTCGTGTCTAATAGGACAATCATTTGGACTAAATCTCATTATTGAATTAATGGAAGACGCTTGTTTTCAATCAGGCAAGAACAACAGGGTACGTGCTTTAATTCAATTAGATGTGCTTATGGGTGAAAAGATCCTCCTCTCAGGAGAGGCTGCGGCAGTGTGGATTCGCTGAATCAAAGGACTTGTTTGAAGGAAGTTGCGCGATTTTAAAGGCGCTCGGAGAATCCTTAAATCAAACTGTGAAAAAGTGTTTTTCCATTCACTTTTCACAGTAGGGAAAGGTGATGTGCACGTAGCCGCATCATTCTGTCAGGGACGTGGGGAGGACGGGAACACGGCAGACCGTTTTCATAAAACCAGCTGAGCAATCAATAGATCTCCAGTGGTAAAAGTACGTTCTGCTTGAATCTTCTCGAAAGTTTTGGGGCATTTAAGAAAGTTCAAATTGATATGATGATGACGGATAGCGGAAGAGCAGGTTCTGACTGGGAAATGGGAATGTTTCTATTTCATGCAATGGTTAAAAAAGACATCTCTGACCCGCAGAGTATCAGCGTTAGATCAGAAATGCTGCCAATCAGTGGTGATGTACAATAAACGGTGACTAGGATGTGAGGAAAAACACCTGTCTGTCTGTTTAGCCTGTGTTATGACAGGCTGACATTTTCCTCATTTCAGAGATATGTGGGAAAAGAAGGGTTTTATTTATTTTTTAATCTTTTTTTTAAAACTGACTGCTCGAAATTTCATTTCTTAATGTGTGATGTTTAAAACAAGATTTTGAAATGAAACAATGCTTTCCTTTGCACCGAAATTAAAATATCACACAGCCTAGGTCAGTGTTTTATTGTTTGGTCACTGTAAAAAATAAAAAATCACAGTCACAAATCACAAAAGTCACAAAGTCAAGTTTAATATGGTGTTGAATATATTTTGCCAAATGAAAAAAAGATGACCCCCAGTGGACTCGCTGCAGCGACGGTGCAGCATGAGATGCTAGTAAGCACAATTTACAATCCTAATCAATCAACAAAAGTAAACAGCAGCTCCGCAAGCTTGTCATTGACCAGTTGCAAATACTTAGACTTAAATTAAAAGAGAAATATAAGTAGCAGCATGGGTATATTTGTAGCAATAGCCAAAAATACATTGTATGGGTCAAAATTACTGAATTTTATTTTAAGCCAGAAATCATTAGGATATTAAAGGAGAAGTCCACTTCCAGAACAAAGATTTACAGATAATGTACTCACCCCCTTGTCATCCAAGATGTTCATGTCTTTTTTTCTTCAGTCGTTAAGAAATTATTTTTTTTGAGGAAAACATTTCAGGATTTTTCTCCATATAGTGAACTTCTATGGTGCCCTGAGGTTGAACTTACAAAATGCAGTTTAGGAAGAAGGGTCTTATGTAGCGAAACAATTGGTTATTTTCATAAAAATAATACAATTTATATGCTTTCTAATGTCAAATGCTCGTCTTGTCTTACTCTGCCTGAACTGTTTTTTTGCGGTTCATGACAGTTAGGGTATGTCAAAAAACTCCCATGTCATGTTCTCCCTCAACTCCGAAATTGCCCTATATTGCTGTTTTACCTTTGTTGTTAAGGGTGTTTGATCTTCTTTGCATGTTCACTTTGCATAGACTGGGTCAGTACCTCTGCAGCAGTGTAGGATGATTTTGAAATGATTTTTGAAGTCGAGGGAGAAAATACAATTGGAGTTTTCCACATACCCTAACTGTCTTGAGTCAGAATACACAGCTCAGGCAGAGCAAGACTAGATGAGCGTTTGAGATTAAAAAGTATTTAAATTGTATTTTTTAATGAAAATAACCAATTGTTTCACTAGATAAGACCCTTCTTTTTGTCTACAACCACATTTGGGAGTCAGACTCAAATTTGGGAGTCAGTTCAAACTCGGGCGCCATAGCAGTCCAATATATGGAGAAAAATCCTGAAATGTTTTCGTCAAAAAACATAATATCTTTACGACTGAACAAAGAAAGACATGAACATCTTGGATGACAAGAGGGTGAGCACATTATCTGTAAATTTTTGTTCTGGAAGTGAACTCTTCTTTAAGTAAAGATCATGTTCCATGAAGATATTTTGCAAATTTCCTACCATAAGTATATCAAAACTTATTTTTTGATTAGTAATATGCATCGCTAAGAACGTAATTTGGAAAAATTTAAAGCCAATTTTCTCCATATTTTGATTTTTTTGCACCCTCAGATTCCAGATTTTCAAATAGTTTTTTTTCTCAGCCAAATATTGTCCTATCCTAACAAACCATACATCAATGGAAAGCTTATTTATTTAGATGATGTATAAATGTCAATTTTAAAAAATTGACCGTTATGACTGGTTTTGTGGTCCAGGGTCACATATAGAGTATTCAAAAACTTCTAGCCTACAACATATTTTAGAGCTAAGCATATCAAAATAAGCAATATTTCATTAACTTCTATGTGTTTTCAAATCCTGACAAAAACAATTTAAAAATGCCCTGATACTGCCTTGCAGCTCTCATCACTAGTCTTGCTCTGTAAAATCCACAAAGCGCTCACAGAGCGAAAACAAGATGGTAAGAAACTGATATCAGTGAAAAATATCCTCTACCAACTTGTAACAATTAGTCTGAGCTGAGAAAAACAAACTGAAAAGAGCTGGCATTGTGTTTTTCTTCTTTGACTAGGTTCCTCCAGCTTTCCTTAGAGCCTCTAGCATCAGCCCTTTTGGTTCCCACCTGCTTCCTCCTCCCAAAACCAAACAGTAGGACATTAAAAAGGCTTTTAGACAAACATACCCAAACTGAAGGCCTGCAGATAAACCCCATTAGGCCAGTAGAGCAGCCAGCTGGAAAAAAGAAAACCTCAGTTGGCCTTGCAAGACCTTCTGAGTGTGGTGAACTAGTGAGCTCAGTGGCAAGCACTAAAAGTGACATATTGTGGCCTTTCTATTTGCACTTGGCTAAATGACAGCGGAGGGTATTTTACACTGCATTGCGTGTTTCTCCGAATGAATCCAGACATTTGTAACCATAATTTAGAGACTGACCATCTAAAAGGCATTTCAGATGGAGCCGTTTTCCAACAGCACATATATCTTACACTAAACAGACACTGTTATCAGTGGAAAAGTTCTAGTATTTCCCTAGAATTTACAACTACACTACCATTGAAAAGTCTGGGGACTGGAAGGTTTTTAAATACTTTTGAAAGAAGTTTCTTAGGCTCTCTCTAATGATCACAAAGCTAAATTTGCAGTGTCACATGATCCTTCAGAAAACATTTTAACATGCTGAGTTTGGCTGGTTTGAAAATGTTTTTTTTTTTTCCCTAGAATTGTTTGATGAATTGATGCAATGCTGCAATTTCTCCGTGGCTTGGTTTGCTTTATATTATATCATATTAAAATGGACCAAAATTTGTCACGGTGACTCGCATCACACTGACCCACACATTGTGTCTCCAAAGATCCATCAAATATATCTATTGAGTTGAACTGCATCTCACCAAAAGCGTTCCAGTGTACACTTGATCGAGACCATGATTGTTTTGGTGTGAATCCAAGAGCGACTGCCGCTTAATGATCGTTGACAGAGCCTACACAAACTGGACAAAGGGAGAAAACACACCAGGTTCTGCACAATCATCAACATCACTGGAAAATGTTCGGTATCATAAAAGATCCAAACGGAAAAAAGTAGACTGGGAATTGGTTTTATCCTGATTTGATAGAGATGTAAGCAATACACTTAAAAATTACATCTTGAACTACATCCTACATTCTAAATTATAGGAAAAAAAGTTAAGAAGCAGCCAGTCTGTCACTTCAGAAGATTAGATAATTGTTATATTCATAGCACTTTAATGTGTTATTCAGATTCGGGTGAAGTGCGCACATAACACATAACTTAAGTCCACGCACACTTGCGCACAGGCTGTGAACTGAGACATGTCAAACTGTGGGAGTCCTGGGAACAAAGGGACAGGGAATAAAAGAGCCAACACACTTCAAACAACACATCCCTTTCTGCATGACCTGTACACACCAGAGAGCAAAGACAAAGCGAACGTGAGCGAAAGATGGAAAGGGAGGGTGATAGAGAGAAAAGCGTGCGAGAACTGCCGGCGGGAGTTGAGGTTTTCTCTCGAGCGTTGTCTTGTAAAATTCACGGGGAATTGATTGTGAGTTTGGTGCTTGTGCTCTGAGTGGGCACAGGGTGTGAAAACGCTCTTATTTCTCCCATTCCCTTTGACACTGTCGCTTGATTTGCACCATAAATCCCCTCAGATGGGTCAATAACCTATAACATTAATGTCAGTGTCCTGCCATTAGTTTTACAGTCTGTGTGTCCCCTCTGTATCTTAATGACCCATGGCTGGCAGAGCAACAGCTGTACCTGGCTCTGTACTAAACTCAACACCCCCCAAGAGCGCTTTCCGGATTCGTCCCTCACCCTGAGCTGTCCAGAAGTGTCATGCCACTCAGATTGAAGAGGAACGTTTCCCTTTAAATGCTTTTTTAAAGTTAAAGGGATAATTCTATGGAAGCCCATTTTCGCCACTGAATAAAAAATATAACTATAAGTTTTTATCTCACAATTCTGGCTTTTTTTCTCCCAATTGTGAGTATGCATAACACATTTCTGATTTTTTTTCTCAGAATTGCTTAATACAAACTCTCAATTCTGACTATTTCATTTCAGAATTGTGAGAAATAAACTCGCAATTGAGAGTTATAAAGTCAGAATAGCCAGATATAAAGTCAGAATAGCGGGATATAAACTCGCAAATGTATCTTATTTTGTACCTCGCAATTGTGACATTTTTCCTCAGAATTGTGAGATATAAACCCGCAGTTGCAAGCTGTAAAGTCCAGTTCAGAGGGGGAAAAAAGGCCAATATTTTCTCTCTATTGCTAGCTTCTATCTCACAATTCTCACTTAATAACTCACACTTGCATGTTATAAAGTCAGAATTGTGAGATATACACTTGCAATTCTGAGAAAAAAAGTCATAATTGTGAGATTTGTAAGCTTGCAATTCTCAGAAAAAAGTCAGAATTGTGACTTTATATCTTACAATTTCGACTTTCTCAGAATTGCAAACCTTCTCAGAAAAAAGAAGTTTTTTTCTTGCATTTGTGAGTTTACACTACGCAATACTGACTTTATAATTCGCAACTGCAAGTTTATATCACAATTCTGAGAAAAAAGCTTATATCTTGCAATCTTAAGACTTAATTTCTCAGAATTGTGAGTTTATATATATTTTTTATATATTTAGTATTTTTTATAGTTTTTATATTGAGAGTTTATCGCAATTTTGGCTTTATACCACAAATGTGAGTTTATATCTCACAATTCTGAAACAAAAAAAAGTCAGAATTGTGAGATAAAAAGTCGTAAAAAAAAAAAATAAAATATATATATATATATATATATGTATATATATATATATATATATATATATATATATATACACACACACAAAATAATATATATATATGTATATATTATTCCATATAATTCATCTAAACAAAAAGGCATAATTTACTCACCCTCATGTCATTCTAAACCTGTATTTTTTTTAAATATCAGTGAAAAGTTTAAAATAACAAAAAAATGGAAACAGAAACGGAAATGTTTGAAACCATTTTTGTGAAACTACGGTACATTTTTTCAGAATTATTTATTGGTTTCAAAAGAAGAGCATTTATTTGAAATGGAAATATTTAACAACATCAAATGACTTTACTGTCACTTTTGATCAATGTAACGTGTCCTTGAATAAAAGTACATTTCTTTATTTTTTGTTTCACTTATCTTATCTTCTTGCTACTAACTATATTGTAAAAACTTTAATTTTCGTATCGTGAAAAGCGCTATACAAATAAACTTGAATTAAATTGGAATTGAACTTAAAATATTAAGCATCAAATACTGTTTTCAACATTGATAAGAAGAAATGTTTCTTGAGAATCATGTTAGAATGAATTTTTAAGAATCATGTGACAGACAACTGGCATAATGGCTGCTGAAAATTCAATTTTTAAACCGTAATAAATATTTCACATTAGGATATCTTAATTATTCAAAACTTTTGATCGGTAGTGTACTTTTCTTCTGAACACACACACACACAAAATGAAGAATGTTTCAGCTGTTTTTTCCATACAGTGAAAGTCAGTGGGGTCCAACAACTGAAAACTGGATGCCACTGAATAAAATATACAATTTTTTCAAAAGAAAATATGACATTTTCCAAATCTTCTTTTGTGTTGCACAGAAGAAAAAACACTATATATTGTAGGTTAGAAATGACAGTGTGTGAGTAAATGATGACAGAATTTTCCTTTTTAGGTGAACTATTCCTTTTATTTTCACTATCATTGTAGATAAAAAAGAGATCAGATTCTCTTAATAACCAAAATACACCCTCATTAAACTTCTTCCGCTCACATTTGCTACAGGATGTCCCCTCGGAAGACGCAATGACCAACATCCCCCCTAATAAGTCAACTGTCCGCGCGTGCTGATTCGGGAACTCTTTGAGTAATTATGCTCATTGTTTTATGTTCATTTCACGGTCAGCCTCTCTCTCTGTGCGCCGCTTGGCTCAGTGGCCGGAGGATGCAGAAGCCCTCTGCATGACCTGGCTCCTCCATTCTTGGGCCTGACCACAGCGCTATCGATCCCTAGATCCGAAGCTCTGCGCGCTGCGTCTGAAGCTGGCGGGATCTGCAGGGGGCAACTGATCTCCTGCACTTCACCCCTCATTCCCACAGACCATTAGAAAGGTGTCAGGCATTAAACTGTGAAGGGGGATAATGCCTTAAACTCACACCTTCAGAAAGAAACGAAGGAAGTCGAAAGAAAGAGGAAGATAATGGAGCGTCCCCGTAATGACCTTTTTCATGGGAAACCCTGTGTAAACACAGCTAATGTAATAGCAAAGGATGATAAGCTTGAGCCACCATGTCCTCTCTCTGTTTCTCCTTCTCTTTCGCTCGACTATCTGCAGAACAGCATGATTCTCTTTGGCGCGCGGATCCCTTTTGTAGTCAGGGGAGAAATCCCTCTCCTGCTCTGCTGTTTAATGGTCTTATCTGCAGCGAGGAGAAGATTAGGCCGTGACGGGCGTGTAAGAGCCAGCGTGAGGCGATGGGATTACACATGACGGAGGGAGGAGCTGGGAGGAGCCGCAGGGACCCCTGTGCCGGTAGTGAGGCCCCATGGGGCTCGCTGAGGTGGCTAGGAGGTTCTAGCTGATCTCAATCACCTGACCATAGCAATGCGCAGCGTACCATGATGATACTGCTTCACATATTCAATGACAGATGAAAGAGTAGCTAGTAGCTGTCTCACTCTGACACCCATTTATTTTATAGTTACTGTGACTTTCACAAAAGTGTGGTAAAAACATGCAACATAATTTAAAGTAGACATCAGATGCAAAATTCACTTTTATATGGTGTTTATAATCCCCGCCCACAACCCAGGGCTGTATTTGCGCATTTGCGACTGAAAACTACTGCGTGCGACTGACCCGATCAGCATATTTGTGTTTGCGCTGAGGGGAGCTTTAAAGGTTTCTACTTGTTTTTGTAACGTTGAGTATTATATCACAGATGTATCTCACAAATACTTTCATAAAGTGTAGAGAGAGTGTAAATAAGAGATTCACTGTGCAGTTTAGAAAGCTTTGTTGACTATAATGGAACTTTGTAAGATCACGATGAACTAAGATGAGTGACAGTTTTTAAGGGAGTTTGTACATGAGATATTGATTTCATACAACAGTTAAATAAACAAGAAGTTAATATTAAGTGACTTACATTGTCTGACTATAACACTGTTGCCTGATTTTGCTCTATTTCATCATCAAAAATAGTCTGAAACAAGTCACAACTGAGCAGCTGAGGTGTTTCGTTCATGAATGAGCATGCGTTTTGAACGAATCAGATGAATGAATGATTCAGTAATTAAATCAGTGACTTACCGCCACCTACTGGCAGATTTAGTTTCATTAAAGTATCTTTTAGTTATTTAAATCATTTAATATTTCTGTATTCAAAATGTTATATTTAAAACATTAATCTCTACATGAATTTATGAATTTGATTGCACTCATGCCACCTCTGAGCCTCATTAAACATGAAAATACACCTACAAGCCACTTTTAAGTTCTTCTATGCTGCCTCTGTAGTACAAATTCATTTTGTTAATACTGATTTTAGAAATTTTAAAAAGCTTAAAAAATATAACTTTTAAAAAATAATAATAAAGTTAGAAAAATGCCATTACCAAGGTAGAAACAAAATTCCCCTGTAAATCACTTTAAGGAGTCAAATATTACCTCATAATGGGAAGGCTAATTTTTGATCACATTTTTGTGATTATTGATTAGAAGGCGCTCCTAAAATTTTGTTCTCCTAAAAAGAAAAGTAAGTGTAGAGCTCTGCAACCGCTGACAGATTGTCCCGTATTTGCATATTCCTGCTCTCAGCCAATTGTACGCTGTCCGCCATTTTCTCCATGCTCAAGCAGCTATAGCAACGTTTTGTAAGCAATGCGGTTGTTTTGTAGTTGGATGTAAAAGTGAACATAAGAGTCTTCATTTTCTCTCGACATCAGAGCCACTAGCTTTTAGCCGTTAGTTTTTGTTTTTGAATACACAAAACATGGAAGAGAGGGGTGGGGTGAGCAGAGCTCATTAACATTTAAAGAGACATGCACCAAAACAGCTGACTGTAAACAGGTGTTTTTGACCAGGGTAAAATAAGTGTTTTACACCACCAGTGAGGAATTTTGGCCAAAGTATGTTGCAGACAATTCACAAAGACACTACAGAATCATACAAATTTGTAAAATGGGCATCCGATGTCCCCTTTAACCAAAGTTTTCCTATTTGAGATTTTCAAACTATATACAATGTAATTTTCTAACTATACATCAGTAGGTTATATTGCAGCAGCTTTGATTGGGAGGACCAGTGTCACCCTGGCCCTTATGTGTTCTCGCCCCTGGGTGAAAGAAAGAAAGAGAAAGAAAGAAAGTGATGGAGTGAGGGAAGGATGTGGCGGAAGCGGATCGCATTGGATACTGAGTTGTTGGCAATCGAGGTGACAATATTGCACTCGACTTAAAAACACAAACAGCCAAAGGGTCAACAATAATGACTTCACAGAAACCAAGACTTGCTCGGCATGCATTTGTAAATGTCACGGCTGAAAATAGCTGCTCTACAGAAAAAAAAAGAAAAGAAAAGAACAAAGGATTAACAAAAAATAAATAAATAAATAAAACTTGTGCTACTGTAGGTCACTCTGTTATAGCTACTGTCCTGGCTCCCTACATTAGACTGAAAAAGACTTTTTCTGGCTGTCAGACAGCAGCTGGATGAAATGAACACACGATAAATGTTACAGGACCCACAGTATGCAACTAGAGAACACAGATCAATTAAAGTGGTGACAAATTAGCGCAAGCATTTCATTTAGCAACATGACACCGGCGGCAGCCGCTCTCCACTCCGAATTACATGGCTGATTGACGCTGCTTCCGAAAGCCACCGCTTGAAAACGCAACGCTTTGAAGACAAGCATGGCTTTTGCATGGTTAAAACTTTTTGCATCTATGAAAACAAATATAAACTGGCTTTTTTGTTTAACTAATGCAAATTTAAATCTAGGTTTAGCACTTGAAAATAAGGAATCAGAGGAGAAAATAAAGGTGGTTTACGTGATGAGCTAAAATCACAGCATGCATGTCCACTTCGGTTTCTATTAAAAATAAAAAAAAAAAAAAATATATAAGTATTGAAATATTGAAATAATTTTTTTTTTACATTTTTATTATTATTATTATTATTATTATTATTATTAACAAGTTTTTAAATATATACCATTAATATTATTTTATTACATTTACGTGATGGGCTAAAATCACAAAATAAAATAAAATAAAATAAAATAAAATGTTTACAAACAGTAAACTCAAGTTGTTAAATATAAACTATTAATATTATTATATTATACTAATATTTAAATAAAGGTTAAAATAGCATAACACAAGCTAGTATCGAGAAATATTTCACAAATAAGATACCGTGGTATCATGACCACCCAACAGAAAACAAACAATTTGGTGATGTGAAACACACAATCCTATAGCAATAGCTCAGATCATTAAAAGTAAATGGCAAAGGTTGTTTTGGGCTAGGCCTGGCTTGGGGGGCATAAAAATAGGCCAATGTGCCGTTTCAAACCAGGCATAAGCTCTATGCTCTTCCATCTCTACACATGCTCGGTGAAAAACAAGTCCCTCGCTCTGAGCTCTCAATTATTTATTATTGAACAGACAGAGCAGCACTTCTCCCCCGTCTTCCTCTGCTTTTTTCATTTCCATGCCACTGTAATATTATCATTAATTCCGTAATTGTTCAGTAAATTCAGTCATGTCCTTACTGAAGGTGTGAGAAAAACTTGACAACACACATTCACACTCTCTCATCGAGTCTGAGCTCAGATTTTGGAAAAATACTTCCGAAAGCACACACACAAAGCAGCAAACACACACAAAGAGCTATCTGTCATCAGAAATAAGCGTCAGTCTGCCTGTGTGAGCTAATCAGTTACAGGATGTCTGACAGGGGTAAATTTTATCTTTCTTCTCACCCGGGCCATCATAAAGTGAGTTCAGATTAGATTAAGCACATCTGCGAGTTTGATTCTGTGAGAACGGGCCCCTGTGGCCCCCGTGACACAGCCTGTACCGTCTGCGTGAGGGCGCGTGGCAGCCGCGGAGGCCCTTCTGCCCCGCACTGGGCCGGATGAGACTGGAGTGATGAAGGGGAATGATTAATGGGCAGTCGGCGCTATCAAAGAGCACAGCCAGCTCAAAAGATGAGAGATTGCTTTCTGACGATCATTAAATCCTGGTTGCCACATCTACGAGCGCGCACTTTTCATCTGGCCCCTGACGGGGAGAGAGGGAGCGCCGTGCGGCCGAGAGAACGGGATGCTGGACGGGAAGCGGGTTTATGGTGGAGGAGGGTTTCCATAAGCTAAAAGCCCATTTTCAACACAGTTTGATATTGCCAGTGCCGTCGTATTGTTCTTTCATCCCCTCATCTCCTCATTATTTTTTAGAGGTGCAAGTAAGAGGCCGTTCACAATGAGGGTGTCGTGTTTTTAAAACGCTGAAGTTGTTTTACTGGACGCAAGATGTTTAAAAAAATAATGAGACGCTGAAACGATCAATGACATGTCTAGCATGCTTAAATAGAAAAAACTCCTAAAAACAACTGCAAAAGACTCAAAATGAGCCCAGGGTGTTGAGTTTTTAAAAACTGTAAGTTATTTTTATTGGACATAGCACCTCATGGTACAAGATGCTAAAAAACAAGTAGACACATCAAAATAATCAATGATGTCAGTCTAGCTAAAACCATTACAAAAAACTGCGATAAAAACTCAAAATGACAAAATTGACTTAAAATGTGACATTTACAATGAGGGTATCATGTTTACAAAAAATGTACAATTTTTACTGTTTAATGCAGCATCTCATGGTGCAAGATGCTAACAAACAAACAAAATAAAATAAAAAAATAAAATTAAATAAATTAAAATAAAATAACATAAGACACCCTGAAATAATCAATGATTTCGGACTAGCACATTTATATAGAAAAGCTATTAAAAAAAAAAAGGTCCCCAAGATACAAAATGACAAAAAAGACTCAAAAAAGGAATAGTCCACCCAATATTAAAATTCTGTTATCATTTGTGATTGTCTTAAGTAGCACGGGTATATTTGTAGCAAAAATACATTGTATGGGTCAAAATTACCAATTTTTCTTTTATGTCAGTCATCAGGATATTAAGTAAAGATCATGTTCCATGAAGATTTTGTAAATTTCCCAACGTAAATATATCAAAACGTAATTTTTGATTAGTAATATGCATTGCTAAAATTTAATTTGGATACATTTAAAGGCCGATTTTCTCAGTATTTTGATTTTTTTGCACCCTCAGATTCCAGATTCTCTGCCAAATATTGTCCTATCCCAACAAACAATACATCAATGGAAAGCGTGTTTATTCAGCTTTTAGATGGTATAAATCTCATAATCATAAAAAAATGGACCTTTATGACTGGTTTTGTGGTCCAGGGTCACATTTACTCGCACTTATGTCATTTCAAACCTGTATGACTTTCTTATATCTGTCAAACACAAAAGAACACATTTTAAAAAATGTCTTTGTGTGTACTTACAATTAAAGTCAGTGTGTGTCCAGTGTTGTTTTGGACCCCACTGACTCATTATATTGACAAAACCAGTTTCTCCAAACGTCTTTTTTTGTGTTCTTCATAATAATGAAAGTCAAACAGGTTTGGATCAACATCAGAGTGAGCAAATGATTATTTTTGGGTGAACTTTTAACATGAAACAAAATACTAAAAACAACGAAACCTATAAGACCAGTCAAAGTTGTCTATCCAGTGTACGTTTACATCGAAAATCCAGTCGATTGTGACGAAAAAGGCCCCTGCAGCTATTTCCTCACTGAAAATGCGGCAAAAACGTACCCAAGTTAAGTTCGAGTGACGTACGCAACAAAGAAGTGCGGTGAAGGTCTATCAAACTACTTCAAAACATATAAACAGGGAAAACACCTAAATACCAAAGCATTTAAATTCCTCTATATGCACTTAATAACGCAGCGGTGAACGTACATCCACTTTTCGCTGTGTGAGTTTGAACACTCCCCATCAGTGATCTGAGAAATTGCCAGAGCTATGCAGAATCAGGTCATATGATCCTCTGTCCTCAAAAAGAGCATCAATACTATCCATTCTGAACAGCCACGGCTGAATACTCATCTCCTCCAGGACCAGCACTGCGGAACAAGGCCCTTCAGAGTGGAGGAAAATTAAACACTGCTCCGACTGAAAGCAAATAATGCAAAGCAGTAACTGAGCGAGAGAAAATCTGTGTATGTATTTAGGTGGGAGAGATAAACTTGTGTAGGAGAAAAAAAACGAGATAAAGGCTTATCGCATGCTACATGCACACCGTCTTAGCCCAGCAGGTCCAGGGTTGAGAAACAATGGCATAAAGGCCAACCTGATAGACGGCAGAGGCGTTACTCACCCAAAAGTACATCATCATTTCGGCCAGGGGCAGGTGGGCACTCACAGATGGAAAACGGGCGAGGGGTGGGCGCAGAGCTGGCCGTGTGGGCTGGTTTCTTGGTGTTTTGAAAGTCCTCTTCCCAGATCAGAAAATAAAACAAGTTGAAGCAGCAACTGTTGACTCTCTATCCATTAAAAAACAAAAGAAAAATCCGAAAACGATCTAGTTGATGAGAAAAAGAAGAACAGGCAAAGGCGCCGCTGTCTCACTGTCCACTTCCTTTCTTCTTCCTATAACCACATAAGTGGCTTTCTTCACGTCACTCACTCTGCACGTCTTCTGCCCCGTGTCGTTCTGTTCAGGGTCTTATTGGCGAGTGGGAGAGTTTTAGAGCAGGCACTCCAGGAGGTGTTTGGCAGCTGTTCCCAGCATTCCTTCAGTGAGGCTGTGTTCCTCCGCAGGGAAAGGAGTCCATTGACACTTCAGGCACTGATACAGCCACGGAGCAGCTCAGCATCCGAGCGCAGAGGGGAGGGGAGGAAAAGAGAGGAGCGTCTGCTCTCCTGGCTGCTGCTGCTGATGCTGCGGCGGCTGCCGAGGGAAGCCGGCTAGTGATGGGGATTGAGAAGACCGGAGCGGTTCTTCCCCGACGCTCAGCTGATGTACATGAAAAGTCGTGCAACGAGACGATGAGGCAACAAAGACCCGCCGGAGGGGGGCAAACGGGGGGTAAAGGCGTAAGTAAACTAGGTAGGGCGAGTCGGCGTGCAATGTAATGCCTTTTGCTCTTACTTGTGGCCGTCTTTCCTTTCTTTCTTTTTTCTCACCAATCTTTTTCTCAGTGAGAGTGAGGGAGCAGAGGCTGGGGTTTCGGTGGGAGAGGGGCTTGCAGGATTCCGGCTGTGCTTTCAGCCAATCAGGAGTCGGAGTGCTGCGGTGGAGAGCAGGGGGAATCGCTTGACAGGTTGCATGCCATGAGAACGGGGCTGCTCTTTTTGGTTGCTTTTTTGGTGCCTGTGAGAGCGCAAGACTTGTTTGTGTGTGTATGTGTGTGTGGTTTGAGCGACTAAGTGCATGCGTATACAGCCATGCGCCTTTCGTGAGGGTTGATGGTTGGGGGGGAGGGGGGGTTACGCTGCCGTTTAACATCTCAGCTGTCTCAGCAATTTCAAACCTACACTGCCAACAGGCAGCTATAGTGTTCTTAAATATTAACCTCTGTGCTGTTGCACACTCATGTTTGAATTTGAAAGAATGCTAATTTGGCTCTTGGTTTATTTTGATTAGAACAAAGCATGTCAGGAGTGACACCATCTGAGACAGTTCCTATTTTTTCATAGCGCTTTGGAATATTTTATCTGTGCTGTAAATCAAGGTATTAGATCATTTTGACTAAGTTTTAGATTTTATTATATAAAGCTGTGCCTCCCTCTGTATAATGCGTATGACCCTTGCAGAATCTGTAGCTTTAAAAAATATAAGATCATTAGATGCCTTTTTAGTACTGCCCTAACGAAGCTGCATTAATGATAATGAAGTATATTCCACAAGACAAAATATTAATCCAATATACGCACACAAAAAAAACTGCATACCCTTGGTATGCAATATTAAGAACGAAAGTATGGAAACTTTTTAAACGGAATATTTCATGTCATTTCAGTTATTATTTAGTCTTGCTGAATATATGTAAATATCTTATGTTAAATAGTTTAATAAGGACAGATTTAATAAAAGAGAATTGCAATTTTTATGATCCCTTTTAATTTTTCTGCAAGGACTATGTAAACTAATGAGTACTACTGTAATTTAAAAACGTGAAGCTCAATCCATTTCTTTTTCTTAGTTTTCGCAGTGAAGCAATAAAAGAATCTCAAGTTGCATTAAAGAAACTGTCTTATCAAATCCTGAAGTCTATTTCAAGTCAGTATCATAAATAAGTCAAAAAAAGAGGGACCCGTGAGATGACTGATCTTTACTGTTCACTGTTTTTTAACAATATGAAGAGGGCTGAAGAAAAATAGCTAAAAGAGAAAAATTATTTAGGAGCCTGAGCAGATTTGAGCATCACACAATTCTGTAAAAACAGTTAATATCACTAGTAAATGCAAGTGATTTGTGGCGTGGAACTGAAACTAAACATTAAACTTTCTTCACTTTGATTTCCAGTGTATTAGATGATACTGGCACTAGCTGTTATACTTTTTACACAGGCAATAATTATCAGTGTAGGTTTTGATTTCTGTAAAGACACATACCTTAAGGACCATAAGCTTTTATGATAGAATCCGCCTTTAAACAGCCTGTTATTATGTAAACAAATTCAATTATATTAAAAAATCTGACAGCTTTTCTTAAAAAACACATCTGCTAAACTAAATGTTTGAAACACACATAAACATGCAAAATTGTGTAACTGGACTATGTCTCAAAACCTTATAGTCACTGAAAGTAAACTGTGTGCCAACTAGCCCCGGTATCCCCTACTTTTGTTGTTTTTTGTAATATTCCTGTCCACTCGCTATTCTGTTGTTTTGCTCTGCTTCTCTTTCTCTCTCAAACCCCAAACACTCTTTCTCTGTCTCTCCATTCCTTCTCTCGCACTATCTGTACTGTTTTTCCCCAGCATGCCGAGGGTGCTGCTTGTTCGGGTTAAGCACTCGGAGGACGACTGGCCCTTGGGACGTCATTTTCCATTACAGAGACAAGAAACCTTTTCTCTCAGATGAAGAAGGAGGGAAAAAGTCAGAGCCCTGAATTGGTTATGCTCCTTGTCGTGTTCTCTTACTCCCCCGACTCGCGATTCGTTTAGTCAATATTTAATGCCGGTGTTGTGCAGTACAGTTGTCTGTTGGCCCGATCCATGGGTTTGATCTCCATGTCTCGCCTGATCTTTCTCCAGGCTTATGGGCTTGCGCCGAGATGTGACGCAGAGTCTAAAAATGTGGCACAAGCTTGTTAACGGTTACACACTTTGCTCTGATGCAGTGCAAAGAAAGAGAAGAACAGATAGACGGAGGAATAAAGGAAAAGCTAGATGCATTACACGCATTTATCCGCACACAGTCACGTGCATCTCACCCTGCCTGCAGCAACTAACGCCCTCTACGCCCCACCTGAGTATAGATGTCAAGCGGCGTGAAGAGTAAAGGTGGTATTTTTCTTTTAACATATGCGGTCTTCGGGGTCATTTTGACCCGCAAATGACTTTCGCTTAATTTTTAAAAAATGTTCTCTTTGTCGAAATGACATGAGACTTGGTACAGCTGTCAGCACTATCTAGATCTACAAATAAAAAAAAAATTGGAGTGATATCTTGATTTTATATTAGTGTAAAAAAAAAAGTCACATTCAAGATCTTTGGGGTCTCTAGCGACCCCATGCAACAAAATTTAATTTTCTAACAAAGTAATAGTTTTTTTTTTAAACAAATATTATTTTCTTATTTATTAATGTTTTTACTATATTTGTTCCATTTTTGGAGGATTTATTATATTTTTTAAAATTTATATAAATTAATAAATACATATTTTTTTATTAGGTTTTTATACAAAAACAGCTTTTTGTGTACAATTCACTTTATAAAAGACCCACATTTTGAACTTTCATTCATGGGGATAACATGGATAATTTGACATGGTTTGGTGTAAGATTTTTGCCCATCATTTGGAAAATGCCGCTTTAAAAATAAAAAAATATCATTTTTACCAGTAGATGGCTGCAGAGCTCCACTATTTACAATTTGCTATTTGACCAACTAAAAGATATCTTTTTACAAGTTTTTTCAGTTGGATTGATATCTACATATAATAAAATCACAATTATAACAATAAAAATTACTTTTTGTCAAAGTTTAATTTTTTTTTGTACTAAAAAAAACAGTTTTTATGATTTTATGATTAGAATCAAACCAACAAAATGTTGATTCAAAATACATCCATTCAAAATGTATCAGTTCATCAATTACTTTGACAAAAAGTAATTTTTATTTTTATATTTGTGATTTCATAATATGTAAATAAAATCCAAAAATCAAAAAATCAAAAAAAAAGAAAAAAAAAAGAAAAAAAAAGACGTGGCCTAATGGTTAGGGAATCGGGCCTGCAATTGAATCGTTGCGGGTTTGAGTCCCTGATCCGGCAGGGATTGAAGGTGGGGGCAGTGAATAACCAGTGCTCTCTCCACCCTCAATACCATGACTGAGGTGAGACCCTTGAGCAAGGCCCCCAACTGCTCCCCGGGCGCCACAGTGATAGCAGTATGGCTGCCCTCTATTTACTATTTGACCAACAAAAAGATATCTTTTTAAATTTTTTTTCAGTTGGATTGATATCTACATATAATGAAATCACAATTATAACAATAAAAATTTACTTTTTGTCAAAGTTTAATATTTTTTAGACTGAAAAAAAAATCAGTTTTTCAATAGTTACATTATGATTAGAATCAAACCAACAAAATGTCGATTCAAAATTCATCCATTCAAAATTTATCAATTCATCCATTACTTTGACAAAAAGTAATTTTTATTTGTATAATTGTGATTTCATTTGTAGATAAAATCCAAAAATTCAAATCAAAATCAAAATCAAAATCAAAAAAAAAAAAAA